>CABFPE010000500.1:565590-585086 GCA_900660155.1 Hofstenia miamia
TGATTTTCGAATCGAAACCGGTTAACATTAAATTGAGCACAAATATATATATATATATATATATATGTGTGTGTGTGTGTTACAATTTCTTGTGTTATAACGCATTGTAAATGTTAGCCAAATCTTGATGGACTTCAAAACAAACATTCAGCTTCAGTCGACAATTCTTAAGCCCATGTTACACGAACAACTTTTGTTGCCAATTTTTGTGGTCCGAACGAACAATTTCTGTTACCAACTTTTGATGTTGATTTTGTATGTAACACGAGCAATTTTAATCATTTAACTAGTTTTAGACAAAAGTTGGGGAGGGAATGCTACACGAACGATTTTAGTTAGCGACAAAAATTGTTGATAAAAGTTGTTCGTGTAGCTGGGCTTTACACTTAGTCTATGGGTGGTAAGAAAACTAAGAAATTACAGTTTATGATTGAAGAAAATTGGCAACCGGAAAATTGCATTATTTACAACTAACTAAAGTTTGGAGTAATAATACAAGATTATTTTATCAATACCAAGAAAATTATCGAATAATTAATTATTTAAATGTCAACATATTAATTAAAGCAAAATCAAGTATCTGTATTTATGTAATGGTATTTCTGCAAAGATAGAATAATGAGAAAAATTGCCTTGTTTTTAGTAAAGTAATAATTTTATTTTAGAAAGGAACATTTACAGAATGCCAGCTTGGATGAGTTCGGCCTATTCTATGCAACAGCATGCAAACCTGCCGACTGAACCGCAATGACTTATTTTTAAAAAGAAATCAAATGAATTTGATATTAAAAATAGAGCATTTAATAGAAAATCGTTATGTAAAATTAAAATATATACAAAATTCGTTTTAATTTACCATGTGCTTGGAAGAATGACAAGCAATCGATAGTTTACAATGTGTAAATACAAATGATGATGGTAATAAAAAGCATTTTAGTTTTCTAAAGCATGCTTTATTTCATTAAAAATAACTTCAGGAAATTACGTCATATGAACTTTAGTACATTTAAGAATTTTCACAATGGCCTTTAAAAAAGATGACATCAAAATAAGATTTGCGCAAATATTTTACTCAAAATATGTCGGTGTTGTTTATGCAAATATCCAGTGGCAGTTATCGTTCAACTTCTGCACACAAATTTTTGCGATTATAAAGTTAATTGTCTGTAAAATGAAATGAAAAATTGATTGACTTGACATTTCAAATTTTCCTGTAGTTAAATTCTGTTAGCAAGAACAACTATCCATAATCTGCAAAAACAGACTCACATTTCATTGGCACCTATTCCATTAATTTTGTGATTTGCTTTTAATAGGTGCAAATGCAAAACAATTAGACTGAAAACTTTTAAATGATACCATAGCCTGTGAGAATTTGATATTCAGTTGCACATTGCATTGCATTTCACAAGGTTATAACATTTAAACTCATAAAATATTAACCGTAGGGTATTGTATATAATCACAAATAAGCATTTTCAAATAATTAAAACAAAGAAATACTTAGAAGTGAGTACACCGGTGCAACTGATCCATTCATTAACGTCACACATCGCTGTATAAGAATGGTCATTGTGTTTGTGAAATTCCACATACAATGCATAGAGAGACACAGATAATCCACAAATCACAAGAATAGGTTGAATTTGGGACGAATTCATGAAAAATTTCAGCGAATCTAAATAATAATTTGCATGAGCATAATTTAATATTAAAATTAAGAAAATTGGGGTTTTAGTAAGAGTTAAAGCAAATTATTACCAAATATTTAACAAAAGTATAACAAAAAAATAGCATGCATAATATTAGTAAAGTTTGTATATAGATATGGTGAGTACGATCAAGAATACGTTTATCTGTACGTTTGTATCTCAAATAATGTTATATTGTTGTAAAATGGCTTTTTTGCTTTTCGTAAACCTTTTGTAGTAACATAAATTGGTTCCAAATAAGAAGCCGTTCGACAAACACTACTTCTAAAATAAATTCTGCGAGTGCGAAAATAATTGAAAGTACTGTTAAGTCCAGCAGATAAAACCCTTTTTCACAACCAAAATTTAGCCCAAAACTTCAGAGAAGTCTTATAGGCCAAGGAAAAAATTTGAAGGTAATTCCCGTTTATTCAAAACACGACCCTGAATAGTGTAAAAATGTTTTGTATGCATTACCAAGATTAAATTCAGTCTAGAATTATAAACACTAGGTTACGCGATTCGATAAGTATTCGCATCAAAAGAGCAACTCCATAAATTGCACAATTGTAAACATTTAATAAAATATTCTTTTAGCTGTGCCATAACTTTCAACTATGTCTCTGGGGGTTATAACTTAAGTTATACTTGCTGAAAGATGACATCAATACAACAAGCCGAGATAAAATGAATTTTGTATCTACTGTTCAAACTAAACTGTTCTCAGTGCGTAGTACACTAACACGTAACCTATATGTACAACATAGCCTAAATCAGCTAATTATAATCGACTACCTAGTTATATTATAATCACTGCCTAATTCCACTATACATCACATGTTCATCTAGAATGACGTTCAACGTAGTTAGAACTGCATAGTTCATGGTCTTGTTATGATATAATTGATTCCGATTCGGATATTCCTGCAAAAGAAGATATACTGCTTTTCATGTCCTGATTAAATTAGCCTGACCAGGGTCTTGCAATAATATACTGGAAATACAATACATTGCAATAAATATATTGCATTTAAATGAATTGCTATTAGTAATAATTTTTATCTTATTCAAAAAAACCACGAGTTTTGAATTGATTATTCTTAAACTTCTATTTTTTTGCTTGAATATATTTCAAAAGTGCGCTTGTGAATAAACGTATTTCAATATTCCATTAATTTTCTCATGTTTGTGAAGAAACAGAATCGGAATGTAATTCAATTTCGAATCATACATTAAGAATAGTGGAAATATGATTTAGCATAGTTTTTTTCTATATTTGCAATGAAATTTAAAAATTCAAGTATTTTCTAACGTACAAGCCTACAATGTGACATTCACAATAACAAAGCCTTAATCAGAATTAAAAAAATCATTTTAGAACTTTTCTATTTTTTAAATTTAATTCATAAAATGTTTAAAAAAGGAATAGAGGTACTCAATATATCAAATAACCGTTTTTACATTTCAAGCCAAAAAACCACACAATATTCATAAGTTTATCGCAACTTTTTGTACTTTCAACTATAAAAGATATTGCAAATCAAGACATGAAAAGTCTGTCTTGGAATATATAGGCCGCCGACATTCAATAATTACTTATAGGATTAGCATTAAAAATTCTAAACCGAAGGCTCGGTGAGATAAAATAAGTTGGGAGTTGTGATATTATTTTGCTTATATATACAAACAACAACAACAGATTTTCTGAGATGCAGGTACAAAGTAGACATGAATTTTATTAAATAAAAACATTGTAATATATTATTGCTAAACAATTATATGATCATTGATTATTTAGTATTTTTGTATTTCAATATTTTTACAATACATTATTGAAAGACACTGGATTAGCATGTACTGATTTAGATTTAATCAGGCTTGATCCCAAGCATTCGTGATATTTATACAATATTGTTATAGTCTAAATAAATACTTTTGTTATTATTAAAATTTTAAGCCCCAGGAGAAAATGTATTCTGTGATGAAAAAACAAACTAATTGTAGGATATACATATAGCCAGTGGCGTAGCGTTGAAAACTTTGGACCAGGAGCCACCTAATATAAAATATTCAAAAAAGATTTTTAAATACAACAAATTTCTTGTTAATTTAACATTATTTTATGTACACTTGTGTATATTTTGCAATGTGAAATCAAGATATCTATGGCTATACAACATGTAAATTTTGAGTTTCTACAGGGTCAATTCAGTGAGCCATGTTTGTACTATTACATCATTTAAATCATTGAAATCCAGAAGTTATGTGGTGTTTTTGGTCTAGTACATGTACATGTATATGATACCAAAACAATTAATAGTAATATCCGTAATTCGATTTTAATGGTTTTGGCAAACAGCAGTTTATGCGACTTGATTTTCAAACATTTACCATGAAGAAGATCCGTCATACAATTTTTCAAAATTACACCTGAAGATTAGATTGACCACGTTCATCATCTCTTCTTGTAAATCACAGTGAAAATTTAGGCATAATTCTGGAGAAATAACAAGCAAAATTATAGAGCAGAGGAATGGAAAATCTTTGGTCAGCAGTAAATGTCTATGCATTCAAGAATGCATGCCATCAAAGGTAGAGGTGCCCAATGAATGATTGTCAAGACAATGCTTGCCAATATTTCAAAATAAATTGTTTAGGGAGAATGTATAAATGATTTATTTACAATAAGTTTGTCATATTAAGATAGATTTGCAACGCACATTTTGCGGCTTTACAAAAGAACTTTCTCTCAATATTCTGATGAGACCGATATTATTCCAAACAAAGAATTCTGAATTATTAAAGCTGCCAATGAAGATGTTATACATGACTAGGAAAGGAATGGGAGGGCATACTCATCTCTCAGATGGTTTTTTTCGATCTCGACTTTTGAAAAAAACTCATAATTTCTTGATTTCATTTCTTGAAGTCCATTTTCTTGAGATATTTATCAAATCTCGTCTCGTTCTCCAAACGTTTTTCTAATAATTTCAGATTCACATAAAATATGTTTAAACTGGCCACATTACAATCAACTTGATAAAATAAATTTAGATGTAGATGGTAATTGGCATTCAGGAATTTCCTTTAATTGAAATCTCAACTTTCAAATCAATTTTTTTTGAAAATTTGTTTAATAAACCATAAAAATTGCTCTTGGCAAACAAAGAAAGATAGCAGTATTAAAATATAATATATTTTTGCAGTAGAAAATAAAAGTGCAACCTTCACAAAATATATATCATATCATGTGATATCTTTAATTAAATCCTTCATTTCATAATGAAACTTTCTGATCATCAAATCTAAGGATATTTCAATGCATGCATGAATTACAAGTACTTAATTGAGATTATTCTGGTTGAGTCTATTCCAGTAGAAATTATTCTGGTTGAGATTATTCCAGTTGAGATTATTCCGGTTGAGATTATTCTATTTGAGATTGTTACAGCCTCTCACAGGAATATTTAATTCTAAAATAATTTCTTTCAAATTAGCAATAGGGCATTTCCATAGCCAATTTTTGTCATGGATGAGACATTTGGACACATTAAAATTGATGCTTATAGAAATCAAGAACAACAGTAAAAACCGAAATAGGATGAATACTTGCAGGTTAGGTACCTACAACTTATGGTACAAAAACTACTTCAAAAAATTTCAGTAGGTATGAATGATTGATTAAAATTTTGTCACGAACAGGACAGTGCACAGATTGACCGTTCGACAACATTCATCCTATATTCTCTATTCGTGCGAATTGCAGTGGGCTATGGACATATAAAAAGGTCGTATGATAGAATGGTATGCTCCCTTCTATAAGACAATCCAAATATTTCAAGGCGCGTCAGGTAGCTGGTACTATTTTGAATTGAAATGAGCATATCGGTGTCATGGACGGGACATAGTGCGAATCATATATTCCTAGAATGGTTTTATCAGGCACTATATCATTTCATGTCAACATTGGCCCCCTGCCAGACAATTAAAAGAAAATAAGTATATTGTACTCACTGTTAGCCACCTCTTCCAATTCATACTGCAAAAAATAAGGGTTTTGATTGAGCTTTAGAACAGACCTGGCAAAAATGCATTTCATAGTACTTAACATTATCTGTTATCAAAAGAGAGTACTACATTATGTCGAGTACATCATACTTCTTGTTGAGTATATCATATGTAGCCATTTTATATGAAAGTCAACGCATTTTTTACTTTGTCAGAGTTCTTTACTAGTGAAGGTTTTGTTGAGATACGATCTTTTCTTTATTGCTTCCACCACAGCAGCAATAGCCTTATTTGGTGAATCTGGAAGAGTTCGAACGATTTTCATAGTGGTCTTTGCATGGGTCTGTTTGAACTTATATGTACCCAATCGAGGAAACTCAGGCTTTTTTCGGTTGACTGTATAATTTTTTCTTTCTTCTTCTCTCGCTTTTGCTCTTTGTTTTCGTTTCTTCTCAACTTCTTTTCTTTGTTGTTCTTGTCTTTCTTCATCGGTTTTCTCGCCTTTCTTCCTCAGTTCGGACAAACTTTTCATAGATTCTCTTTTCCTTAACTTGTCTTTTTCCTTATAGTTCTTGTGCAATTCGGCATTGGCATAGATTTTTTCATATACTTCTCTTGTCGTAAGGCCATTTTCATGTTGACCTGAAAGCAGAATATAAAAAAGGTTATAGAAGACAATCAACATTTTGCTTCCAGTTTACATACACAGAGGAAAACAATAAATTTGCGTATAAATTAGAGAAATTTGTCATTTCTCGATCGCTATTTTGTACTGAGTTTTTAAATATGCAAAACATTCACGAAATTAATTTCTAGTGTTATCCACTAAATAATCTATTATAATACGCCCTAACCCTATACATCACCTGAAAGAAAAAACCAGGGTAATTAAGGATGCATAGTTCATTCAGGGCCACCCTAAGCCATTAATCAACTAACGGCTATCTCATCATCATGAAAAGTTTACAAAACTATATTATAGTTTAAAATAGCAAAAAAATCCATGCAAATACACCAAAGTAGTAAGCGAGCCAATTCGATCATGTACTAATATTAAGCCTGTGGTCTACTAGTCAGGTCAAATATACCTTGAAGTATGATTTCATTTACGTTGCAGGAAGTACATCCGGAGATGTCTTGTTCTGTCCATGACAAATTTTGATACAGTCTCCTTCCAATCATATAAAGACAACATGTCGCTATTTTCAGGAATTCTAATTTTGCTGTCTCTGGTTGACTTTTCTGTGGAAATGCCCAATACATGTATGTAGAAACAAATTTAAATAGTTTTTTTGATAAAATATTGCAATACAATATTATGCATCCCTGCATGCAAGCTATGAGAAGAGACAAAATGATTTTCTAGATTAAAATCATAAATATATTTTACATTTTTTCACTCATATTATATTATGGAGGCCCAATTAAATATAAGCGAAGACCAAATAAATCCAACATTAAATTGACAGCAGTTGAACGAATTCTAAATGGCAAAGTGTTTTTACCAACAGCTTAGTATAAACAAGATGCGGAGCTTTGAACATAGAATTTTGTTAGCCAATAATATTCGCAAAGGGCCCATTGCTAAAGGCCTCACGAAAAGCAATTATTTACACGCATCGCGTTAAACGAAGAAGTCTTTAACAAAATTCATTATTGGCTATTACGCGATTGCGTAGCAAATCTAGATTACATTATTAAATCTAGTGCCGTCGTTTCTAGATAGATATTGTGCTTGAGACGGCCGTAGTAGTTTCTTAATTAATATGCAACTTTAAACGTCATATTTAAGTTCAATCCCTTCAAAATATTCAAATTTGTATTCTCTTCAATTATCTAGAGTTCTAAGTATATTTTTAAAAGAATTTCTAGTGGGGCTGGGCCCAAAGGGCCCTTAAAGACGCGACACCAATTCATATAGCTACTATCAAAATGTATCATTCTAAGAACATTTCACTTTAGGAACAAAACTAGGCGTTAAGGGTGGACAAACCAGCAGTGGCGTCAAAACTAGGGGCGCTACGCTGGCCTAAGCCACTTGTTTTTTAAAATCAAAACATGTTGTTTCTTAACTTTGTAGTTGCTTTGGTATATTATTAAACTAATTGCTCCACAATTATTNNATTATAATTAGCTTTGAAAAAATATCGCAATTATTGTTAGTAATTCACAAATGAGACTTCACAATACTAAGTCAATGGAATTTCATTTATCAATTCATAGAATAAATAAGCATGCTTCAATTACCCATTTTAAAACCAGGTAAAAGCTATATTCAGAAAAACAAGAAAAGTTTGTAAATGCTAAATAATTTCTTCCCAAAATCTACATGCAAGTGTTAAAATAATATAAATTTTGCAATTTTGGTCAATATGGAATCTTGCAAATGGGACGATTAGAAAATTAACTTTCTTTCTGAAAGAGAGCCTGCATATAAAAATGAGGGAGAATTGAAAAACACTGAGTGCCTAAACAAAAATTCAAACCAAAAATATAATAGCAAGACAAAACCTTTTGAAATAGGCAATATTTTGACTTATGGTAACGGTTATATCTTTTTCCAACTTTATCTGGCTGCAGAAATTTATAAATGAGCTTAAGAACACTATTTATTCAAATTAAATATTGGAAAACATTTATTTTCTTTAACGATCTTTCGACATTTTCTACATTTATTTGGATTTGATGAGTTGGTACGATTGTTCAACGTATTGATAAAATGTAACGGTGAAATATTTCCATGGAGACAGTAAAAGACTATTTGCCTCAGCTTATGAAATTAAGTAATTCAATTTCTGGCATTTTGTGGCATCAACAAAAATAACAGTGAAATAAAACAAGCTACTAAGATTAAAAATATTATTTAAAATATGGTTATAATGTAAAACAAGAAAAAACAAATCAAATTTTGAAAAAATTTGCAACAATTACTAATACTACGTCATCATATAATTCAGTTTCTACGAAATTTGAAACAGGATGCAATAATTTGCAAGACTACATTATATACACATAAATAAGACAGCTCATGCAAACACTCATCCAAAATTTACTATTACTTTAGTGCTTATAATTTTAATAAGTTTGTAATGAAACTCAAAATATTTGTAGAAGCACAATACAATGTGTGCTAAGTGCATAGCAAAAAAATATAGATTTATTTTTTTCTAAATCCTATAGACATGCTATATTGACTATATTGAGAATATAATATACTTATTAGAGGAATTTTGAAATGTTATCATTGTAGCTACGTTCTGTAGAAAAATGATATTAAAATGCAAATGTTGTAGTATACTCAAAATACTGTTCAAATCTACATTCAGCATGCTTGAATATATGCAACAACTGAAATATAAACTTAAAGCCTTTCGCATTAAAATGATAGCATTCTTTAGATGCTTTTGCAAACGGTTGCCTATTGGTTGCTAAATGAATTTGATTGTTTACCTTTCAAACTATGCAATTCCCCAAAAGCACAGGTGGAAACGGACCTAATTAACGAAATTAGTAGACGTATTTTTATTAATTCTTGATTGATTAAATAAGCATGGAAGGAAGTACACACAGCCATTGACAAAATACTAGTTATTGCAAATTCTGAAAACAGATATGCGTCGAATTGTCTCCTGTAATTGAGAGTTACAGCGGGGCGAAAGTGTTCCCATTTAATTTTTCGCAGCGGTATAACTTTCGCCCCGCTTGAAAGAACAGAGTTGAGTGGCAGCGGGGCGAACGTGTTCCCATTAGAGTTGAGTCGCCCCGCTGCAACTCAAAGCGGGGCGAAAAATTAAATGGGAACACAAGATTTCTTCAAGCGGGGCGACTCACAGCGGGTTGACTCAACTCTAATGGGAACAGGGCCTTAGTTTCCTATAGCCCATTAGAGTGTAACAATGCCCCATTAATAGCATTAATGGATAGATCTGCCCTCTAACGAACAAATATTAATTATTAAACCTTTAGGATAACATGCTATGCACATTTCCAACTGGGCTCTTAACTGAACAAATTATTCCAAATTACGAATAACAAACGTGGTATTTCGACCACGGACGCCATCAGTGACCCCCTGATGTACCAGTGGCGGCATCAGTGGCAAGCTTAGTAATCATAATCAATAATCGATGAGTAGATGCTTGCAAGTAAAACTCACTTAATTATTTTGATACCTAGACCCAATTATTGTAAAAATAGACTTTAGAATTATAAATTCTTGCTAAATTTTGCAAATTTGTATGCTTATCGTTATTATTTATAAATAAGATATTCTTTCAAAATTCAACTATATATTTGCATTGTATATAATTAATAGGATATTAAAGATTTCCTCACGCCATTTGTTGAGCTTGTGATTGTTTAAACTTCAATTTTTCAAATTATTTGGCAAATTAAAAGGGACTTTTTACATATAAAAGTAATGCTTTGTCATTAAAAACCTACTAATGGCCTAACAGAAGCCATTAATGGACCATTATTGGCCTACCAATGGGTTATTACCGGCAGTATTATTGACTTTGACAATTTTTCTACATTTTCCACATCTATTTGGATTTGTTGAGTTAGTATGATTGTTCAACGTATTGATAGAATGTAACTGCGTAATATTTTCATGGAAACAGTAAAAGACTATTTGCCTCTTTGCTTAATATGAAATTAAGTAATTCAATTTCTGGCATTTTGTGGCATCAACTAAAATAACAGTGGAATAAAATAAGCTAATGAGGTTAAAAATATATTTGAAATGGTGGTTATAATTTAAAGCAAAACATTTGCAACAATTACTAATACTACTACGTCAACATATAATTCAAGTTTCTACGAAATTGAAAGAGGATGCACTAATTTGCCAAGACTACATCATATACACATGAATAAGAGAGCTCATGCAAACACTCATGCAAAATTTACTATTACTTTAGTGCTTATAATTTTAATAAGTTTGTAATGAAACTCAAAATATTTGTAGAAGCACAATACAATGTGCGCTAAGTGCATAGCAAAAAAATATACATTTATTTTTTTCTAAATCCTATAGACATGCTATTATCATCAAATATTAATGATAAAATTTTGTGGGTTAGATATCAATTTATCCCATTTGTTAGCTTTCTCCATTTATGTATTTGAATACCTAGTTGTTAACAACAGTGGAGTCAGGCCTGGGGTAGTAGACGTAGTTCCGCCTAAACAACCTATGTTCTTTGAAAATTTAAATTTTTTGCATGTGATGTCATTAAGTTTTTATCCGTGTTTTAATGTCCTTAATGTATTGTAAAACTAATTGTACACAATTAATTACTGTTTTTGTTAATAAAATTACAGATTATTATGTTAGTAATCTCACGACAGGAGTCACTGGAACTTAATTTATCAATGCAAAGAATAAATAAACATTCTGTATTTTCTATCCATATTCATTTTATAACCAGGTAAAAGCTATATTCTGCAATCAAGAAAAATCTGTGAATGTTGAACAACTTCCTCTTAAAATTTCGGTGTTACATAATATAAAATTTGCAAAGCAAGACTTTGTTCATTACGGCATCTTGCAAATGTATTACTGTACATTCTTCATATTTGAAGAGGTGATTAGAAAATTAGCTTTCTCTTTAAAAAAGAGCCTGTATATATAAATGAGGGATAACTGAAAAATACTGAAACTTCGTGTTTAAACACAAATTAAAAGCGAAAATATTACAGCAAGACAAAAGTTTTCGTTTTTTGAAATAGTGAATATTTTGAATTATGGCAACTGTTTTATATGAAATTTTTTCGAATTGAATTTTACTGCAGAATTTCATAAACTATACTTCTTTACATTCAAATTAATCTAACCCAAGTTCAAATTAATCTACGTCATTTGCAAATTAATCTATTTAAAATTCAAATAAATCTAAGTCAAATTCATAACCTAATGAAGACAATCTCTCTAGGGCCATCCCATGAAACATATAATGTGTTTTACACAAATTTTGTTGGGAAATATGATTGTGTATTTTCATTGTTTATACCGTGTTTCAAAATTTTTTAACTTTTGTATTAGTACCATTATCATATCATATTACCCTTAGTATGGTTATTACTAGCAGTGACCTGTTATTTTATGTGCATAGAACTGTTATTATAAGGTGATGTAGGTTATTTGCACCCTGTCTTAATGAAATTTACCATGCAGATTTTCATAAACTACTATATATTTAGATACAATAAAGTATTTTTGGCATATTTTAAGAACTGGACTTGCAATACCAGTAATATATCACCATAATCGCATAAACAAAATACAAACATTGAAGTTCAAAATATTTATTCCTTAGAAACTCAGAAATATTTTAGATAAGGTCGCCTATACTTAAATTGCGTAATCCTAAACAACGTGGAAAGTAGTTTTGAACGTGGTTGCAGTATCTTAAGCACACAAATGGTGCAATTTTCTCAATAGATTCGTCAATTGTGTTGCAGATGTCTTAGTCTCTACTCAGTTTGCGTAGTTCCAACTAGCAGAACTGTGGTGAGCATTTTTTGCATGATATTGGCCAACTTCTTTTTAGCCTTGGACCTGAACAAATTGCAGCACTCTTCACGGGTTCAAAGGGGCACTGTAAAAATTCAACTTCACAAAATGCACTCTTGATAAAAATTTACATGTGGCAGCGCTCAAGCTTTATATAATTTTTTTAATTTGCTCGCGGAGACCTGCATGCAAATGCGGAATTATAAAATAAGTACATGTGTACAACTAATCATTAATTAAATTTATGTTGCTGCATGGTACATTTCATATATACAGGATGCAATTAACCTACATCACAGTATAATAACAATTCCCCGCTAGTAATAACTATACTAAGGGTAATATGATATGATAATGGTATTTACACAAAAGTCAAAAAAATATAAACAATAAAATGTGTGTAAAACACACTATATGTGTAACATGGGATGGCCCTAGTGCGGTTTTCTATACAGGATTAATTTGAATTTGCAGTAGATTAATTTGACTTTGGCTCATACTTCCCAACAAAATTTGTGCAAAGCACATTATATATGTTAAATGAGATAGCCCTAGAGAGATTATTATATAGGATAAATTTGAATTTTAAATAGATTAATTTGAATTTGACTTAGATTAATTCGAATGTGACTTAGATGAATTTGAATTTCAAACAGATTAATTTAAAAACCTACTAATGGTCTACCAATAGCCCATCAATGAACCATTATTGGCCTACCAATGGGTCATTGCCGGCCGTATCATTGTCTTTGACAATCTTTCGAGATTTTCAACATCTATTTGGATTTGTTGAGTTGGTATGATTGTTCAAAGTATTGAAAAAATGTAACTGTGTAATATTTCCATGGAGACCGTAAAAGACAATTCGCCTTATAGCTTATTATCAAATTAAGCAATTTTGCGGCATTAACAAAAATAACAGTGGAATAAAACAAGTTACTGAGGTTAAAAATATATTTGAAATGGTGGTAATAATGTAAAGGAAAAAACAAATCAAATTTTAAAAACATTTGCAACAATTACTAATACTACGTCATCATATAATTCAAGTTTCTACGAAATTGAAAGAGGATACACTAATTTGCCAAGACTACATCATATGCACATAAATAAGACAGCTCATGCAAACACTCATGCAAAATTTACTATTACTTTAGTGCTTATAATTTTAATAAGTTTGTAATGAAACTCAAAATATTTGTAGAAGCACAATACAATGTGCGCTAAGTGCATAGCAAAAAAATATACATTTATTTTTTTCTAAATCCTATAGACATGCTATTATCATCAAATATTAATGATAAAATTTTGTGGGTTAGATATCAATTTATCCCATTTGTTCACTTTCTCCATGTATATATGAAAACCTAGTTGTTTATAACAGCGATGCCAGGCATGGGGGAGGAAACGTAATCCCGCTTAAGTAGCCTCCATTCGTTGAAAATTTTGGCATGTGATGTCATTAACTTTTTATCTGTGTTTTTAATGTCTTTAGTAAATTGTACAACTAATTATTACACTATTAAATAAATTACTGTATTTTTTAAAATTTACATATTATTATGTCAGTAATTTAATGACAGTACGTCACTAGAATTTTATTTACCAATGCATACAATAAATAAGCATGCTTCGATTATTCTTATAATCAGGTAAAAAGTTGTTGGCTGCAACCTGAAATTTTCAGCTACTTCAGCAAATGCAGAAAAGACAACCAATTGTGAATAATTTTATGTCAAAAGTTAAGAGTTAAATAATTATTTTGCAAAATAAAATTTTGACAATCTTATTATTGCATTATTTTATACGTCAAGGAGGTTGTATGTAGAAATGAGCTTACTGGAAAAACTAAAACTGCGTGGTTTTTTAAACCTAAAGTCAAACCAAAAATATTACAGCAAGCAATAGGGCATATTTTGAGTTATGGCGACCACCATACATTTAAGTTTTTACAATTGGCTTCTGCTGCAGAATTTTATAAACGACATTAGGAACCCTGTTTATTTAAATATATATTTCTGCTTTGGGCATGTAATTGCTCACAACTTACATTATAATTTAACATAAAAAGGCAATGTGAATAAACTTTTATCTTAAGAATGTTAGGAAACTCCTGTGTAGAAAATTATTAATGTATGCTACAAATAGAATCTTTGTTCCAGATTTCACAATGAAAACAATGTTTTGCAAAAATTTTTTTTCATAAAACCTGACTTACGTGCAAAACAAAACCTGATCTTGTCTAGATGTTTGAATAACTGATGATTGAATGGAAAATTTGAAACATTGCGTTGACATTGACAAAAATTTTAGGCTTGTTAATAGCAACTTGAACAATGAAATTTATTAAAAAGCATGGTAAATATGCGAACTGAGAGAGATTAAAACGAAACGCTTGTTACTGAAATTTTTACCAGCCCAAACAAATTAAAACCATTGTTAAGAAAGTCGCTTACTTACTAACCGTTAAGCAACTGTTTTGCTCTCCCAAATTTTAAAACAATTTTTCCAAAACACATTAGGAAATACGGAAATTTTGATATATAAACACATATGGCGAAGGCATAGAATAGGGTGCACGCGAAACACGTAAAAAACTATGAGAAATCCAATAAAATGTATAATAAGTTTAAAAAAATAATCGATATAGACCGACAACTTTACATAACTAAATTCGTAGAACTCGGTAACACACGATAGCACGCGTTATATATTTAAGCACGATATCATTAAAACTAGGAAGGAATAAAAGATAATTATCTATTATAAAAAAATTACAAGATAAAAAGCTGTATTTATGTAAATCTTTGTTTGGTTTAAATCAGGTCAAAGAAGTATTTCTTTTTTGGATTATTGAAATAATCACGAAAAAGATAAATGGAGTCAACCATAAAAGTAGTGTTTTCTAAAAGTTAGGTTCTACAGTCCCTATTCAAATGACTTAAGTCCACTTTCGATTGCTCTCATGCACCCTTTAATATATACAGTACTGGCTAAAAGTTTGGGAACACTTTCCAAATTTAAAAATTTTTGTATTTTACACTAAAAAACGCAATGTAGAAACAATATAACACAATGTAGAAACAATATGAGAACACCGTGTAGAAAGTAAATAGTTAATTCAGAAAAATTCACTAATATTTTGTATGTCCGCCATTATTGGCCAAAAACGCATCAATGCGAATTGACATTGACTCGACAAGCTTTCTACAATAATCATCAGTAATCTCTGTGCACCATACCACTTTAATTTGCTCCTTCAGATCGTCGAGTGATGTGCATTGGCGCTTCCTCAGACAGTTTTTGATATCATGCCAGCAATTTTCTATGACGTTGAGGTCAGGGGAGTTTCCCGGCCAGTTCTCAAGCAGCCGAAAGTCTTGTGATGCTATCCACGGTTTCACAACTTTGGCGCTGGGGCAAGAAGCACCATCTTGTTGTAGTACAGATGTTCCGCGAAGCTGCATAAACATGGGAACTTTCTCCTGAATTATTTTGAGGTAGGCCTTGGCTGTGACTGTCTCGTTGTGAGGCACGTCCATTCGCAGTTATAGCACCCCAAAATATCACAGAAGGTGCTGTGCGGACAGTTTGTTGCGTGTAACGTGTGTTGAATCTTTGGTTTCTTGGTCGTCGAACGTGTGGCCGGTATGATGTAAACTGGCAAATCTTGGATTCGTCACTAAACATTACTTGACGCCACATCTTAGGGGTGTAGTGTTGGTATTGTCTGCAGAAGCGCAATCGGTCTCAAATGTTCTTTGAAGACAATCAGGGTTTGGCTGCCGGTTTGCATGATGGAAGGTCAAATGTAGTATTCAATCGACGCCTAATGGTGCGTGCTGATACACTACCGCACCTAGATTTGCTTTGACTTCAAAAGATTAAGAGAATGGTTGATTTACGACGTAAAGATGAATGAGACGGTCAGTCTGAGGGTTGTCATTTTTGGTCTTCCTGACCGCTTACGAGAGGAAAATTTTTGCAGTTGCTGATAGCGAGTAACACTTCTAACAGCTAGAGCGGTAATTGTACCCCTCCACAGATATGAATTTGAGCACGCTTTGTTGGTGATATTTCACTACCATGGACCAAAATTGGGAATTCCAGGAATTTTACGAAGTTTCCAGGAAATAGCATA
Source organism: Hofstenia miamia (assembly GCA_900660155.1). Taxonomy (NCBI): domain Eukaryota; kingdom Metazoa; phylum Xenacoelomorpha; order Acoela; family Hofsteniidae; genus Hofstenia; species Hofstenia miamia. The sequence goes on from CABFPE010000500.1 coordinate 581,948, forward strand.
AAACACGCTTTAGACAGGTTACGGTTCCCAAACTTTTGGCCAGTACTATATACATATATATATAATATTAAATGTCAAAACTGTAGATATTTCATTCCTAAACAATGAAGGTCTCTTGAGTAAAATATAATTACAAAAATCCCAATGTTGAGTTTACCATATATTTTCGTATAATTGACATAAGTATTAGAAAATATCATTACATACGTTTTACTTAATGAAAAAGAAACTTTGAATCAGTTGAGTTGAATTTTCAGTAATAATTGCATACCACGAGTAAGTACTCTTGTTAACCCAACTCCTTAAACCAAGGCTCCCAACAGCACTGCTGTTAACAGCAAACAGCAATCAAGTGCAGTTTAAAACAGCAACTAAAATTCACGCAATGTGGCATATTATTTATGTTGTTCACACTATCAACAGGGCTGTTGTCGAAGTATACACGCCATATACCTTCCACTTAAAATGATCTACTAGCGTATGCCCGCAGAAAATTATAACATTTATATGAATATACACGGGTATACTCTACCGCAATTGACATTGAGTCGATTTGACTTTGTTCATTCTATTATTGGATGAAATAGTGATAATTTGTTATTATAAGCATTTTTTAAAGAAATGTATTTCACATTTTATGTGCTGGTACCAGTAATGTGTAAAGGTTTTAACTGGAGTTCAGAAGTATTAAATTTTACAAATGTTTCATGTATGTATAATTTTAATTGCATCTCGTTGAATTGGATGCAATGTGAAAGCACGATTCATTGCATTGTAGATGTAAATGCAAACAAATGGAAGTAAATGGAAAAATCTTGAAAAGTTCTTAGTTTCTTAAATATTTCATGAAAAAACTTGCAAACATATGGCAAGAAATTTCCTAGAAATGCTAACAATCTTAATTATAGTTTCAAAATTTAACAGAAACCAAGACACTTCGAGATAAATTCAAAAATGCAATATTGCACATTCATAAATTTTAAACACTATAGTCAAAGTTATCAAAAATGCAACTAATAACATTAAAAATAGTTTGCAAATTTTACTAGCATAATCAGTTGACTTACACGAGGCGAATTTTCCAATTATGATAATAACCATACAAATCTACACTAAGTAAAATTATTTTATCATTGAGAGAGTAAATATAAATTTGAAATGTCATTTTGTAATCCAATAATTTACGAGTTAAAAAATTATTAGTTGATGTACTTAGAATAAGTACAACTTTCATGAATAAATTATTTTGAGATTTCATTGTATTTATATATTATAATTTGAGAAGAATTCGAAAGCTTTTCACAATGCATTGTTATAAATTCAATATTACTTTTACAGTAATAATTTACTTCAAGAAATATTTCTTTTAGGAAATTTTCAACATCCTTGCAAGAAATCCACGAAAATCTTTCTTTTATAAACCTTCCAAGATCTTTGAAAGAAATCAAAGAATTAAGTTTTAAAACTAGGGATATCGCTTTCATATCATAATTCGCCATTGTAACTTTTATTATTTTTGATTCATTACCACATCGTTTATGGTTCTTAGTAATTTTTTTGTTGCTTTCTCGATTATATAGTAACATTCCTAAAAATAATGCAAGGCGGTTTTCAAGAAAATTGTTTGGTTTCGGTTTTCTTGCACATCAAAAGAGCGATTTCCGTTTTTTAAACCAACTACTATCAAAAATTAATAGATCAAAAATTAATTGCAATTAATTGATTTTCTTGATTTGCAATTAAACTTAATTGATTGAAGAAGTACAATTAATTGCAATGTATTCAACGGGTGATGCATTGTGCTATTCCCACCATATAGCCGCCATTGCCACTTGCTATTTTCGTTGCAGCTTTTACGTATTACGTGTTGTGCGTTTCCTATAAAAATATACAAGGCAAAGACTGCTGCATTACGTCACTTTAAAAAGCAAGATGATTCGACAATAGATGGAAATGTCAATGCGGAAGAATTCTTACGCAAAAAACAATAGCGGTTTTACAAATTTATTCAACCACGTTAAATCGATTACAATGCTTCACCATCCAATCAGTCAACTCTCCTAATGCTTTTCCTGTCGTTTCGCGAAAGGCATTCAATATTTTACTCCTGGTTGAAATGGATCTACGTTGGCATGAATTTGTGGAAGACCCCCTTACCAGAGAATTTACCACACGGGAGGTGGAAAAGAAAATATCGGCAAATCGCACTATCAATTAATGTATGGACCAAGAATTCAACACATTTTATTGGGGTATTTGCAACATACCCAGCCGATACTGCAAACGCGTATGACACCGCTTTCCTTGTTTTCCCCGGTGTAATAATAACAATAATGATAATAATAATAATAATAATAATAATAATAATAATAATAATAATAATAATAATGAATGACTTTATTTAGCCATTGAAGGCAGATACTGCAAAAAATAAAACATGTCAAGATGTTATCGGAAACGGAATTTGGTGCAAAAGAACACTATGATTTTCTTGCATTTGTATTGGGAACTTATGACAAATCGATGGCCAATGTCCTTCCAGCTCCTCCCTGCTTGATTTGGTTCTGTGCTCTCACCCCGATTACACATTTGACATATCTGTAATCCCTGTTCCTGCTAAGCTGTCAGATCACTCATTCGTCAGCTTCAATCTGTTTGTCAACTCTACTTCTCCATCTGCTAATCCGGCTGCTCCACAATATGCTCGATTTAACAGTGACTTTCTGTCACTTAATGCTGCTCTCTCATCTTCGCTGCCCGTTTTTAGTGATTCCTTCTCAGTTGACGATTGGTTAACTTTCTTTCATCAAGTTCTTTCTTTTTATGTTCCTCGTCGGCGGAAAAAGCGTGCTTCTCTTCCTTTCTATTTTTCGTCCCTTACTGTGCACTCCTTGAATAAATTGGAGTCTTACAAACGCCATTCTGGTACTACTGCTACTCCGAAGCTTGCTTCTCTCACAGAAGATGTTATCAATTTTATGGAACTTGACAAAGTCTCTTTTCTGTCCAGCTTCTCGTCCGGTTCTCTTCAAGACTCTTATTCCTTCCTGCGTTCTCTTCATTCCAAGCCTGAGCTCCCCAATTTGAGATGGAACCTTCTTTCTGCTCACTCTGACCTGGAGAAAGCTGATCTGTTCAA
>CABFPE010000501.1:21656-48626 GCA_900660155.1 Hofstenia miamia
ATATATATATCTTTATATATATATATATATATGTATCTTTATATATATACATTGGTGAAACTAAATGACATTTTGACACTCGCATTAAAGAACAGATGAACGGCCATCTTGAAACGGAAATATTCAATGACCGTCATGAATTAAAGAAAGAAAAGTTTAAAATAACCATGAAAACCACCCACACTAAGATTTGTGACTTAGTAACTTAACAATATAACGGAGAAAATATCTTGACAGAGCAATGTAATTTAGGAAAAAGTAAGATTAATAAATTTTTGTTTATAAAATATCATTATCTTATACACTGTTATCGCAAAAATTGTAAACTGCAGATCGCAATGATATAATATAATAGAAATGTTTATTATTTGAATTAATTGAAAATATAAATCTCAGTAAATAATCATTTCAATATATATATATATATATATATATATATATATTTCTGTCCACTTTAGATCCTGTACACATAACATGTTACATGTAAAGAGGAATAGACATGCATTTTATTGGAATTGGGTGGTTATTTCATAGAATAAAAATTTGCAGGCAATTGGAATAAATGATCTTTGGTATACCTTGCGTTACATTCGGTTGCTTGAAGTTTCTTCTACCTTCTCTTACTAAACGTAGAAGTTCAAATTCTTTATTCAGGGGATGATCAATGTTCATTAGTATGTTGTTAAGAATTGTTTTGAATCTAGTCAAGAATTTTTCATTAATATAGTTTATTAGATTTTACTTTGCTATTTTACTATCTTTCCATATAGATTAATTGGTTGTTTTAAATTTTTCTTGCTCTGTCTGTTAGTCCATATTCAAATATTTCTGATCCATATAGAAAATTAGGGAATATGTAAGTAGTTTTAGAACATTCCTTAAATAAGCGGGCCAGCTTAATTATAGTTAAGTTTGTTTTCTTACATATTGACATTACTTGAGTTCTCCATTGCAAATCTTTATCGAAGTATATTCCAAGATATTTGTACAGCGTAACTTGATTTACTTTCTCTCCATTAATCACTATAGGGCTCTTAGAAGCTTTTAGTAATTCCTTATGCTTGATGTTAAAGTGAGAGATTATTAATTCTTCTGTTTTTTTTCAAATTTAATTTTAGATTATTCTCCAGAGATATTTGCACAACTTTTTCGATAGTAGTTTTATAATCCTCTAGTTGTCTTTGTGGATTAGTTGTACATAATGAACAAATAATTCTCGTGTCGTCAGAGTATTTGCAAATATTCAGGTGAACTTTATTACTAATATCATTAGTTACCTCTGTAAATAGAACTCCTGATAGTGGACCGCCTTGTGGAGCACCAATTTGGATTATTGACGGTTCGTAAAAAGTACCATTTTTTAACTTGATAATTTGACTCCAACCTTTTAGGTAATTATGACACCAATCTGCTAGCCATTTGGAATGCTGGTTTATTTTGTTGACAAGCTTATTTTGTAAAATAGTGTTGAATGCACTTGAATAATCTAGAAAAAGAACTCTTACAGAAGTTCTTAACTTTTTATTCAAATATCTGGCTATAGTATCATATGTGTAGATCAATGCATCAGTTGTACCCAAACCATGCTTGTATGCGAATTGTTTGTCATCTAATGTTGATTTCATTAACTTGAAATATTCTATCATTACAAAATGGTCAAGAACTCTTGCTGGTGTTGGAGTTACAGTTATTGGGCGAAATTTATTGACATTTTCACTATTAACCTCTTTGATGGGAGCTGATACTATGGGAACAGGTACCAATATGGCAGCTTTCCATTAGACTTAAGTTAAAGAATTTGTGAAATGGTATAGCAAGTTCTTCTGCGAATGATTTATATAACCAACGAGGGATTGTAGAAAGCCCATTTGATTTATGTGAATCTAGTTTACGGAAAACATTTGCAACATCTGCAATTGTTACTTGTGGAAAACCATAATCATCAGCAGATGTAATATTAAGAGGCTCATCAAGTTCAACATCAGCATTGTGCCTACAAAAGTGAGAATTTGGTAATTTTGCTTCATTTTCAGTTAATTTCCTATGGCCTTGCTCTTTTCGAATTCCTGACTTAACTTCCTTGTGTAGTGCTTCATTGTCTATAGATGAAATATTCATTTTCCTCTCATTCTTAACCAATATGTTGATCTTTCTCTGGAGTTGATTTCTATAGTTCCTATTGCCAACTTTGATTGCAATTCGTTTTTCCCTTAAAACTTGTCTTATTTTACGACATATTACACGATCATTAGCCACTACTTTTACCTGAGTGAATTTCTTTGACATATCAAGAATATTGTTTATTGTATTTTCAGTAATTACTACCATTTGATTAAGATCTTTTCCATCACACAAAACTTCCCAATTGCATGTTGCCAATTTTTCTTTAATAATTGACTTATCATACAAAATTTCTACTCTATAAGGCTGTTTTGAACGTCTTTTTCCACACGTTTCTTTTGGCCACAATTCGAAACTGAAATGGTACAGTAAATTCATAGACCCAATTGGTGCACACTTATTGAATGAATAGATATCATTGTTAGTAACATAGATTGCATCTAGTTGAGTTTTAAATGGCATAAAAGTTATTTCGTTTTCTGTAATATTTTTAAAGCCATATTTTCTAAAGTAATGAGTCTCCAGCAAAAATCAAGAACGACATTGGAAATTTAGAAAATACCGTTCGCATAATGTCTTTCAAGATCACATTGCATAAATGTTTTTTAGCTTTAGGCGGAATGTAAATATCTTATTTATATTACTCTCTTGTAATTTTCGGGCAGAAATTTAGGTCGGGATGAAATGACTGTAATTTCTAGATTATAGCATGACAATTGGAACATACCTTTGGGTTTCGTGATACTCCATGCCTTATTTATATATGTAATAATTCCTCCACCACCCTTTTCATCAAAATTTTCAAGATTTCTATCTTATCATATGGTAGCCATTAATGCTAACATCCTTATCTTGAATGTCTTCAGTTAATTTTGTTTCCTGAATCATTACACATGTAAAACTTTTAGTTAATACCAGACTTTCCAGTTCTAAGTATTTATTAATTAATCCATTCACGTTGTTAGAAAATACTGATGGGAATGTTTCAGTACCATTTAGTCACCGAGAAGTGATATCTACCCATGTGTTATTAATAAGTTGCCATAACTTAAGATTTCTGATTTTTAAATGTGTTGTTGGTGTGCCGTTATTAATAATTTCACGCCTTTTTCAAGATGTTGTTTTCTTTAATAATCTCCTCCGAACTTAAAGTTCTTGAAATATAAATTCGTTGATTAAATGTTGTAAGTTCATTAGTACAAGCAAGAATTCTACGTACGTCTCATGCATTAGTAAATTGTACCATCATTTGCCTTGGCTTTTTTCCTTGTTAGCCTAATCTACCTTTCCAATATGATAGATATCTTTAATGATTTTCATTCAAATCCTTTTTTGTAAATGTGCTGAAAAACATTCATAACCGATTTTTTTTCCTTTTCGTGGTTTCAAATTTTGTCGTACCTATAACTTCTTCAGATTGTCTATACGAATTTCTCTCTGTGTAGTATGTACATTGAATTTATTCCCCGCATGTTCAGAAAAAAATAAACCCACTTGAATTAGCACTAAAATTCGACATGACAATATCAGAATATTGCAGAATTATCATTTTCAATTAATTTTATAAAATTGTTACCATGTCCAAATTTTTAATTTTGGTTACAACAGTCGATACCTATTTATTTATATCATCAATATGAGAGTTAGTGTTTAAATTTTTAGTGCACACACTACAAAGCCATATTAATTTTCAAATTTTCAAATCCTTATTAAACCTTTCTGTATAAGCAGCATCAGGCCCAACACATGATATATGATAATGACAAAGCCATTTGTTGCATTTCCTTGTTCTTTGATTTGATCTCAATTGCTCTTTGCATGACATACAGGTTGTTTCATTAAATTGTATTTGCGTACACGAGGCGCACATCGTTTGTTTGTAGCAGTTGTCAAATTAGCCTGCTTTTTACCACAGGAAATGCAAAAAGGCATTGTGTGTACCTGTAAATTTCAATTCTACTATGTTAAACACGTGAATAGCAAAAGACTTATCTGTTGTCCTTGACCAATCAGCAACAAAATGTTTTCCAATGTTTTCTTATAATCCGATACAACATATAATATTGGAGAAACACAGAAGAAAAGATCCAATTTGAAGGTAAGGTTTGCAAAGGATGTGGATGTAGAAGATTTCAGTTAAACAGTAAAATTCGATATATATATATGTTTATGAAAACTTTTATTGCTTTTATCGCGACCTGTTTCGACAACCATTGTTGTCATCTTCAAGCATTTGTAGCAATGTTTTTTCTGAATTTTTTCATTAAAAGTTTTTATCTTTTATAAATGTTTAAATTTGATTGATGTCTTTGTTTATTTATTAAGGATTTCTTGTTTGATATGGCTTTTGTTATCTTAGTTTCGCAATGTTTTACTAGTATGTTAAATTTTTTTAGCTTAGGTGCACATCCAAGAATATATACTTCTGATTGTAGATGCCCTCTTATATGTTCTTTTGCCCGAGTTTCTAAATGTATTCTAGTCTCGCCAATATATATATATATATACACCCCAAAGTGTCAAAAAATTTTTTTCATCACCGGCTGCCCGCTGTAGAAATATAATAAAAATAGAACATTGCTCACAGATTAATTCCTAAAAATCCGATCAACAAATTTTCACGTAAATTTCTACTATATATGACATAAAAATGAGATCGCATTGCTACCATTCTTTAAACGAAACTTTGCTGTTTCATATACAAATATACATTATTTTCATTGGTGTACATAATTTATAAGATTGTGATTGCTCAATATATTGAAACAGTGGTCAATAATATTTATATTATCCAAAATAAATAAATACAAAATTATAAATGATTTATATGGGAATATATTGTACCTTTATTTTCAAATTTAATCTTCAAAATCCTATATATATATACTATAAACATAAAATATTATTTCATAATAGATACAAGAAATTTACATTCACTTTGGATTTAGATTTGAGCCTAACCTAAGATAGACAAGAAATTTACAAATATAGAGGTTTATAAGGATTTCCTTCTCCTTCTCCATTGTTTCATCAACTTTGTTTATATCAAATAATATATCACACCAAGAAACTTTTTGTGGAGGATTCATTCGATATAATTTTATAAATTTGTTGCATTAAGCATTGAGAAGGTAAACTTTGTGTATATACACTGTATATTACCCAATCACATTTATCTAATATTGAAATAATTTTCAAATCATAGTTTTACTTGGTAACTTAGGGATTTCATCTCCCACAACCAATTCCGATTAAAATGGCTCTTTCATTGATTAACAAGAGCAGGATATTTACCACTAATAATAAACTAACCGGCATGGATTAGTAAAATTAAGTTATTCCTCAATGTTATTAATTCCGAATATTTCTAACAAAAATCTGGTCTATTAATAAGCACAGTATCTGTAATTAAGAATACATTTTAAATACTTTAGTATATTGCAAAAATAGATATATACTTAAAAGATGTAAGATAATTAATTTTAAAAAATCGCTTAGTTCCATTTTGTTGTTGACTTTTTCTTTTGCCATTTATTTGACGTATCAAAAGCATCGGCACAGTTTTATCAAAGCATCAAAGATTCCTTTCCTCCGACAATACCTATAAAATTGAAGAACAAATAGGATTCGAGTTATTTTTTCTACGAAATTATCTATTTTAATGTGAACAGATCACAATAGAATAAAGCGAGTTACCCTAACGTATTCCAATAGATTTCCAAACAGTTGAGTTCTGCACTAATTATAGGGGATGAAATCTTTTGTTCATCAATCGTCAGTATTTTTCGCGTTGTTTTGTACTGCGCTCCGTAGATACCATTTAGATCTTATAATGCATTTCATCTTAAGGAGTAAATTTTGCAAGTACATATACATGTGCATTGTACATGCTATCAACTATTGCATAAATCAATCGTAAAATCTCTTGTTCTATAGGTTTTCACATGCAACACATGAACTAAAAGGATTTTTATAAATTATTTTGTATGTTAATTTTAGGGGTAACTGCCCCCTCTTAACTCGTTCCCGCCGCCACTGATGACAAATGATTTATCTTAAGGTGGAATAACTTAATAATTACTGTACTACAGAATACTTTATTAACTAATTTGAAGAAACAGTCGCCTTGGCTAGCAGCTTGGCTATCGAATTATATGAAGAATTGGAGACAATATGTAAAACTCAAAGATGGAAGCTATACAGAATTCAGAGGTTACAGTGGGACAGAGACATCTAGAATATATCTAGTAGTCTCTGAGTGGGAGCACCGCAAGTTGGTCACTTGTGTGGACCTTCTACAACAAATGAATGATTTTTCGAAGAAGTGCTACTTCCATCTTCAAATGATTGGTAAATTACATACAATAGCTTCAATGAGGGATTAGTGGCTTTTTTAGATTGAATCTTGTATCTGTATTTCAGTAATTAATAAAATTGATTATTTGCAGCAAGAATAATTTGTGAACAAAAAAAATAAAAATTCCACAGGAAAATGTACTTTAGTTTTCCCAGTTTTCTAGCAAATCCATTAGCAATTCCATAGTGTCTGCAGTTGAGGGCAATTTTAGAATCCTTTTAGAAGGTCGACGCTTTCAAGGGCTCTTTGCTTAAATTCACTCGTAAATAGTGTTTGTTGTTCCAGCATGAGAAGCAAGGGCCTGGAATCATATTTCTTTTGCTGGAGAAGTGGTAACTAATTAAATCTCACCTTGTACCTCAATGATGAACTAGTCGATGCATTGATCATTCATAATAACTGTTTGTTTTAAAGGTGCGAATAGAAGATGTTCCTTCACGACTCATTACAATGATTATATATTTTTGAAGAAAGCAGTCAATTTTATAGTCAATTACCATATTATAACAATCACCTCAATGAATATTAGTTTCTACATTTAACCTTAACGTGTCCATTTAAAGCACAAACACGTTTTCTTAAAATTTTAAAATTATGTTCTCAAAGCCTATTAAGAAATTTGGAAATTGTAGAATATGGAGACATTCATTCTTAAATCGCATGGGAGTAGCAGCAAACTTTAACTAGTTATTTTTTCTATAAATAGACGGATAGGATTTGAAGACGTAAATGAAATAGAAGACAATCTTGTAGTTTTCTCAGAGTTTGGATATCTTTATTAGTTCGTGATTTGGCACGTTTAGAATTTGAAAAATCCTGGTAGTTAATAAAAAAGGGTCTTTTCTAAGAAATTCTAATACTTTTGATGTGGATGTTCACAAGCGTCATACGAAAACTTAAGGCGAGCATGACGTAAAGTTAAATGTTTTTCAATATAGTTTTCTCTTGGATATTTCTTTGTTTAAATAACTATAATATTTTAAATTATCTAGACACAAAGTTGTAAGTCCCCCTCCGTTTTGCGAATCCTAAAGCAACGTCTGGAAATAGTTATAACGAAATTATTGATATTATTTTCAATCAAAGGTAGTTCAAATTTAAAACAAAACTATAAATTCTTAGAAAATTAACACGCAACTCTCTGCACGAATAAAAATTTTTGTAAACGTATATATTTTAGGTTTGTATTGGAATAATTGCTAATAGGGATGTCAGGCTTAATAAATCAAACTGTCAGGCCTGTGTGATTGATTAAGATTCCTTGAAATTTCATATCAATAAATCATAATTATTGCGAGATAAATTGTCTGTCTCAAAGAACTAAATCTTACGCAATAATTAAGTGTTGATTTGATAAAAGGTATATTTTTACGGAAATATCTTTCGTTAGAAATCATATTCATAAAGGGAAATATGCAGACAATTTTACAAGATATTTACTTAATTCCATTTCTGAAGCTGAACTGCAGCTGATGGGTGAGGAATTAAACAGATAACTACATTGTTGACTGGTTTTGACATTTATTGTTAGATGACAAGGTCGCCTTGGCAAATATCCACAAAGTGTCTAAATGAAATTTTAATTTATTAGAATTGGTGTGATAGTATATAAATTTTCATAAATAAATATAAATTTATTTATGAATGCATAGTGTATATATATATATATATATATAGAATATTTTGATTTGCATACATAGTACATAATGCAAAATTTTCAAATGTGGCAGTTAAGTTCACAAGCATTTTACTACTTTAAGGGCATGTCTCTGCATTTATAATAAAATAATTATTTGGAAATTTCTCTTATTTTTCACTACTTAGTGAAAACAATTTTGAATCGAAATTGTGAATAAAAATATATTTTTGTACACAGGGTAAAAAAATCAGGGTGAGCATTGGCATGAAGACAACGGGGCAGGCACGGGTTGCCGTTTGCTTTAAAAATCGGGTCAGGCAAGCACAGGCACACAATATTTTCCCAGAAACTTATCTTAATATTTGTGTTTTGTTCTTTTTTTAGTTTTCTTTGAAATGTATTTATTGCGTTTGATTACAAACATTCGATACCTTGCAAATTTTAGTTTAATATCTTTTTTGAAAGTAAGGCCAATTTTTTACGGCTTTTGTTAGAAATCAGACTCAATTTAAGTCACTCGCCTATATTTAATCGACTGGCGGATTTCGGCCACTGGAAGAACGGGTCGAGCGGTCACGAGCACACAACACTTTACGTACAAAATTCTGTAATAAACCATTATCGTTTTTTTCATAGAGACTAAAAAAGAAGGGAATTGGGTGGACGAATGTATTTAATTTTGTCAGATGCATTAAATGATTTTAAAATGTAAGCTAAAATTTTCAAAAATACAATTTTTTCATCACATCGGGATTTATTAATTTGCAATGGGTCAAATGAGTTTATTTCAGTATTAAACATTTTTTTGCACCCTAATGAAAAATTTACGTAATTATTTGCATTCAGTTTTTTCCCAAATGGGACTACTGAATTGTTAATCTATTGTTTAAAAAATAATTAAAGTAAACGACCCATTTTTATGGTTGTCAAAGACAAAGGAAATACCTGCGAAGTTAAAACATTAATGTATTTCTCTTTTGCTGGCCAGGAATTCATTTACGTCGAAGCACATCAAACACTACACGATACTTCAATTTCCAATTTAAAACAATCAAAGGCTGGATTTTATTGAGTCACAATTAGTTGAAGAAGAATAATCGTCGCTTTTGACTTTGCATTCATAGCTAACTTTGGAAATTTTCTTAGAATCCCCATAAACTTCATTTTAATTTGAAAACAATGGGCGTTTAGTTTCGCTGCAATCCCTAAGTTTCAAAATATTCAAATTAGGTTGGCTCATCTGTCAATAATAGGGTATAATCAAATAGCATTCTTATAGCAACCTTACAGCTGACACTAACTCAACTGGATTAATATATTCATATTTTCACCACATTTAACTCATTACTGGACCAGAATTGCATGTATAGAAAAGGTACCAATGGACATGGGAACAATCTCACGGACTGGACTGGGTCCGAGACTGACAAATTGGTCACCAAACAGGAACAGTATGGGAACAGAGGATGTGTGTTGTTCTAAAGGTTTCTAATCTCTGAGTCAGCCTTAACTATTTTTTAGATTCATCATTTCTATTGATTGAACCAAATAACTTTTTGGAAAACTTGAAGAATCCCGCTTGAAATGCAACTTATAATTGAAATCGTTTTCAAGTGCTAAGCCACATAAAGTCGTTAATTTTCGTCTTTATGCACTACTCGATTTCAAATCTAGCGTAATTTGCTGTATGAAAAAAATTCATACGTGTTATATGTATGCTGACTGCGTGATTACTACGTTGCCCAAAGTCTTGTTATTCGTAGATAATACAAACTAAGTAATTATTTTAGAAGTACATTATTTAAAACTTTCCTAGACTATTCAATTATTGAGAAGTATTGTATGCATTAGAGAGAATACTACGTTCTCGTTTTTTAATACTCTTCGCAATACAGTTCAATTAAAACTCCTGTTTGTATAATTGAATTTAAATTTTTATTTTACATTTCAAATTGTTTGTCTACATTAAGTAGTAAGAGCTTATCTCTAGTTTAATTTGAGGTACGCTAAGTACACCTCCCAAAATGGATATTTTGCTTGGTACGAAATTTTACCCTGAGTACGAAATATGTTTCGGATAACTTTGTGCATTGAAACCTTCAATAATCAACCTATATAATAGGCCGCCTATTTAAATTTTGGCATGGTGATGCTTATGCCTATAGTAATCACTTGCTGATTACAGTATACGAGCTAACTGAAATTCACTCTAAGTTAAAGGCCATTTACGTTTGTTAAATATATATATATATATATATATATATATATATATATATATATATATATATATATATTTTATAGGAATTGGGGGGTTATTCCATAGATTAGGAATTTGCAGGCAATTGGAATAAATGATCTTTGGTATATCTTTGCATTACATTTCCTCCACCCCCCTTTTCATCAAAATTTTCCAGATTCCTGTCCTGTCTTATCATATGGTAGCCATTAATGCTAACATCCTTATCTTGAATGTCTTCAGTTAATTTAGTTTCTTGAATCATTACACATGTAAAACTTTTAGTTAATACCAGACTTTCCAATTCTAAGTATTTATTATTTAATCCATTCACGTTGTTAGAAAATACTGATGGGAATGTTTCAGTACCATTTAGTCACCGAGAAGTGATATCTACCCATGTGTTATTAATAAGTTGCCATAACTTAAGATTTCTGATTTTTAAATGTGTTGTTGGTGTGCCATTATTAATAATTTCACGTCTTTTTTTCAAGATGTTGTTTTCTTTAATAATCTCCTCCGGACTTAAAGCTCTTGAAATATAAATTGGTTGATTAAATGTTTGAAGTTCACTAGTACAAGCAAGAATTCTACGTACGTCCCATGCATTAGTAAATCGTACTATCATTCGCCGTGGCTTTTTTCCTTGTTAGCCTTATCTACCTTTCCAATACGATAGATATCTTCAATGCAATTTTCATTCAAATCATTTTTTGGTAATGTGCTGAAAAACATTCATAACCAATTTTTTTTCCTTTTCGAGGGTTTCAAACTTTGTCGCACCTATAACTCCTTTCAGATGGTCTATGCGAATTTCTCTCTGTGTTGTATGCACATTGAATTTATTACCTGCATGTTCAGAAGAAACAAAGCCACCTGAATTAGCACTAAAATTCGATTTAACAATATCAGAATATTTCTGAATGTCAGCCATTGCAGAATTAACATTTTCATTTAATTTTAAAACATTGTTACTTATGTCCAAATTCTTAATTTCGGTTACAACAGTCGATACCTTTTCATTTATATTATCAATAAAAGAATTAGCGTTTAAATCATTAGTGCACACATTACAAAGCCAAAATAATTTTCCAATTTTCAAGTCTTTGTTTGACTTTTCTATATAAGCAGCATCAAGCCCAACACATGATATATGATAATGACAAAGACATTTGTGGCATTTCATTGTTCTTTGATTTGATCTCAATTGCTCATTGCATGACATACAGGTTGTTTCATTAAATTGTATTTGCGTACATGAGGCGCACATCGTTTTGTTTGTAGCAGTTGTCAAATTAGCCTGCTTTTTGCCACAGGAAATACAAAAAGGCATTGTGCGTACCTGTTAATTTCAATTCTACTATGTTAAGCACGTCAATAGCAAAAGACTTATCTGTGTTCTTTGACAACTCAGCAACAAAATGTTTTCTAAAGAAGAGAGTGTTCTTGTAAACCAATACAACAAATAATATGGGGAAACACAGAAAAAAGATCCAATTTCAAGGTAAGGTTTGCAAATAATGTGGGTGTAGAAAATTACAGATAAAAAGTAAAATTCGATTGAAAAAATCTATGAAATCATAAGCGATGCAAAACACGACCGTGCTTGATCGTGTCCCTATATATATATATATATATATAGGATTTTTTACGTTGGAGGAAATAGTAATCAATTGAGTGAACAAAACTTTTCAAAATATAGAAAAAATTGACCCTAGAATGCATTTAACGACCATTGTTTTTAAATTTTTTACCGAATATATATATATATATATATATATATATACACATACATATATATATATATATATATATATGCCAATTTAGCGCATTTGCTAAAAATATTTTTTATGCCATGTATTAAGATAACACGTAAATCAATTTTGATACGCCATCACGCGACGGAAATATGTACCAAAATGTACAAAAATAAGAGGAAAATATCCACACATGTAATCTAATTAAATTAAATTATGCCAGCAAAGAAATCCATCATCTTTATAGGTAAAGAATTGTTTATTTCTGGTAACGGATTTTCTCTAGTATTACTACCGTAAAGTCAAACCATTGTTTTAAAAAAAAAGTTGTATCAAACCCAATTTATTAGCAAAGATTACAACTAACAGTGTTAGAATAAATTTTGATTTATGTAGGATATGGATGCCATTGTTATTGTGGAATTTAATAAAAAATTAATTGCTTAGAATATTAATGTGATATATAGCAGAGTTGGAAATGAGTTAGGCCAATATTTGGATCTGGCTGGGCCGGATTTTTGACATAGCAATTTGGGCTGGGCCGAGTCGGCCTAATATTTTAATTGGAATTTGAATTATAAGAAAAACTTCACTTGAAAATTCAAACCTTGCAGATTCCTTAAGTTTAATCAGCCCTGCATTGTTGACTGGTGCAATACTTCTAATACCTAGAATTTGTCCTCTACAAGCAAAGAGCGTTTCTGAAAACTCCCACTTTGTGCTGATGTAAGTGATGTAATATGTAAAAGATGATTATTTAAAAAAACAGATTTTGATTATTATAATGACTCTAAATACCAATATGTTTATCTTCTGGTATCAGGCCATCTCAGTATGTTTAGCGCTTGTTGCAAACATACATTTAAAGAGTAATACAAACATATCTATATTTATTACTTTTATTTTAAGGGATATATTGCTTGGATATGCAGGAATGTATTTTTCCCTAAGAACTTTACATACATTGATCTAGTAAAAGCAATTAACATTTTAAATGAAATTTATGCAAAAACTTGTCAATAATTTTTAGTGAAGCTCCAGCTGTCATTTTGAACAGCAGAAAATCTTAACATAATTGCAAACATGGAGCGCCAGGCCAAACCTTTTCTTATTAAAAAGCAAATTTTTTAGTTGGATGTTAATGATCCAGGAGTGCTTCTTTACAGGAGGGGCACACATCTGCTCCAGGAATCGTTGAACCCCAGGCCTACGCCCATGTATAAAACGTGTATTGCATTAAGGTTAACAATGCAATATAGATTTCAGCAGAATTGAATTAGCATTGTTGATAGACTTAAGCGGATGTGCACACTAATAAACACATTAGGCAAATTATCCAATCAAATTCAAAATGTAGTGCTTATGGGCCTCTATGAGACAAAAGAAACTATCAGTTGGGTAAAAGAAAAATAATTTAGGTCAGGTCGGGCCGCGCTTTTGCCGATAATTGGTATTTTGAATTGGGCCGGGCTTGGGCCTAAAAAATCTTGGGGACGACGTGCACGTTTTTGCCATTGAAGACGAGTTTTGATTCTTCTTCCAGTCGCAATGAACCAAACAGGAGAACATACTTTGGCTGTCTGAAGGAGTTGCTTGGCCACAAGTGACAAGGCGCACGTCAATGACGGATAAAAAGACGCTTGTCTTGTTGGCTTTTACGGGCGACAAGAAACTTTCGGTCAAGGCTCTTCCTTACGGGATGACGATCAATTCCGAAGCCTCCGTCGATTTCTGTCGGAACGCAGGTGACAAGTGGCGTGTTCTTCGCAACAATCGAACAAATCTGAAGTCCCATCATTGGCAGCATGACAACGCAAGTGCTCACACTTCAAATGGCACCAAGAAGTTTTTCCAAGATCGTGGAGTTTCGCTGGTTTTTCAGGCACCCTACAGGCCAGACTTCAATTTTTGCGACAGATGGCTGTTCAGGGAGTTGAAGTCACGCCTGGGAATTGTGATCTGCACATCCTACACGGAAATCGAGGAAACTATCAAAAGTGCATTCCATTCAATTCCAGAGGATCACTCTCTTAATTGGAATTTGAAATATAAGAAAAAATTCACTTAAAAATTCAAACTTTGCAGATTCTTTAAATTCAATCAGACTTGCATTGTTAGCTAGTGCAAGCCTTCTAACATTTAAATTTTGTCTGGTACTAGCAGAGAGCGTTTCTGAAAACTCACTTTGTGCTGATGTAAGTTGGCAGAGAATTTTAGCAATTGAGTATATAAAAAATGATATGTTCTCTAAATGATAAAACTTGAAATACAAGAAATAATTAACTTGAAAACTTAAACATTGCAAATGACATTCTATTTAAATTCAATCAGACTTGCATTGTTAGCTAGTGCAAGCCTTCTAACATTTAAATTTTGTCTGGTACTAGCAGAGAGCGTTTCTGAAAACTCACTTTGTGCTGATGTAAGTTGGCAGAGAATTTTAGCAATTGAGTATATAAAAAATGATATGTTCTCTAAATGATTAAAAGCATGATTGCAATCATGGCAAAAATTAGTTGTGGCAATTGCTAAGTTAGTAGTGGCGGTATGAAGAACTTATGAAACGTAATATATGATAGCTTGGCCGTAGGGCATCGTATGCAGTAGGCGCTGCAATATTTTAAAGGAAGCATTACACGAAATATTTCTTGTTATGAAATATTTCTGTCGCGCAATGGCGTACGAAAACTGATTTCGCGTGCTATCTTAATATATGGCGTATAAATATTTTTACACAATTGCTCTAAATTGGCCTGCCTTTTTATGCCGTCACGAAATCTTTCTACATCGTGATGCATTACGCATTGTATTGCTGCGCTTGTTCAAAGGAAATGTTTGTTAAATTTTTTGGCAATTTGCATTTTATTTGACCATGTATCTGGAGAATGCATGGAATATATGGGCGATTAATGCAAATTGCCCCAAAATCTAACGAATACAATGCGTACTGCACGCAATCTGTCTGCAGCACTTATGCCGCGCAATGATGAAATTCTGCCGCCTAGTAATTTTTTTTTAACTGGGTGGCATAGCTCAAAATAAAAATTTTGACGATTAAAATCTGTAAATTTACTCAATGTGAAGAAAAATAGGTGTATTAATTGGTTTTTGAAAAGCAGGCGTTACAAGATGAGAATCTAATCAGATAATTAGCATTTTGCTGATATTTTTAACCAATAGTGATATCAAAATAACCAAATTGCACGTCAAATATTACTTATTTTTAATGTAAATATATGACACATATATTGTATATAAGGTATATTTCTATTAATCAATTTTAATATTTTTATAAATGGGAAATAAGCAGACAACATTGAATTGTTTTCCCATGTTCTAGAACTCCAAATTGTATTTGATCTACTACTACCACTCAAGTTTCCTCATTATCTCCTATTGCTGGTACTGCATCTGGCCCTATTACTCAAGTTCCTCCGTATTTCCTATTGCTATTGCTGCTCCTTGATCTACTCCTCAAGAATCTTGGTTAACTACTGCTACTGCGCCTACCTCTCAAGTTGCCTCATTAATTCCCATTTTAACTTAAAATTCGTCTGGTACAGCAAATTTCCATCCAATGCCAGTGGTTGAAAAATTTTTAACTACAAAGGACAGATGAATGAGACATCCAGAGAAAGATAAATTTATTCATTGAGACTTTGTAAAAGGTTTTTTCTTTCATTTGATAATTTAGTTTGAATTTTTTGAAAATTAAACGTTGGGTTATTGTTCTTGTAATTTCTTTCTTAGGTTGGTACTGCATCTGGTCCTATTACTTAAGTTCCTCCGTATTTCCTATTGCTATTGCTGCTCCTTGATCTGAAGAATCGTCATTAACTCCTATTACTGTTACTGCTACTGCACTTACTTCTCCAGTTGCCTTATTAATTATCCAGAGAAAGATAAATTTATTCATAGAGACTTTGTAAAAGGTTTTTTCTTTCATTTTATAATTTAGTTTGCATTTTTTGAAAATTAAATGTTGGGTTATTGTTTCTTGTAATTTCTTTTTTAGGTTTCCGTAATATAAAAAAATATAACAAATGTAATACATTTGTGGTGGCGGCTACGGGTGGGCAAGGTGGACTTGATCCACCTTAAAAAATACAATATTAACTGGTAAGGCAATACTAATTTAATAGCCTAATTTTGAATTAAATAACAGAGTATGTGTTGTATTGGTTACGTTTACCTCATATTTGCCTGGGATGTACTGGCACACTAGTTAATATTTACTGTGATGCGGCCTGGCATACTTGTCACCCTGTAGTGTATATTGTATATAATTGTAATCTTTGTCGCTTGTGTTTTAATAAAACGATTTTACTCATTGGTACTGTCAAATCATTACATGGTGACAGAGGTGGGATGGCATTCGAAACATTGAAGCCTCTTCCCTTTGTTATCGATAGTCCAAGTATAGCAATCGAATAGACCAAATGGAAACGAAGCTTTATGCTGTTCATGGAAGCCACTGAGGTTGAAGAATGCCAGACAAGGTTAAAATTGGAATTCTGCTTCGATGCATTGGAGACGCAGCAAATGAAGTTTTTGCGAATTTTACATGGCCAAGAACAGAGGATAAAATTAAAATCAAAGATGTCATGAAGAAACTTGATGATTACTTTAAACGAGGAACCAATGAAGTTTTTGAACGATTTCAATTTTTCAAGCTATCTAAATCTAACGTGAAAATTGACCAATTTGTGAATATGTTAAGAACCCAGGCAAAACACTGCAATTTTCGACCACTCGAAGATAGTCTTATTCGGGATCAAATTATATTCTCAATTCAAGACCACCGATTGCAAGAAAGACTTTTGAGAGAACCCAATATCGATCTCTAAAAAACTACTCAATTCTGTCGCGCAGCTGAGGGAACGACCGAACACTTCCAGCAACTGAATATTGATGATGAAGATGTTAACACCAAACAAGAAATTGATGCTATTAGACGAAGAAAAATCAGTTAAGCACGCAATATTATGAATGTAGACAGTGTGGAAGGAATCATGCGGCTAGAAATTGTCCAGCATTCGGAAAAAAATGCAATAAATGTGGCAAGCCGAACCATTTTGCGGTCAAATGCTGAGCCCATTTGCAAAGGAACTCTTTTCACTATCAAAGACGCCAAGATTTGGACAACTTGGATGAAGAAGATGCACAAAGTGAAGACGAATCAAGTTATGAATGCGATGTGATGCATTCGTCAAAGGGAAAAACAAGAATTAAGACATTACAACAACTATCCTAATTGAGGACTATCCCTTAACATCAAAGTTGATTCTGGTGCTCAATGTAACGTCTTACCATTAAAAATCCTAAAAGAAATTGAAAAGAAGTCTAACAAAAAGATACCAATATCACGATCTCGTGGCAAGCTTACTGGTTATAACGGACAGAATATTCCCATCAATGGAGAAGTCAAATTACCTACTGTCATAGGAAGGAATAAGCGAAAATTAAATGGGAAATTCTTAGTTGTTCCAACTAATAACAAAGCGACTCTAGGTCTAAGCACGTCATTGAAATCAGAAATACTGGGAGTAAGATTCAAGAACCCAGAGGAGAACAAAATACACTCTATCAAAAACTCGAGAGATTCAAACCCTTTTCGGATGGGGCCCAGAATGGAATAGACAAGCACAAAACATCCGGGCCAGCAAAAGATGTTTTAAAGGAGATATTGCACAAACACAATGAAGTTTTCTCTGGATATGGTAGAGTTCATGATGAGTACGAAATCCCCTTGAAGCGATTTGCAAGACCAATTATGCATCCCCCTAGAAGATACCCTTTGTCGTTAATTCCAAGGTTAAAAAGCAAGTTGAAAGATCTTCAAGCATCTGGAATAATTTCAAAGGTGAATGAAGCAACAGAATGGGTTGGTAGCATGGTAGTTGTCGAAAAGTCTAACGGAGATTTAAGGATTACCTTTGATAACAAAACACTGAACCAACAAATTAACCGAGAATACCACTATCCGCCTTCGAACGCAAGACTTCGAGAGTTCTTCAATGGCAAGAAGTTTTTTACAGTCATGGATCTCTCAAATTGTTACTGGCATATTCCGTTAACAAGGCGTTCAGCACTCCTGTGTACCTTTAACACGCCATTTGGTCGATATTGTTGGAACCGACTACCGTTTGGATTGTCATCTGCATCAGACAAATCGCAGAGTATGATTGATCGAGAGTTTGGAGACATAGAAAACGTAATCGCAATCCACGACGACATCTGCATAGCTACAGCGACAAGAGAAACTCATATTGAAACAGTGAAATTAGTACTACAACGAGCACTCTTAAGGAATATTAAACTTAATAGAAGAAAGATTCAACTGATGAAGAACACTGTAAAATATATGGGATTTATCATAAGTGACCGTGGATTTCATCCCGACCCAAATAAAGTACAAGTTATTGAAAGATACTCAACACCAACAGATAAACAGTCTCTTCAACGATTTCTTGGAATGGTCAACTATTTATCCGAGTTTATTCCTAACTACTCAGAAATTACAATGCCTTTGCGGCACCTGCTAAAGAAAGATTCGCAATTTATGTGGGATCAGCAACATGAAAAATCCATCCAACACTTGAAGGAACTCCTAACGTCCGATCCAATACTAAGGCATTTCGATAATAAGCTACCTGTCACTATACAAACGGATGCATCAAAATCAGCACTAGGAGCTTGTCTCATTCAAGAAAATAAACCAGTCGCTTATGCTGCAAGATCGATGACAAAGACAGAAGAAAACTATTCACAGATCGAAAAAGAATTGCTAGCCATCACGTATGCTTGTACACATTTTCATCAATACACATATGGACGGCCTGTAGTGGTCGAATCCGATCACAAACCACTGGAAAACTTGCAACATAAGCCGTTATCAACATGCCCTCCAAGAGTGCAGCGCCTCTTTGTAATACTGCAGAAGTACCCAGCACTAAAAATCCAATAAAAACCAGGTAAATTACTCTTTCTTGCTGACACACTATCTAGATTCAAGTTGCTAAGAATAAACAGTAGTGAATTGGAACGAAAGTTAGAGATAGCTGTCTACGCATTGTCAACGACTGAAGCACTGAACATAGATCAAGTTCGCAATGAAATTTTGAGCGATCCGGACTCAAAGACGGTTATGAGATTCATAGAATCTACTTGGCCTGATAGACGATTTCTAACATCATGGGAACAAAAGAATTTAGAAAAAATCAAACATGAACTTTATATTAAAGACAGACTTATCATGCGGAATTGTTGTGTCTTCATACCTAAGTCATGCAGAGAACAAGTAATTAAAGTATTTCACGGGGCACATATGGGTATATGAAGACTAAAAAGTTCGCGAGACAGTTTGTTTTCTGGCCACGAATGGGCGATGGTATCGAATCATTCATCACAAAATGCGTGACATGCAAGATGCACCAAACAAAAAATATGAAAGAACCATTGATCCATCACGAAAGACCGCCACTGCCGTTTCACAAAATTGGTCTCGATATTGCAGAAATAAATAACCAAACCTTTCTCATCTGTGTTGACTATTATTCGAGATTCCTTCAAAGTCATCAGATAAATAGGAAAAATGCACATGCAGTTCTTCAAAAATTAAAAAATATTTTTTCAATTCATGGAATTCCCACCAGATTGTTGCTGATAATAACCCATTTGGTTCCAATGAGTTTGAAGTTTTTGCACATAGGCTTGGCATCTCATTGCTGCATAGAAGTCCCAAGTATCCACAATCCAATGGTATGGCCGAAAGGGCAGTCAGAAATTTCAAAGAGATTTTTAAGAAGACTTCCAATGATATTTCAAAAAAATGTTTATCTAAAATGGAAAAATATTAACAAAGAAAACCTATATTACAATAGTAACACAATTTGTATTCCAAAGTTTTGCCGCTTGGCGTTTAGCTAAAAATAGCCTACATTGTAAAAAATTTCCAAATCTTAGAGACTACATGGCACGGTTTAGTGGTATTTGTTTTAAAGATATAATTCGTTATCCTAAATTGCAGTGAATTTGTAGTAAAGAAAATCCATAGTTGCATTCTAATATATGCTTTGTTGAATCCTCTGAGAGTTTTTTAAAAATCCATAAAGGTTTTTTCAATAAAAATTGTGACCCTAAAAAATTTTAAGAAAATTTGCATTTTATTCGCCCATATATTTTCTTGAGAATGATTGGAATATATGGGCGATTAATGCAAATTGCCCCAAAATCTAACAAATATTTCTTTTGAAGAAAGGTAGCAAGACAACGCGTGCTGAATCACGATGCAGAAAGATTTCGTGAAGGCATAAAAATGCAGGCCAATTTAGCGCATTTGCTAAAAATGTTTTTTATTCCTTGTATTAAGCTAGCGCGTAAATCAATATTCGTCTGCCATCACGCGACAGAAATATTTCGTAACAAGAAATATTTCGTGTAATGAAAAGAGGTTACTATTATCAAGAAATCTCTGGTACCTAAAAATCATATGTTCCTGACTTAACTCATTCTTCGGCCAGCAGTTTTGTACGATAACGGACTAAGTTTTCAGTTTTATTCTATCAAAATATCCCGTTTTGATTAGAAATTAATTTGATCAGCCTATATGTATAAAAAATTCTTCATTTTCGATAGAACCAAACAAGATTTCAAGTAACCATGTTTGCTTATTCCTTGTTTCACTAGACCTTGTGTTTTGTTGTTATTTGGTGATTATCGAAATTAATAAGCATTGAAAACATGTTTACTGGTCACATTCCTAATAATAGTAAATATTTGTTCTAGCAGAAATCCACGACATTGCAAGCAAATGAGTGTGTAGCTATTAGATGTTATCCCATTCAAATTCTAGGCTTATTATCTTAAGTGTAGCGTTTAATTTTCGAAATTAATTGAAATTTTCTTAAAATCGCAAATTTGTTCATTTTCATGAAACTGTTTCCTCGCTAAAACCTAAAGCGCCAAACTATAAGTTTTTAAGCTTCACAACTAAATTTAAAGATGCTTATGAGAATTAACCGGAGTATTTGAGGAGAAATTAAGAAAGTAAGTAAATCGTAGCGCTATTTCTTGAAATTACGTTTTAAGTGATTCGATTAATTGCATATTTCAGACGAAGGTAAAAAAGTTTTTTAGGTTTTATATTGGGCATGTTTGTTCCTGCTATGTTTTTTGAAGCACACACAATATTTTTGAAAATCATAAATTTAGTGATTACGCAAAAGGGCAAATGTATGATAATTCCTTTTTAAATTTTTTTCAATATAACAACCTCTATTCGACGGTTGTGCATTTAGTTTGATAACGTTTGTATAAAACATAGAGCATCTGATGCTCTATCACACAAGGTATGACTAGCACTTTTAATATTTACAAATAGGAGGGAAATATGTTGTCATTTAGATTTTTAGTTATAGAAATTAATATTTTTCTTACTTATTAGGTACCTGTAATGGATGTGGATGCTGTGCATAAAGAACCTTCCCCTAAGATCTCTCGTACACAACATGTGGAAGACCAGCCCAGCAGTTCAATGCAAACAAGCAGTAACGAATTAATTTGTGACAAATGCGACTACAAAATCCCTGATTTTAAATCAGAATTGCATTGCAAAGAATGCCAACATAACTTTTGTAAGGAATGCCTTTCTATGCATAATGAAGCTATGAACCAGATTTATTCAGAGCCTTTTGAAAAAGTTTGTAAGGAACATGGCATTGAATTCACTTGTTTCTGTGAAGAAGAGAAGTGCAATCTTCAAATATGCCGACTTTGTCTATCTAAAAAACACGAAGGACATAAGATCTTACAAATGAATGCAAAATCAGAGCAATGTTTGGATCATTTCTCAAGCATAAAGGACGCAAATATAGAAACACTTGAAAGAACAAAAGAAGTTCTTGAAAGACTTACTAAAAAGAAAGATGATTTTGAAAAAAATGTCAGTGAAATGCAATCAGTGCTTCAAGAAAGGCGTGATAGTGTTATAAAATTTGTGGAGGAAGTATTTAATGAGCAATCTAGTCGGATATCATCAATACAAGCAGATGTAGAGAATGAGTTCAACAAAACAATTGAAGAATTGAAAACAATTGTAAGTGAATTGAGAAATGTTGTGCAACTGGATTCTCATTTTCCACTTCAAGCGTCGAAAGAGAAGGTTATTAAATGCTATCAATCGAGAATTCCATTTTATAAGTATGACATTAAAGATTACCTTGTTGAATTCAAAAAAATTGCGGTATCTCCTGCAAATATATCTCCTGAAGCTATTCAGAAAACTGTAAAATCAATGATTGGCCAATTCGATTTGTTCATAAACGGTAATTTGTTCAAAGGTAATGAAGCATACGCAACCAGTACTATCTACAAAAAAAGATTTGAAGACGTGCAAGATATCTGCTATGATCCTAAACACAAGAACCTATTTGCATCAATGTTTTATGAAATGAATCATTACGTGCTAAAATTTTGTGAAGGTAAATTTGAAAATAGGTATCGACTCCATACTGAAAATTTTCCCGAAGTACAAGCGTTTCTATACATTGCATTGTTGTTAAATCGTTGCATTCTCTTAATTTATGAACGAGAATTATCTATGCTATCAAAAGATATGATGAATTTAGAACTTCCCTCCTCTCTCTCGAATATAAGGGCCAGTACAATTTGCTCAAGTCCGTGTTTAACGCAAACCTTTCTGTATGTTCACGATTCATTCGAAATTAAAATGTACAAGCCTAATACTGCTTTAGCAAGTAAACGTATAAGTTTACCATTTGAGCCTGTAAGAATGGAAGTGCATGAAAATCTAGATTATATTGCTTTTATTGGGGCTTCAATTGAAGGAATATTTTTATGGTCATTTAAACAAGGAACACATTTGTGCGCTTTTCGTAGAGTTGGCAGTATATACCATTGCGGCTGTTTTCTATCGGAGAGCTTGTTTATTGCATATGATTCAGCAAATTATGGATTGGACATGTTCAAATTAGAAAATTTGGAACGTGCAACAATGCAATATACTCACACTATTTCTAATGTAAAATGGGAAGGGGAAGGAGATATTAGTAATATCCAGACAATTGCCAAGAAATCTCCAAATTCCGTGTATATTTGTTCGTTTACTGGTAGTCAAAATTTAGTGTACGAAGCGATTTTTTAAACAATAGTTGGTCTTAATTTGCTTGGTCACTACAACTGTCTATTAACTGCATATGTGACGTTCTACTAATCTTTCAAATGTGTATAGTTATTAAATTATCAGTGTTTTGTGATTTTACTATCCTTGTTGTTTTGATTAAATATTTCATAATTTTCATGGTTACTACAAAAACTGGTATCTTCCTGTAAGATTATGCTTGATTCTGTTTTGTAGACTTTATTTTTAACCACATACCATGTCTAAATTCATGCCAATTAACAAAAGCTCAGGTTAATATTTTCCTCCATTAGGAAATTAATTTCATTCGTGTATGATTCGATTTATCTGATAACATTATATAGCTAGAAGTCTACCAAGACAACATGAAATATCTTTTTTTATTATATACATTCGTATTATATACCCAATTAAATATCATCTAATAAGTGTTGAAAAACTAGAAGGCCCAATGTATCTAAAGTAAATGCTAAATAATGAATGAAATAAATAGCACATTAAGTTTATAGAAACAGTAACTCAGTTTGAGAATAAAACGTACGAAAATAAGATTAAAACTTCACACATGTAATCTCATTTAATTAAATTGCGGTTTTCTCTTACGCCAGCAAAGAGATCCATCATCTTTATAAACAAAGAATTCTTTAGTCATTTTTGAACACATTCTTTAAAAACAGACTTACCTGCATAAAATGAACATATGATAAGTCTTTTTTGCACTGATCGCAAGTGCCGGACATAGTCACATGAGTTTGTCTTTAACATGATAAATTTTGCTTTAAAATTTTTTATATCACTCTAGCAATTATTTAACAAGCATTTTAAAATATGATTATAAAAAGGTGTATTGAATGAAAGAGTAAGAAAAATCTGCATAAACAAATTAAGAAGCAGAACTATAAATTTGCTTGGCCTAATAAAGGCTCTTTTTGGGCTCGTTGTTTATCCAATACAAGGTTCAAACTCGGCTTGGCTTGATACCTTAGAAGCTCGGGTCATTGACAAGTCTGGTAGTAATATTTGTCTTAATCCCCGTATCAAATACATGTGTGAGTGTGACTATATGCGTCAATGGACGAGTGACTCTATTATATTAAAGTAGACAAGGTCTCCACTCGAAAAAGAACGGAGAAGATGCTTTTTCTCATGCAAATATTTACAAAATATTACAGAAAACTATTACAAGTTTTCAAATTTTGGTGTAAACTGCATGCTATAAGTGAAAGATTTTATGTAGATTGAACAAAATTCTTTAAATTTATTTTATATTAAATAATATGGATTTTATAATTTGGGGTGGCAAAGCTACCCTAAACGACGATGCCCATGTTTTAAAAGTAACGACGTAGAAGTGTTAAGTTGATGTTCATAATGTAATTTATTGCACTTACTGTGTCTTCATGAAATTGATTTTGTAACACTCTTGTTCCAAGTTACAAAGATTGGAACTATGGCAATTGATGTTATGGTTAGCAGTCTAATTTAAACTGCATATCTGCATAAAATGAAAAATACTTTAAATACTTTAAGAAAGCCTAATGGCGATAATGTTATGTAAATTGTTGAAAATTTTTGAAATCTTTATCAATTCAATTTAATAAAATGTTTATTTTTACATTCAATACATTAAATTTATATTTTGTTATTGTATGCATTAATTGGTTAAATATATTTGATCTTAAAAAACAAATGTTTTATATCTAATAATTAAGTTTCAAAAAACGTTGGTTAGACATGCGTGACTAATCACATAATCTAACCGTAGGTTTAATGCGAATGACTAATTCACCAAAATGTTTAGGAGATGAAAAATTAAGAAAACATGTATGAATATTATTTAAATATTCACAACTTCTTTATAGAAACATCTAACGGAATTCACCTCAAAGTTAAGGTAAAACACCCGAATTTCTAGGTGAAAAATTGTTACCTAAATTTTTTAGATGATGAAACATCGATGAATTTTTTAGAGTGTGGATTTAGGTACTAATGGAAACTATTTAATATTTATATTTCATATCTTTATTTCATGCTTATAGCAGCACAATAAATACATATTTATTAAAATACATATAAAAATGATGTACAAATCTACAAACTAAAGATACTTAAAATAAATTTAAAAAAACACAAAATTTACAAATTAAAAAGATTAAATAAAAAGAGTTAAACTTAAATTTTTTGCCATGGAATTTTTGAATGCCCTTATTTACATTGGTTTAACAAATTTTCCTTCAATAGTTTCTTGAATGTTCTTATGTTCTTTTCTTATCTGTAGTGGTAACTTGTTCCAATATTTACAAACTGTAGGTGTTAAGGCGTCTCTCCAAAACTTATTCACTACTTTTACTCTGTATGCCAATTTATTTGTTCTGTTACTTACGCTAACATTGTTGAACAAATAATTTTTTTGTTTAACAATTTGAAACATTTTTATTAAACTTGTATATATAATATAATATAATATATAACAATCAAATTAAAGAACAGAAATAATTCTTGATTGGAAACCTGCTAAACATTTGGATTACTTCTGCTTAATCTTTTAGATTTTACAAATGAAGAGAATATTAAGGAAGAGTGCAAGGCACCCGCAAAGACTGCTGTAAGTGCGTTTTTCCTCTAAATATGGAAACACAGGGTGCTATTTTATCAAAACATCAACTATAAAGACTCTGATCTAAAATTGTTAGTTATAACTTAGTATCTTAAAATGCTAAATAATGGAAAATAATTAATTCGTTTTAATAAATTTAAACGTTTCTACTCTTTTGAACTCTTATTTTCATTTTTTGATAATTGCAATATATACAAAAAAGAAACTTAATTATTTTCAAAATGATTGCAGAATTTTTTGTTTTGACTACAACATAATCTTCAAATATTTCATTGGCCATCAAAAACATTTGTCTGCCTTATTATTTTATTTCCCTTAGAACACCTGTCATTTCAATTAAGCGTGATTTTTCTATGCGAATTGCGTTGTGATTTATACATTAGTCATTGACTTGATTCACTTGTAAATGTATCAACGTATGAAATTATGGCAAACTATTTGGAATTGTTAACATGTTCTGTTTGCTTGGAGATTTATAAACATCCTGTAACCCTGAACTGTCTTCATTCCTTCTGCAAGCAATGCGTAGACAGCTACATAAAAAATGCGAACAATATTTGTTGTCCATTGTGTCGAAAAACAAGTGAAGTGGAATCTATAAAAGATGACTTTCGTATAGCCGAGTTTGTTGGTCTTTTGGAGTCATTTAAGAACAAAAATACGACTACTTTTAACTGTTGCGATGTTTGTGATGATGATATTCACCCCATTGAAGTTCATTTATGCAAAGATTGCGGAAAAGTTCTGTGCATGAACTGCCGGTTAAATCATGAAAATGGTAAAAATACTAAAACACATACTGTGTATGCCTTAAGTTCAAAACCTATTCCTTACTGCAAAGAGCACAATGAAAAACTAAAATACTATTGCAATGATGGTGGATGTAAGAAGTTTCTCTGTGTAAGTTGCATAGTTCTTCTCCATGATGGGCATGATAAAAGAAGTATTGAAAATCAAACAAAAGAGTTTACAGACAACATTATAAGGAACATTGACATTATTAAAAAAAGAATAGAAGAATTGGAATCGTACATTATGTACACTAAGCAATATAAGACGGGAATTGAAAATAAATTTAAAGA
>CABFPE010000501.1:55392-71508 GCA_900660155.1 Hofstenia miamia
ATTACTGTCATAAAACGGCTATCGCTGGTTTAATGCGTCGGCCTCCAGTAAAAACTGTCATGTTTACGGGTTCAATGCCTTCAGTTAAGAGAGCCATGTATATTTATAATAATTGAATAGATGAATATGTATTTAACTAATTGTTTTGAAGAAAAAACAATATTTTTATAAGATAACAGCTTTTAAGGTTGTTGGAAAACTTTAGTGAACAGCTTCAGTAGAATATAAACATATACTAAAGATGAAGTTATTTCCCATATGTAATAGTAGATTGCAAACACATGCAAACGATCAAATAGTTTCCCATTTTCAATGCTTGGTGCCTAATTTAGCGTGTTTCATTGGAAAAAAATCCAAGAAATCATGAGCAGTATGCAATCCAATGAATTACTTATGATATCAGTAAAATTTAATGTTACACAAATATGGTTGTCATTTAATTGTAGGTTGCAATAGGAAACCCTATTAGATGTTTAATACATTCATAAACTTTAAACAAACCATATGTTTGAGTTTTTAGTATTTTAGGAACGAAATATGTAATAAATGTGATCATCATGCATTGGTAACATGATTTTTATTCACAATTTTAGCATAGCACACTCCTTAATTTAACCATTTAATATTATAAGCAGATTCAAAGCATGGTAACACCTAATGCAGAAGAGTGTATAGAATCACAACGAAATCAAATCAATTACTGTAGATGATAGATTTGGTATTTATTTTGCTAAATATTATAAATCCCTATAATAATTTGATGCATGATGTACATTTGACTATCATTCATCATATTTTACATGATTGACATAAATGGTCACAATGTATGGAGAAATTTGAAATATGGCCATTATGAATGGCAAAAAAATTTCACCATGCCATACATGACCATAACCAAAAACAGAACATCCTTGGTGGAAATAAATATCATCTTTACTATTGCATAATTTTATTGGATGAAAATATTTTGCGTGGTTCTTTTACAAGAGTGTTTCAGTGTGAAGCAAAGAAGAGACTGCTTGCTTTGCTAGCTAAATCTTGAAGAAAACGGATATAATTTAATCATTTGAGCAACCATAGGTAGAGCATTGGGGCATATACTTGCTGTAGCGCAATCATTTAATTATTTTCAAAACAAATCATAAACAATTATGACCTATAATATTCCATTCATATTATTACTTGATTCTTGAATGTTATTTTATTGCAAACTAACAATTTACGATTTGTACATTTGTATAGATATAAATTCATACAATTAAGAATGAAATTCATTTATTAAAAACTTACTGAGCAAGCAATGCTTGCCTTGCTGACACGTAGTAGCCGCCTATGAATGATTGTATGGCTGTAATATTACTGATTTTAATATGACCGTGTATTTTATTTTTCCAAACAATTAATTAGTAATTACATAAAAGAAATATGCTAATGGAAATACCCGATAATTTAGAATTATTGTCTATTTGTAATTGTTGCACGTTAATTAACGTACATGCTTCAAATTACCAGTTTGTAAAAAAACATGTCATTGTGAAATATCATTAAAAAATAGAAAATTCATTAGTTGAGCATTATACTTTCGACAGTATATCACAAGGAAATCTTTTTTTAAGTGAAAGAATAGAAAGTACAAGCGTGTACACTTCGGATCTAAGAGAAATTATATATGATTATAAAAAAGATTTGCACTATACTGCGGAGTGTAAATTCATTTGGAAAATTTCTCAAATAAATAATGATGACACCTTGAGAAACAGTATTGATCTATCTGAATATAATTTTGGATATGAATGGTATGGCTGTGCATTGCTATCAAGTGGTAAAGTGTTGATACATTTAAAGTCGGAAATTGATAGTACTTTACTTACAGTTTCAAAAGATTTATCGAATGCGATGTTGACAAAGTTAACATTATTTGGTCAAACTTTACCCAAGATTTTGTCTACTTTTATACAAAAGACAATTTAATAAGTAAGCTCAATCCCGTTTCAAGCCAAGTTGACTTCATCTATGTTATATTAAATTATGAAGTTACTTTCATGTCAGTAAGTGACAATGAAACACATGAATGTGTTCTTCTTGGCAATAATTATATTGGATTTTAGCATTTTCTGTTGGGGATGGATCCAACATATTTGGCTTGCTTTTTCATTCTAAGTGTGTGGGGCTTGTAAGTCCTGTAATTTTTTTAAATAGCCAATTTATAGTATTCAATATCGATACTAAATTCCAAATATATGATGTTTACAGACGAATCTTCTGAAGAAAAGTTGTAGCTAATAATGAATTTATGAAAAAAATCACTAGAATTAGTCCTGCTCATTTGTATGCCGCACACCATAGCTCAATTTTCAAATTTTTTTTTGGCCTCCCTGAATTTCATAAAACACACTACCCTACAGGTGACAACTATTATCGAACTAGTGTACTTTATGAAGAAATTTGTGAAGTTAAAGATATTATCTATGACGACCTTAAACAATGTACTTATACTATACTACAACCCAGGAAGATATTTCTTTTGTAGCTATTGAATAATGAGACAATACATGAATTTATTATTGAAAATGGCACAATCACAAACAACCAGATTTTGAATTTACTGTCTTCTGGAAATCTTCTTGTAATTTAAAATATTTTACTTCAACCAAATTGATTGAATTTTCAAATGATTTCTCAGGATTCAGACAAAGGTTCATTACCTTATGCAATTTCAATGATGTCTTGCTTACTTGTTCAAGCCCATGTAGACAATTTGTTTATTTCTATACTGGCAATTGCCTTATAAAATACAACACATTAAATGAAGTTCATGAAAAATCATCAATTCAATCAAACATTTTGGCTGAATATTTGGCCATATCAAGCAATTTAGATGATATTCTGTTTAGCATGGAAAGAAATGTTTATTGCTTTTCATTCCAAAATCAAGTTTTTATAAATTTTTGGATACAGGTTATTTTCCTTTTGGTATTTGTTTTTTAGAAAAACATCTGGCTATTGCAGTGAGCACTGGCACTCTTCAACTGTTTAATACTCAAAAAATGAAACTAAACGAATTATTGAAATGGACATCGATTACTTTTGCTTTCACTCAGTTTGCAAGCATTCGAATTCATCAATGTTTTTAACTGAAAATAATGGTGAACTTTGGAAAATACTTAAAATTGAGTTTAATAAGATACTAAGTGATTTGCTTTGAAAATGCTTATGTATCAAAAACTCATTTTAATTTGAATTTGTATATAAATTTTTAATAATTTTTTCAATAAAAAATGTTTATCATATTAATCAAGCGATACATGGAAAAACAAATTTGAAATTTGTTTATCAATCAAATAGCATACAATGCAACTAACTTGACTCAAGGCAAGAAACTAAAAATATAATCTAAAGAACGTGATAAATTATAATATGTTTGTCAATTTAATTAACTGCTAATTTTTTTTAATTGAATGAACTTTTTTAATGTATTATTAATGATATTATTTTGCCATTTATATCCGATTAAAATCACAAAAAATGACTATATTTTACCCAAAAATAAACCGTTATTTTATAATGAAAATCGTTATAAAACCGTTTTTAACGTTAATTTTTGTTAAAAGTCCAGTTAAAAACCGGTTTTGAAACAATAAAAAACGGTTTTTGGAAACCAAAATTAAACCAAATTTTAACCATATTACGACAAATTATTCTTTCCATTACTGTTGATGGCAATTTCTCATCTTGTGGAATAACTGTTCATTTATTCAAGATCATTTACACCAATAGCTTATTGAAACCTACTTCTGCTATATTATTCTAAATTTACAATATTGACACGATATTTATTAAACTTGTACAAAATAGAGTAAATCTGCTATCACAAATTTCTAATGAATAATATGTTTCCAAAAACTATTTTTTAAAGTTTGATCAAATCAATTATTATTATTTTTATAGAATCAATGTATGAATAAATTAATTTGACTCTAATGTTGATTAACCAAAAAATAACCATTTAAATACCAAATTTTTTTCGTCATTAAATAACCAAAAATTAACCAAAACCATTTTCGTTACAAAATGACCAGAAATAAACAGTTTTTTATTGACCAGTTCAAAAATAACTGAAAAATAACTGTTAGCGTCACAATTTTTTTACTTGGGCAAAATAACTAGTAGTGCAAACTGCAAAATTTATCATGGGTAGAGCAAACGGCAGGTGTGATAAATTTAATGTCGAGAATACTGCAGTTTCCTCCATTACAAGAAATTTAAACAGTGCCATGTGACGTCAGCAAATAACTAGTGAAAGTGCGGCGTAGATTATGCACTATGCTTGAAAGAGGTTTTTTACAAAATTATATATTTTAAAATTAATAGATTATCTAGCTCATCATCAATTGTTTAAACGCTATTGGTTTACTATGCAATGCAAAAAAAATTGTTTGTAGCCATAGTTGTTCACGTGTCAAAATTTTGCAAAAAATTTTATCCCATATGTCAATTATAAAGGGAAAAATGAAGTAGATGCAATTGAATATAATTTCATGAAAATGCCAACACGCGAATGTTCAAATACATCATCAATTCTAATTGGTTAATGCTAATACTATAAAATGATGTAAAGATCGTATCAATATCATTTGAATTTCTCATGTCAATTTTGAATTTAATGAATTTAAGAGGTAAGTTAAGTCGTGCGAACAAGGGAAATACCTTAAATTATATAATATTGACGAAGATCAAGACAAATTATTTCCGGCAATTTGTATAATAGATGCTTGGCTAAATTCATCTGTAAGTTTAATCTATAGAAAACAATATCCATTTCAAGTACATTTTATTAACACGTAATTGAATATGTCATTCTGTTTTGCTGTTAGAGGGCTACAACAATTTGTGCTACAATTTCTTGTAATGTACCAAAAAATTTTCAATTAATTTTGAAATGTGCATTTTCCTCCCATCATTTTTTCAAATATTAATTTAAATATATTATATTTGACGTTCTTGAGAATATATTTCTCAGAGTTTTTCTACATTCTAGACTTATTCATTATATTCATTGATCAAACATAATGCAAATGTATTTACATCACAAAATTGAAATAAAACTTCAATTATGAAAAATATTTCTGCAAAAGGCTGCATTATATGACAAAGTAATATAAACCCTGTTAACACATTGACTACCACAGCCAAATCCTTGATGTGAGCAATAGGCCTAATTTTTTTTAATTTATTTTTTAATACATTCCATGTCAAAATATCATTGATCGCCTTTTAAAAGTCCACAAATAAAAGCATCTGAAATAATTATATGGATACGAGGCAAATTTGGGATATAACATGTATCCAATATATGGATACATGGCAGTCAATGTGTTAATGTGGCATAATCCTATCAAATAACCATGTGTGGTCAAAGTGAGAGAAAAGATGGAAGTAACTAAGACTAAAATGTAATAATGATTAAATAGTAAACACATGGTTATGATTGATTATTTGATTTGAAAATTGTTTTATGCAGTTTTATATTTAAAATTAACTCGACAGTATTCGGCAAAAACAAGATGACCAAACAGCATACACTAATTAACACTGACAATGCGTAATTAAAAGCAGAACTGAAACGCAAGGAAAATTTGTAAACAAGCTTTGATCAACAGGTACTAGTTGAGTATGTAATGATTTACTGAAATGTGCTATAAATATACAACAATTTACTGAAATGTGCTATAAATATACAACAACTGTTAGAATGGTTGATGAACAAATTTATTTTGGATTTACTTCTTACTTTATTGTCAGGTTATTTAATATTTACATGGAAAGCTAAACGTTCAAACACTAGAGTAATTGTATGGTGGTCCCCTAATACATTTAAAGCAATTCTGGAGCAGCCTCACAATCAGCTATTCAATGGCAGTGAGGGCGGTAGCTGTAGATTCCTCAATGTGCTTTTAGGTTATGAATAGGGATAGGGATTTTTCTCCATTGTAGCTTTCTGACTATTCGTTGCTTGCCAATTGTTATGATTATATTTATATTGCTCTACATGTTTGTTATTTCATTATTGGATGCCAGTTGCTTATTGTTTTGTATCGTAGTTGACCATTGGCCGAATTATGCATTTACTTTCTTGCAGGCTGCATTGATTGTTCACATGTACAAAGAGCTAGCATCCCACATAGCCAAATACTGGTGGCCCACCAGGTGGGTTTTGGCCACCCGTGCACCAGTGGCTAGCTGGTGGTCCACTGTTGGCTAATTGGTTGGCCACTGGTGGCAAAAATATGATTTAAGCATTAGGGCAATGTCTCAAATGTAGTAACAGCAAACTTTTATATTAACAGAGTTTAAATTAACACAAACCCAACAAAGGGTAGAAGGAAATACTAGCAAGCTCACAATTTACATTGAATTAAAATTGACAATGGAAAGTATAATGAATTTTTTATTATAAGCAATAACAACAAGCACACAAAAATGCCCAATTTAGATTTAATTTTCAATTTCCGAAGAAATTGCAATTTTTAAACATTATTTTTTCCAATAATTAAAAATATATTTTGCCCAATTTTAGGTATTCATGTAGACATTGATTTCAAGGTCCACAAATAATCGTGAATAAATTATTTTGAAATTTCATTCTGCCTATATATCTTATAATTTTTGCAAACGGAAAATTGCAAAAAAGCTCTTCACAATGAATTTTATATGTTTATGAGATCTAAGAGAGCATAATAATGAATAATATTTTACTTGCAAGCATTAGTTCATATATTATTTATGATTAAGAGTAAATTAGAAGTCACTAGTGGTCCACCAGTGGTCCACTGATGGCTATGAGTGGGTGAAATTGCTAATACTGCCACTACTTATCCACCAGTGGTCCACTGGTGGCTATGAGTGGCTGTACTTGCCACTCCTGCTACTGCTTCCCCACCATTGGTCCACTGGTGGGAACTGGTGGCCGCCCATGCCACTCATTCCCCACCAGTGGACCACTGGTGGTGGCTACATGGGCATGTATTACTATATCTGTAGTTCTATTATATGTAAGGCTCAATAACAAGCTAAAGCATTGCGGTTGCATTATTTCCATATATTTGCATAATCATAATAACAAGAACAATCAATGCACTAAATTATTAAGTCGTAGCACACACAAAATCACTGAGTTAACCATCCACACACTGGTTCAGCAAATAATGGTTTCCACTGAGGAGTTCAAGTAAAAGCTAGAGCTGTTGCTGCTAAAGAGTTCTCTGGAATCACATGGCATCACTTTGGGTTTTGACACTGTGTTCCATCTACCACTCTCAATCTAAATAAGTTGCTGTTAGTTAAGCATTCAGGAACGCTAATGCATATTAATTTAAGTTAATTAGCTAAACACTCAATTAGAAAGAGAGAATTAGGAATCTGTCATACTTTGAAAAGAAATGAGTTACTCTTGAATAATCGCAAAATTAATCTTGGATACAAATTCCAAAATCGAGTCATAGTTAATTTCATATTAAAAAGTACCTAATACTATGATTCTGGACATTTAAAAATTCTCAGATATAGATATGCTCATGCCAAAAAAATATTTTGGAGGTTGGTAGCCATCTAGTGGCGAAATAAAGCAATTGCAATTATTGAATGATGATATATTTTTGTTGTCATTGTCATGTAAATTATTTAAACAAGTTTTCTGATTACTGATAATGTCAAGCTGGCTTTTGTAATTAATTTAAACTTTTCTTAAAAATTATATTATAATGAGAGTTTTACAAAATAAAATTACAATGTTCTTAGATTCAGTATATTAAAAGTATTTTTTAATGATTCACAATACATTTATTGTTAACAGTTCGTGAGTGTATATCTAAATATTTCTTGCAAGATATTGCTTGTACACAAAAAAATTCCATGAATTTTCACTGAACAAAGAAACCTTTCAAATCAAAAAAATTTCAACTTCAATTTGCGTATTCTCTTGTGAAAATTTATATTTCTGACTGTGCTAGGTTATAAAATTAGTAACGAAATTATCAACATACATATATATATATATATATATATATATATATATACATATATATGTATATATATGTACATATATATTTATTTACATGTGTAAAACATATAAAAAATATCGGGTTTCCTCTATTTAAGTCGTGGCTAAAATACTATAACCATTTCTATTCAGGTGCTTTACAGTGATGTACTATTTCAATAAAAACTAATGTTATTTCAAATAAATATAGACAAAGCAACAGTTATTCTATGAAAAATTATTAAATTTCTCTAAATTTTGTATCTAAGATACAACGCAGTGTTGAACGCAAACATATCTGCTGTAAACATAGAATTATTCTCCCTAGCAAAATAGCTAATTTATCAAGTCAAAAGTAAAGTAATTAAGAACCACGAAATTTAGTATTGCATTATTATTTGAAAAGCACAGGCCTCGACTTGCTTTGACTACGAACCGAAGCTGAGCCCTTATCTTGGAAAGAGGATCTAAAGTGAATTAATTTATTAATAACAATGTTGGGAAAATGATATAAGATAAGATAATTATTTAATACTGTTGTTACCAGTTTCAGCAAATCTACATGAACGCCAATAGGTTTTATTGTTAATTTCTAAAATTTTTTCATATATTAATGGTTTGATAGCTTGTCTGCTAGGTTGTTTGACGGGTTGTCATTCTGTTAAGCATTTGGAAAACACTATCTTTGCAAAATACCTGTCATACAAATTTGATAATACATCACCTTGTCTAGATTTACATGTAATTGATTGAATTTTGTGCAATAAATTTAAGAAAATCAATCTAAGGCACATCTATTCTTAAATCAATAAATCATTGTGTGAAGTTGATGTCATAAATGTGGTTTGAAGTACGAACTTACCAATCAATTTGGATTACTTTTTATATTGGATAGGTTGTTTGATTTATAGCTTATGTGTTATAAATAATATCGTCAGCATTGTAAACCATTTTCTTTGTTTTGTTTTTTTAATGATGACATAATTAAACAATTTAAAAATGAAAAATGTAATTGATTATTTGGAATTTCGAAGTTTTCAGTTCTCTTTAAAACGCAATTTGGCGAGAAGTGTATTCTAAATATATTCTATGCATATGATAATGCTAAAACTGCATTTTATACCTATAATTGTTAATTAATTTTAATATTTACCCTTAACCTCCTTATAATGTATAAATTTTACTTTTGCACGCAAATACACTATAACATTTAATAAACTATATTACAAAATATACAAAATGCATTTAAGAAATAGTTGCAGTTGGTCTCTTCAGTGTTGGTAGTGACTGGTAATTTCTAATTGTAGTAGCATAAGTGGTTTGAACATTAAAACCTAGGCCTCTTTCGCCACGGCAACTTAGACCATTTATTGCTAAAGACTTAATTTTCTTTCTTGATAAAATATTGTATTTCTCAAAACTTAAATAGTGGAATTTTTTGAAATTTTTCTTGAATTAAATGCTTGAAATGCAAATCGCGTTGATTGAAGCTTAGAATTTGCACTTTTGGTATTTTAAATGAATTTTCCCATGCAATTATTTGTTCGGAAGAGTCATCAAATGGCTTCAATAAAATCACATTGCTATTTATGAAATTTCCGCCAAATTTATATAAAATATCGAATTTTGCACGTCTATTAGAAGTATGTTTGGAATAGAATCATCTGTGAAATTTTGACTATTTCCCAATACCCCTATTGAGGCTAATGATTCTTTGATATCATATTCATGAACCTCAATATCAAATCCGAGATCAGTGAATATAGTAATATGCGAACTATCCAAACAATTGCTATGAATATATATTGAAGCATCTGGATAATGCTAAAAAATGGACTCTACATACTAATTGAAAGCCAATTCCATTTCTCTAAAGTTACATTTAATATATGGAAAACTTTTTTCTTATTTCTCATTTTAGGTATTTTTGCTAAGGGTACAAAGCCAAATTTGCGTGCAGCATCTTTTATGTGACTATTACTGCTAATTGCATTCAATAGTGTTGCTCGATAGCGCATTAGTTTGCTAAAGGTGTGTTCCCACTATCGACTTTTATCATCTGTCAAGAAATCGGTGATAAAAGTCAATAGTGTGAATGCTACTAAAACTAGTTGAATAGCTACTTGAAACTAATTGCTTACTTCTCAAGTAGGGAACAGACTTCCAAAACGTAAATTATTGTCGTTGAAATATTTTGATTTGAAAATATGTAAACATTGTTTACATTCCAATACAAACCAATCCATAAACAGATGTTGTTGTTTTTCTTAATGTCAATCAAAAGATGATAATTTATCATCTGATAAAAAATCGATAGTCTGAACGCTCTTCCAACTCCGCTTTTTCTGATAAAAAATCAGATGATAAAAATCGCCAATATGAACGAAAATAATTGCATTTTCGATTAAAATCTGCTGGTAAAAGTCGATAGTGGGAACACACCTTAACATTCGGATTTGGTGGAGGATTTTTCCAATTAAACTTTTTCAACATTTCTCTCATTTGCTTCTTGTTATATTGATAGGCATCTATAGTGTGAAACATATCTACGTATTCGCTTGTTCCATCTTCTGCTGACAAATCAGGTGTTTGAAAGAATATCACTGGAATGCCCATTGCCAAAGAACACAGTGCGGAATGCAATCTTGACATAATTACAAGCTTCGCCTGTAAGTATTTTTCCACACGTTTGAATCCTTCATGGTACATTGAATACATATTATGTTTGTGATTTACATCTCTATGTGTAGTTATTATTGCCCTTAGCTGAATATCAAATGGAATTAACTCCCTCATGCTGTCAGGAACATCAGTAATATATATGTTATCAGTTCTAAAAGAACTTGGATTTGATAACAGTAATGTATTTACTGATTCGAAAAAATCATGTGTGCTCTGATCTCGCGCACAAATAGGAAGAGAGTTTTTAAGATAAGGAATCATTCGTTGAACTTTCGTGCAAAACAAATTTATCACTAGTATGCATTGATATCCATATTGGATTTACTTTACTTGATAGACGTCAAGTCGGGGTTACTCTACCAGTCGACAGACTGAAGAGTGTGCGTCAACAGATTAAAATCCGGATTCTACCCCTGGAAGTGTGCCCGCTAAGGCCAGTTTAGTCATGCTTGACCTCTGGCGACCCCCGGCACGCAGAGTGCTGATCTGTGTTGAGTCTGATCAGCAGAGAGTGAAGCCGAAGGCTGAGCTTCATGAGAGGGTTGCGCTTCTCCAGCTTTCGCCAACCAAAGCTACTAACTGGGTAACTCGTGAGCATTTAGTGTCTGCCTGCTATAGAGATCCTGATTATATTTGGAGATAATACACTTGAGTGCAAAGCACTAAGTGATGTCCGATCTCCACCCAAGATTGAGACGTCAAGTAACTCTTCTGTCACCCCACCAAGCATTGAAGAACACTTCACGAG
This sequence comes from Hofstenia miamia, assembly GCA_900660155.1. Taxonomy (NCBI): domain Eukaryota; kingdom Metazoa; phylum Xenacoelomorpha; order Acoela; family Hofsteniidae; genus Hofstenia; species Hofstenia miamia. The sequence continues at coordinate 66,861 of CABFPE010000501.1, forward strand.
ATTAATTTTCTCCCTATCAATTATTTTGTCAACATATGGTAAAAACTGATTGCTTGCAAACACTTGTATTTCATCTCCTAAATTTCCACTTCCTTTTGAATACATGCAAGAATTATCAAATTTCAAGCAACCATAATGATAAGAAGAATTGAATAGATTTTTGATGAACTCCACCTTTAAGCTTTCTGATGCAAATAGTTCAAAGGTATTTAAACAGTGACTGTTTCGACAATAAACATGAACTTTGCTGGACGTAACTCGTTTATGAAATTATAGAATATTTTTAATGATTTTAACTGGAACTTTGTGGTAATAAATCCATACTGTGTGTATATCTGAGCACTTGTGATCAATTCCTAGCCTTTCTTTAATATCACCTACATTGGAATATATCGAAAATAATCATGAGAAAACTAACAAAATAATGGAAAGCTTTGTGATAGACTTTTTCAGAAACTTTTATAACTGAGCTTCATTATTCCAAAAACAAAGATTGACAATCCAAAAACTTGATAAATTGAAATTTGACCATTAAGGCATATCAGAGAAGCTACAATTATTCTTTCAATCAAAATTAGGATTGAATAATGTCGCAGATTAACAGGAATTTGGATGTTCAGAGTGCAATGGTACATATAAACTGAAGAATACTTGCCAACATGTAATAAGACATTTCAAAGCTTACTATGGAAGGTTCATTCATGATTATTCTTGCTAGTAATGGAATTGTCAATCAAACCATTTTTGAAATGTGTCATTATTTTTTATCAAGGAAAAGTTTCTTAGTGCTATTGCCAATTTGAAATCATTACAGCTATAACAACAAAGGTGGAATATACTAGATTTGATGTTCCAATTAACACAATTATTCCAAAACATATCATTGAAATATTTTGAACAATTTCAATATTAAGCCTTCTTAGGAAAATAGTACAGCCTAAAATTAAAGTAAATATTGCCTCAAATACTTTATTCATTTGTGCCACACAAATGGATGTTAACACAAAAGAACAATTTGTTGCCAAATTCTCAATTATATTGCCAATAATGGCAGAAAACTGGTATCTGTAGTCAAAAAGATTGGGAAAAATTGATTTGTTTTTCATTACCAAAATACAAGTAGAACAAACACCACACACAAAATATTGCACTGAACTTAAAAAAAGCCAATTATATTGAGAGATTACAGATGACGTACTTAAATCATTTGTTCTGGACAAATATTCTTTTGAACTTAATGATGCTAAAAGGTTCAAACTCCACCAAATGGAGACTAAAGTTATCAGCTGCAATACATTCATTTTGCTTTAAAATATAATTTTTTTAACATTAATAATATGGAATAGAATATATATTAATAAAGAATTTATTTTGAATGAAAGTGTATAATTAAAAAATTCATATTTCTAAGTTTTTCTATATAAATCATCAAATATTAAAGTGCTATCACTTATCAATATAATGAAAACTCCATTCAATGTTTGCATTTTTTAACATTTTTCACAAACCTGATTTTAGGGAGTCTTTATACATATTCATTCAGCTCATATCTTCTCAACAGTTTTTTCTATCTGAAAACTCACAAGGATCTTAGAGAATCTAAGAACTCACCCTGGTATTCTCACAGTACCTAGTAGTTTTGTTTCAATACATTCCTTAATTCTCAAATATCTAGTCATAATTCTCACGTTTCCAAGTAGCTCATGTGCATACAGTTTATTGCTTCTAGTTGTCCATTTATTACTAGGACTCAGTCTCTTCATTACTTCTTCTATTTTTCTAACCAAGTCAATCACTTTGTTCTTCTTACTTGGCAATTATTCCACCTCATCAATCACAATTATATGTTGCATTTTTGCTTATTCCTATCTTGAAATCAATTATTGTCTTCACCTTCTCATATTCATGAATTCATATTATTGATACACACCTAACTTATCTTCAGTTTCCAAACCATGATGCCTACGCCATCTTTGGTATTGCATGCATTCAACACTAACATACATCCAAATATTTTCTTAGTTACAATTGCATATTTTAACCCTTCAGTACTTCGAAGTACATATTCATCTGCCATTAATCAGTTTGTTTTGTTGGATTGTTTTTGCATTTCCATAATGTTTTATCTCTTAGGGTTGTTGTTCTCATTGATGATGATGTCAGATAATTTTCAAAGGTATTTCACAAACCTCAGATTAAACTACTGCCCTTTAGATTCCACCTCACGAACCTTGTTGTTGAATGTTAAGGAAATGGCAGAACATTTTTTATTATACTTTATTATGGAACAAGAAGTGGCCAAGGCATTTCCAAATTTGCAATTACTCGAGGGCAGATTGGGACAGTTCAATCTCCGATAATGAGTATGAATGCTCACTTTCTAATATATTCATGATGCACATCTGTCATCAAATAATTCAATTCCCCACATCATGAATAATTCTCAATGTTGTTTTCTATTAAAGTAAAAAATTTGGTATTGACATCTCTCTGTTCATCATATACCACTAAAGATAATTGCTGTATCCCAGAAAAACCTGTCATAAAGCTGAAATTTGGTAGAAGCTAATATATCTTACTCCACAACACCATAATGAAGAAACTTTTCATTGATTTTACCTCAGAACAAAATGGGTGATGGAAGAGCAGTATTATCTTAGCTAAAGTCTAATGTCTTGCAATGGGTTGGCAGCAAATCCTCTTACAAATTTATCATTCAATTGAAGACTGCTATCAATAAAAGAATTGTGAACCTAAACAGTAACATCAGCAAACCTTCTTTGGCTTTTTAATTTCAATATGAGTCAAAGCTAAGCAACATTGAACATTGAATTTAAATATTTAGGTACTTCAAATACCTTGCAGAGTCTATTGAAATTGATGAACAGCAGCTCTTTAAATTATGTTTTTGAACGTTTTAATTTCCTTTAACACCGCCTGCCTTATCTATAAAATATATTTAATACTGATGTTTTTCACCAAGCTTCTTTAAACTGGCTTTCTTCAGCTATTGCAACAAAAAATTATCTTTCAACACTGGTTCAGATTATTCCCTCAAATGATGTTCAGCCTTGTTCTATTGAAGTCCTTAACTACCTTGTTCTATATGATCAGCTTGAAAGGCACATTTCCAATTGCATGAAAGCTTGACAGAGTTCTACAAAAAATCGAATAGATCAAATGTTTTGAACTACCTATTGTATTAAAAACATTCAAAAGTGCATTCTTGATAGCATCTCCCCATATTTATGCCACTAACTCTAAAAACACAGTTTGGGTTCACTCCACTCAATAGTACCTAGTCTCAACTATCATTATTCATGAATTAAAATTATTCAAGATTCAATGCTGAAGAGAAAAACCTTCAAGCCATATACTTATGCTTCACTCACAAAATCTCCCCTTTGTATATACTGCTTGAGATAAGAAGGTCCAAAATAAGAATCTCCAGACAATGGGCGGACTCCACAATAGGGAGTGTGGACTTGAGAAGTGGCAGTATAGGATCCACACAGACCAATGGACAATGGCATAAGTGGACAGATGAGCAGAACAGGACAGCATTGGAGTGTTACAGAAGAAGCAGGCCAGATGAGAGGGGTTACAGGAAGAGAATGTTGAAAGAATGGAAGCATGGAGTAAGGCAGGAACAGGATTAGAAGTTACAGAGTAGAGGCTTGTAGGACAAGTGTGAAAGTTACAGTTGGATGAGAGTAAAGGGAAAAAGAGAGTTGAACAGGCTAAGCAAAGGGAAGATGAAGTGATAGATGTTGAGGCAGAAGTGGTGGAAGCAGTAGAACCAGTGGATGCAGAAACTGAAGCAACAATTAAGGAAAAGATGAAGGAAGAAATAGGTGAGAGAACTAGGTTGCCAGTGCCAAGAGGAGTTAAGAAAGGAAGCTAGCAATAGAGACAGCAAAGGTCAATAAAGTGTTGGAGAGGATAGATGCTAGGAGGGTCACAGAAGTAAATACCTTAGTGTATGCAGGCACATGGGAAGTGCTAAAGAATGTAGGCATGGACATGAAGAAGAAAAGGTAACAAGAAGATAAGGGAGACAGGAAGCCAGCATGGGAAAGAAGAATTGAGAATAAAGTGGCAAAGATTAGGCAGCAAATATGGAAGATCAGGACAAGTAAGGCGGTGTAGGACAGGTGCAGGGTAGGTAAAGGAAAGACAATAGAAACTGCAAGAGAAGAGCTAAAGCAGAGATTAGTTGCAGAAGCTGAGAAAATAAGAAAATATAGGGCAAGAGCAAAGTCAGCAAGAGACAATATGAAGTTTGAGACCCAAGAAGGAAGATTGTACAAAGAACTAGGTGCAGGAGGAAAGGCTACAGCTAAAGCAGTAAGGTTCTGGGAGAATATATGGGGAAGTGCGTGACCAGAGATAGAAAGTGTGCAGATGCAGAAGGAAGTCAGGCAAGAAGAAGAAGTAATCACAACTGAAGGAGGCTCTAACGAAGATTAAGAACTGGAAGGCGCCAGGCAGTGATGAGGTACATGGGTATTGGCTGAAGAAGTTCACAAGTGTTCATGAGACACTAGCAGTAGCATTGGTAGAGTGTGTGGTGAGTGGGTGTCCAGAGTGGATGGTAGTGGGAAGGAGATTTCTGATACAGAAGGACCCAAAGAACAGTAGTGAGGCA
>CABFPE010000501.1:88836-109164 GCA_900660155.1 Hofstenia miamia
GTCAACATTTGCAATTGGGATTGATTGACGTGCGGATTTGTAAAGATTGACATATGCAATGTGCAAATGAAAGTTTGCTTCAACCAATAATTTTTAATGAGGTTGATTTGCTAAAATTCTAACATAAACTTTTAGAAATCTCAAACCTAATATTAATTTCTGAATATGTAAGGTTTAGGACTCTTTTTCATTTGTATTTTTTTTCTTTGCAGAACCTTTATTTTCGAGATTACCAGATGTTACTTTTTAAAATATATGTTACATAGCGAAATAGCTAAGAAATATTATGTTGAAAAATCTATAGTTTTTTCTGGCTTTAACTAAAATAACTGCTTCTAGGAAACGATAAATGTTACCAGGCTTGTTTATGAGAAATTATGCATGCTGAGTAATCTGTCTCTCCTGAAAGGCGTATATTATTTGTTTTTATACATGTATGCAATCTTTCCCCTCTTTGTTGCTGCAGAAGGGGAATTATCGATAATAGAAAACTGGTAACATAAAACGAAATGTGGTATTTCTATACAATTTTGCATTAATATTCTGTCACTATTATTGTAGATGCTAAGTCTAATTATAATTGACGTTGCATAATGGAACTATTTGTTTTCTTTCTGCAGAACTTGATTTTCTGGAAATCGTTCAGAATTAAATTAGCTATGGTCTTTCCAATATTTGACAATTTCTTAAAACAAGACTTGAAGCAGCTACTCTATCTATTAATAGAGGTCTCAGACAGATGAGATCAGAATACCTACTTGAACAACGTTGAAATTGGAATAATTTATTCGGGATAACTGGACACAGATGGTGTTTGATTACATGGTTTGAGATTTTGAATGAAGAAATGAATGTTTGAAAAAGTATAGAGATAATTCGGGATATAGAAAATGGATAAGAATGAATTGGAAAGAAGTTTAATTGGTTGACATTGGAACCTGAAATAAGTAATAAAAGTGAACATAGAATGACCGGGGTCGTGGATGGGTCCCTGCCCCATGTCAGTCGGAATTTGTTAAAAAAGTTAAAAATTGAGATATGTGTTTTATAAAGAGCACATATCTCTTGCAAAGTTGAATTCTTACATTAGCGACTTCGAACATGCATTTCTCAGTGAATATTGGTCAGAAACACACATTTTAAAGACGACTTTCAACAATCAAAATTCAAATTACAGACATTTACTGTAGTCTAATCAATTGAACAAAAACATACGTAAATTTCTTGATTGTATCTTTGAAATATTTGCGCGCAATTTTGTAAGTATCTTTTTGCCAATGAAAAATAAAAAACAGGATATAATTATCAGCTCTGTAATTCCACATATTTTAAGTGAAGCCAATATCCAAGCAATATATTTGCATCCTCAGCTATCATTCTGTGTAAATGGCTTTAGATCAAAGAAATTGTATTGTTAGTGCCAGAAAAAATAACATCCAATTCCTTTTTTTGAAAAAAGAAAGCTAGATTTAAATGAATGCTTTGTGAGAACTACATTTATATTGCGATGTCCCTTTTAAATTTTCCTTTTGTATTTGCAGTCCTATTCATTTAATTTGACTGGATCAGTTGTCATAGCTTACCTAAACTCCTGGAGATATGAAATCATATGGACCATTTGTGGATCGATCCATGTCAAGTTTTGTAGATTGGATTGGATATGGATCGGAAAATATTTGATCCACGGCAACCCTGGTTTATTGTGCTTGGGGGAATGGAACCTAAATTATTTCAGTACTAATGAAAATGCAAAACCTAAATACTTTCAATTTAATATTAACTAATGAAATATTGTTGACCAGTTGGTGCAACCGTGCCTTGATTTTTCAGCATGAACATGACACGAAAAGACGCAGTTAGGAACTGTCACAGCACGAAATTTAAAAAATTTTCAAGTACAAGCCCTGCACGGCACGAAAATCTATAAATTTTTCGTTGAATGCAAAAGTTATCTTACCCTAGTCGTACACTGCCGTAAAGCAAAGTATAACCCAGTATTTGATATACAACCGAGCGCAAAACGAGCCTATTTTAGACAAAGCAAGTTTATATTTCTGCTTGATAAATTGATTATGGAGATTTTTCTTCTTTTTGCAGTCAGTATGCCTTTCCTATAATCTTATTTAAGAAATATTTATTAAATAATAGGAAGAGCTACGTAAAAAATTTTTTGAACACAATATTTTTAAAAAAATACCGAGCTAAAACGAGCCTAATTCAAAGATTTTATGTGGCGAGCCAAGCCGAGCCGAACTTACACAAAATTTAAACGAGCCGAGCTAGGAAATGTCGGCTCGTTGACAAGTCTAGTTCGGAATCTTGTACACAATTTATTTTATCGTGTAAATTATTTTGCCATTCTACATATACGCTATATACAATATATTTGTTAAAAATTTCCATTTATAAGAATTTTTACTTCACGAAATAATGTAATTCTGTGTAAACAAAGTAGAAAACACTAATTTCATTTAACCCTTTTAACTCGATGGTACATATATGTACCATTTAACTTCTTTTGTCCCATATAATAGTAATCATTATAAACTTTATAAAACAACTTTACATTATATGTTTTAGCCATCTAGAATCGAAAAATAATAATAATTACAGAAAAAAAATTTCGGGTTTAAAGGGTTAAAGTGAGCTTATATTTTAATAATCTACGTTTTAAACACTATCTGCACTTGTAGCGTGATGAGCCTCATTATTTTAACCAATGAAATCACTGGTTTCCTCTCAACGCATTTTTTATTAAACACAGGCTTATGTTATTTACGCCACTCAATTATACTACAATCGTCATCTGATTGGCACATTAATTTCCAGTGTTTCTTAATGCCAATTTAATAATGCACATGCGAATTCTATCAAATCAGTCATCAGAAAACCTTAATTTAACGAAACCGTCACACACTGCCATTACGGTAAACTTAACTCTAGAAAAACGTTAAGGTGCGTATTGCGGTTAGCCTTGACTTAAATTCCGCCGCGCACTGCCGTTAAGGCTTAAGTTAAGATTACCTTAACGGATTAGCTGAACCTTAACTTAGCAATTAACTTTACTTAATGGCAGTGTGCGACAGGGGTAACCCCCATCACCACTATGACGACCGCAGAAGCGATCCATGAAAGATAGAACCTTAAGCATAGTATAAATAAACAATTGTTTTTATTTCTAATACTATTAATATGTTTAAGGCTCTAGTTTACGAATTTAGCAATACAATTTAAGCAAACTGATATGAAATTTAAATATTGATTGGTACAAACCAAAATATAAAATATTGAAGTTTTATATATTAAGGGTTGTAGCTTAGTGCGAGCCTAAAAATATTTCAGATTTAAACTCAATCTAAAAAAAAGACTATTCTAGTGCTGCAGCAGTTAAACAATTCTTTCCATACTTGGTGTCAATCCTTCTGGAAGGATAATTACTTTATAGTAAAGGTCTCCTCAGCCCTAAGGCCACTAAAGTTGTTTTCTGATTTGAGGTAAGGTCGAAGAACATATATGTACCGATATGAGCCCCATAGCTATGTATGTGTCAACATGACATTCCTTGGAGCAAATCAGTTGTGCATCTTGCATTGCAGTTTGTTGTCAACATTAATATCAACATTTATCATTATTACAAAAGAAAAAATTTCCCTTTAAAATACTAAACTTTACAAATGTTAATAGGTCATCATTATATCTCTGAATTCTTCATATGAAATCAGTCCATCATTGTTTTTGTCTGCCATCCGAATCATTTCACTGAGTTCCTCCTTCGACAGTTTTTCTCCCATACACTGCAAAACATACCTCAACTCCTCCGGAGAAATTTGGTTTGTTTTACTTCTGTTAAAAGTTCTAAAATCAAATATATTATATATATATACATATTTTTTTTTAATAGCCAGAAAGTAATTTATTATCAAGTTTCAAAGATTACTTAAATGCTTTTCTTAGTTCATCTTCTGCATCGGTCTCCTTCATTTTTTTAACCATCATTGCAAGAAACTCCTCAAAATCTAAATGATCCTCTGTTAGCTATATATATATATATATATATATATATATATTAATAGAAGTTTCTCTATTATTAATTTGACGCGCATTAATCTTTGAATTTTAGTTTTTTTACAATAATTTAAATATTCTTGGGAGTGATTTTGCAAAATATAACCAAATGTATTAGCAAAGCAAGTTTAATAAAAAATCATGCATAAATTTACCAATTTCCCCATTACCATCTTCATCAACTTCATCTACCATTTCTTGCAATTCTTTCTCTGTTGGATTCATGCCTAATGAACGCATTATTTTTCCCAGCTCTTTTGTTGTTATGGTGCCATCGCCATCTTCATCAAAAAGTGAAAATGCTTCCTGATATTCTTCGATCTCTACCTCTGTTAGTTCGTCAGTCATTGCTCTCAATTGTTATGCTAAATACATTTGGTTTAGCGCCATTTGATTTGAGTCAGTCTACAACATTGCTCTTCGACTGAAATTGAGTTACAAAAACAAAGAATTACATTAATTTCTAATTCGCTCTTTCAATTTTTTGCGCCATCTTGTGTTAAAATTTACAACGCTGGTAATTACAATTCGGCATTTATATTGTAACCACTGGCGTACGGTGGAAATTTTGGGCCAGGAGCGACTTGATGTAAAACTTACATAAGAGATTTTTAAATACAACATTTATTTGGTGTTAAATTCAACATTAATTTATTTTATGTAAAACCATGTTTATTTTGCAATGTGAAATCAAGATATCTATGGTTATACCACATATGTACATTTTCATTGGTGGGGTTTTTGGTAAAAGTGTTGTAGCTCTAGTATATGCTACCATTACAAACCATCACAATTAATTGTAATAGTCATAATTATATTTTAAGCGTTTACATGCAACTTTACATGGGACTTGATTGTCAAACTTTTTAGCTGTATGTTCCGCAAGAACATTAATAGCGCCAAAAAATTAAAACATTATATTGACAAAGTTATTCATCTCTTCTTTTGAAACCCAATGAAATTTTGGGTATAATTCTAAAGATGTTCACAGAAACAGCAAGCAAAATTTGCAAACCAAAACATGCAACAGGCCGGTATTTCAAATTGTAATCAAAATATCCCGTTTTTATTAGAAATATTCTAGAATCAAATAAAACAAAGCTGCAATCCTTTCGACTTCGCCAAGTTCCATCAATATTTGAAAAAATTCTTCACTTTCGGTAAACCCAAAAAAGCTTTTCACAGTAACAGAGTTGGAATTGGTTCAGGAGAACCCAAGCTTCGGTTTTGGGCACAAAATCCTAAGAAAATCGGGTACGGTTTCGGGTAAGCCCACATGTTCCGGGAAAATGCCAGCAACTTTAATTACATGTAAAAGATTGTTATTCTTCGCATTAATAAAATCGTAAGACAATAAGTTCCTTTGACATTATTTCTGATATTCATTAGATTACTTTTCCTATGTAGAAACAATGGAAGAGCAGTGCATTAAAAGTAATTCGCTTCAAGGGCACTATGCCGTTCGGCATTTCGGGTAGGATTTGGGTAAGATGCTGTGCATTTTGGGAAATTTCGGGTATATGTTTAAAAAATCTGTTCGGTTTCAGTTCCAAATTCTGTACCCGATTCCAACACTGCGCAGTAACCATGTTGGCTTATTCCTTGTTTCACTAGACCTTGTATTTTGTTGTTAATTAGTGATCTTCGAAATTAATAAATATTGAATCATGTTTACTCGTCACATTCTAAAAAATTGTAAATATTTATTCTAGAAAAAGTACACGACATGCCTTAACAAATGAGTGTGTAACTATTCGATTTTATTCCATTCAAATTCTAGGCTAATTATTAAAAGTAGTTTTAGGTATCCTTAAATATCGAAAATAATTTTCTTCGTTCTTTAAAGTGTAGGATTTTATTTTCAAAATTTATATAAACTCTTTTAAAATCGTAGGTTTGTTAATTTTCGTGAAATCGTTTCCAAGTTTTTCTAAGCGTAACAACTATATTTAGAGATGTTTATGAGAATTAACCAGAGAATTTGATGGTAATTTCAAGGAAAAAACTAAATCGTAATGCCATTTCTTGAAATTTACTTTTTGAGTGATTCGATTATTTGCATTTTTTTTAACTTCCGATGCTTTCAGACAAAGAGCTATAAAAGTTTTAAGGTTTTATGTAGGACCTATTCACTCATGCTATATTTTTTGAAGCACACAAAGTGTTTTTGTAAGTAAACATAATTTTAGTGAGTATGCAAACGGGTTAACGTATGCTAAATTCATTTCTAAATTATTTTCAATATATTAAACACAATTCAACCGTTCCACATTCATTTTGATATCGTTTGTAGTAATAGATATATTTTGTAATTTCAAAATTCAGTTATATAAAGTAATATTTGTCTTATTTATTAGGTACCTGCAATGGATGCGGATGCTGTGCATAAAGAACCCTCCCCTCAAATCTCTCGTACAAAACATGTGGAACACCAATCCAGCAGTTCAATGCAAAGAAGCAGTGACAACTTCATTTGCGACAAATGCGATAACAAAATCCCTGATTTTACTTCAGAATTTCATTGCAAGGAATGCCAACATAACTTTTGTAAGGAATGCAGTTCTATGCATATGGAAGCTATTAAGATTTATTCAAAGCCTTTTGAAACAGTTTGCAAGGAGCATGACATTGAATTCGTTTATTTCTGTGAAGAAGAAAAGTGCAATCTTCCAATATGCCAAACTTGTGCATACAATCTTTCAACTGAATGTAAAATCAAAGAAATGTTTGGACCATTTCTCAATCATAAAGGACGCAAATATAGAAAAACTTAAAAGAACAACAGAAGTTCTTGAAAGACTTACTAAAAAGAAAGATGATTTTGAAATAGATGCCAGTCAAATGCAATCAGTGCTTCAAGAAAGGCGTGATGGTGTTATAAAAATTGTGGATGAAGTATTTAATGAGCAATCTACTCGAATATCATCAATACAGGTAGATGTAGAGACGGAGTTTGACCAAAAAATTCAAGAATTGAAAAGAATTGTAATTGATTTGAAAAATGTTGTACAACTGGATTCCCATTTTCTATTTCAAGCGTCGAAGGAGAAGGTTATTCAATGCTATCAGTCTAGATTGCCATTTTATAAGTACGAGATTATGGATTACCTCGTTGAATTCAAAAAGATCGCTGTATCTCCTGCAAAAAAAGCCACTGATTATTTTCACAAAAATTTGAAATCAATGATTGGCAAAATTGATTTGTTCATAAACGGGAGTCTGTTTAGAGGTAATGAAGCATACGCAACCTGTGTTATCCACAAAGATAGAAATGACCAAGTGCAAGACATCTGCTATGATCCTAAACACGAGAACATATTTGCAACAATGCTTAATTATAGAACTTATTACGTGCTAAAATTTTCTGATGATTTTAAACAGAGTTTTTAGTTTTTTCTATAGATTTTGCCGATGAACTATCGCTCCTATGTATTGCATTGTTGCCAAATCGTTGCATTCTCTTACTTCATAGACAATCAATACATATGCTATCAAAAGACATGAAGTATTTAGAACTTCCCCCTCTCTCTCGAATCTAAGGGCCAGTACTATTTGCTCAAGTCCGTGCTTAACGCAAACCTTTCTGTATGTTCATGATTCATTCGAAATTAAAATGTACAAGCCTAATACTGCTTTAGCAAGTAATCGTTTACCATTCGAGCCTGTAAGCATGAAAGTGCATGAAAATCTAGATTATATTGGTTTTATTGGGGATAGTCTTGAACCAATATCTTTATGCTCATTTAAACAAGGAACAACTTTGTGTTGCTTTGGGAGAGACATCAGTAAATACTATTCCAGCTGTTTTCTATCGGAAAGCTTGTTTATTGCATATGATTTAAAAAATTATGGATTGGAAATTTCAAACTGGAAAATGTAGAATGTCCAACAATGGAATATATTTGCACTATTTCTAATTTAAAGTGTCAAGGTAAAGAAGACATTAGTTATATCCGGACAATCGCCAAGAAATCTTTAAACGCCGTGTATGTTTGTTCGTTTACTGGTAACCAACATTTAGTGTACGAAGCGATTTTTTAAGTAATGGTTGATCTTCATTTGCTTGGTCGCTACAACTGTTTGTTAACTACATGTGTGATGTTCTACCAAGCTGTCATATGTGTTTAGTTATTAAATTATCAGTTTTCTGTGATTTTACTATTCTTGTTGTTTTTATTAAATATTTCATAATTTCATGGTTACTACAAAACTTGGTATATGTTCCTATAAGATTATGTTTGATTCTGTTAAGACGAGAATATGACCGATTTAGATTAAAGACAAGTTGCACAATTTTACTGTTCCTGCAAATTTTTTTCTAATTTTTCAGTTTGCTATACCAAAATTGAGTTATTAGAAGCTTAAGCATGTAAAGTTTAATTTTAAACAAATTATTTACAAAGTATATTGCATTCACTGTACTTGTTGTGCAATAGTGAATTATTTCTTAATTTCAGGCTATTTTGCGCCATTTTTTTCATACATTTGTCTACACATGGCCAAGTCTTGTCCGATATCAATCTGTCAGGAGTGGTCCTAGATAAATTCAAATGGGGGGCTCAAATTTTTTTCCTAAAAATATTATAAAACGATTATATATTTGCAAGTTATACAAAATCTAATCATATTTTGCAAAAATATCAATGATTTATGAAGTTCTTCACCAAAACTTTGACGTTTATATTGATACACATGAAAGCTATTTTTAAGATGGCCTTTATTGACAGGAGAGCAAAATATTTTGGAAAAAATTTGTTTCTATCGTATGAAAATTTTTTTCACAATCACAAAATGTCCGCAATTTTATATAATATTTAGAACGTTTTTTACAATTTTTTTAAAATTGAGGGCACTTGGAATGATTTCAGTTGTTTTAGAAAATTTCATTAACAAACGGAATATAAATATGTATTCCAACAGTAAATAAACATGGACTTAAAAATTTTTTTTTTCAAATGCGAATAGAAAATCTTAAGTGCTTCAACACTGTCTTGAGATAAAAATAGACATATACGATATACCCGGGAGGAGAGGGTAGGCTTGGCCCGGGGTCTTGGAAAAATGGAACGATTTACATAATATAGTGCATGCAAATCAACTCAAATGTAGTGAATCCTATATAACTTAGAAGCATTGTTTCCAAAAATCAATGCTAAATTGTTTCAAGCTACAAGAAAAACTTACTCGTAAATTGCAGCTAAACCGATGAAAACAAGAATAGCACAAGCAATGCAATGGTAAATTAAAGAACAACCACCAAATATGTATTGCAAGATATTAAAAAATTGTAGTAGAGTGCATAGAAATCCATGATAGAAAAATTCAATTTTCAAACAAAACTTACTCGTAAATTGCAGCTAAACCGATGAAAACAAGAATAGCACAAGCAATGCAATGGTAAATTAAAGAACAACCACCAAATATGTATTGCAAGATATTAAAAAATTGTAGTAGAGTGCATAGAAATCCATGATAGAAAAATTCAATTTTCAAACTAAATTTGAGATTTAAATATATTTTTGAAATTTACTTTTCATTGAAATTGGTAAAAGATTGGATTACAAATTATAAATTAAATTAAATCAACACTGGAATAATTGAATACACTATTTTACAATGCCAAAGGTCTATAAAATTTTTTGTATTAGTGATTATATCACGAACCTTCAAAACACTAAATTGGTCTTTGTATTGCTAAGTTGCTTATAGCGCAACTTACATGAGCCTTTTTTATTAAAGACCATATCAAATGATGTTAGTATCATTAAATTTTGGTGGTGTTTGCTTCTCTGTGTTTTTTGTGCTTTTCCATTTGGAATTTTATAGAAAGAAATGTTTAGTTTCCTTACAATTTTATTTTTGAAATATTCGTCACCAATTATTAAAAATTTTTGGATCCGAAACAGATTCGAAACTTTCTCAAAATGTTGATCCGATCCGATCCAATTTTATCTCTGGATGTCCATGATTCACATTTTTCAATGGAAATCTATAATCTTTGTCTTAAGAATGCTTGCCAATTCTTATAATGAAGAACATGCATAAATTATTGTTAGATAGCATCTTTAATGAGTGATAACGAAAAAATTACACAGCAATTTATACATAATAAATTTAAACCGTTCATTGCCCTTTTCAATGACAAGATTAATGAACCAGAATTTTAGGTGGAGTCTAAATCAACTTTTCAACCTAGAAAATTCTAATATGCTTGAATTCTTAACAGGAATATGCTGATTGAAAAACATAGTCAAAACTACAACACGGAATATATTTATAGTTGTCAATTGTAGAAAGCACATACGCAAATTGTCTATAAGACTTTCCTATCAAGAGTAATCTTAGTTTCATATAAATTGTGATGCAAAGCGATTATTAAATCCGATTGACTTGCAAAGTGTCAAAAAAGTAGGAATCTACAAAAAAAGTTGAATTTCAAGTGATTTGCTGCTAAATAATTTCGTCTTCCATATAGAAACAGAGTGGATCACTAATTGACCTAGTTGCACTGGGTGTAAGTTCATCTGATTAAATCTCCCACTGTACAAAATGTATGAGCACACAAACTCACCACAATAATATCTCAACATTCTGCGTACTGCATTAAATTCTCTGCTTGTTTTGTAAAGTTTCACATACAATTTATTCGCAAATATCTTTTTAGATATTCATTATTTTTTCAAAATATTTGTTATTTATCTTTCATATTGCCCCTATATTGTTAAATAATTTAATAGATTCTATATTACAAAAAATATTTTGTTACTATATACAAATGTAAACATTCCAAATTTCCTATAATTACCAGGAAACACCTGCATTTTGCCATCTTTCGCGCAACACGGACAATGACTTTCTTCCCGTATATTTTAAATTGAAATAGTTCATCGTACTTTTAAAAAATTAAATTCAGTGCCTTTCAAATTACAAAATGCTTACGGGTTCACTACTATATCGTGCTACCAAAGCTGGTATATCATTTCAAAAAATGCATGATATAAATTTGATCGTACTCTAAAAATGAATAACATACAAATATATGTAATATGTTTTAAAGTTCCGTTTCATGGTTGCATGCAATTGGTAAAAACGCGTTCATTTGATCGTCGCCCTAAATTTAAATCGAAATTTAATGTTTGCAACCTCTTAACAAAAAAAGCAGGCAAATTTTCAAAAATAAAAGGCGAACTTTTTAATTATTTCGATTATATGTTATGTGTTTATTTACATACAATACATAACACAATTCATTTTAGTGTATGTAATTACGTGTGCATTTGTGAAAAAATAAGGAATAAATTGGTAAATTATCATTTCATACCTTCCCATCCATTTTTTCTTGATCCACGCCTAAATACGACTAACTATATATACTAAATATATATATATATATATATATACATATATAAATGGTCCTGAAGTAAATGATGATGGGAAGAGTGTCCAGTTTCCTTTGGCAGTTTGATGTAAGCAACATACGCGCTTAGTAGCACAGTTCTACTTCATGGTAATCTGAATGAAATTTGGAAATATCGAGAAACCAATTCAATAGTTTATTAAATAATAGGCAGGGCTGTGTAAGAAATTCTGAAAGCGATTCGAGCAGAGTCGAGCTTCAAAAATTCGCCTCATTGACAAATCTGACTAGAATGAAATCACATAGCGCAAAGTTTCATCAATTTAATTCAATACAATTTACTTTCAATGAACTCAAAAAAGCTGTTCCAGTAAGATTTTTGTTATTCCTTTTTACTTTAGCAAATCTTATCCATATTTTGCTGTAAATTTTGTGATTAATTAAATGAATTTTCCTTAAGATATTTAGATATTACTCCCTTTAAAATTAAAATGAAAGCACATAGCGCGTCATATCATTAGAACAATTATTGGCAGTAGTCAATAAGAATACAGAAATTCTTGATTTCCAAAGTGTTAAAGTTGAGTAACGTTAACTTTTTTTTTAAAATGGTGCATTACCTTACAAATAATCATTCATCTTATCATTAAGTATCTTTTGTTGATATTCTTTTTAGGGAGTGACAATATAAGGTAAACATGGACCCGAACACGACCCGATAGTAAATTACTACCCGAACCCGATTCGACCCAAAGAGTCGAATTTGATTTGACGTTGTGGATCTTTCTCCAATCAAGCTGTGATTAACATCAATATTTATTTAATAATCAATCTAGTCTTTTTACCCTAACCCGACCCGCAAGTTTGACATCAGAGCCCGACTCGAAACCCGATATCGGGTACTCGATGTCAGTCTTTAATTCCTTTGTAAGCTGTGGGTTGAAAGTTACGTATGCAAATGCAGGTAACGTTGCAATTCAAATGTACATTATTTAGAATAACGGGTCTTGTCAGGGTAATATCAAGTGGATCAACTATGGGCTATTCGCCAAAATTGTTTTACCAACTTTGACGTGTTAAAAGAACTGAAAAAACTGGAATGCGATTTCATCAATGGTTTTGGCTAAAATGCTCAAATTCTATAGTGAACGTAGTTCATTCGCTATTGCCTTAATTTTATAATAATATGGAAATATTTAGAAACGAAGATCATTATAATAATTAAAAATTAATTTCAAAATACACAAAGTGTCTGATAAAATTTGGAAAAAATCTTAACCGCACTGCATGCAAAAATTTACTTCCCGAAAAAAACACCTAGCTCTCGGGGGTTGACGTCAGAAATAAGAGAAGACTTCCATCCCGTTACACAATGAGCTTCTGACATTGGCCTGCACATTTGTAGTTTTAAATAGCGCTATCTGGCGTCACTATGATGTAATTGTGTATTATTTGAACATTTGGCGAAGTAAGGTTTTATGTCTCTGACATTATTGCAAAAACGTGTAATATATTCAGTATTATAATATTTGTAACAAAGACTTTAATAATTATTGGGAATGATTAAATTCGATCAGTTTTGAAATAATAGATATCCGATTATTCGGAAAAAGTTAAATTTAGATGAGTAATAATAAGTTTAAAAAAAAAGAAAAAAATTAAATATTATAGGCCTAATTATATAAATACATGCTTTCACAGACGCATACTTCACTACGCAAAGAAAACGAACGTTTAAAAATAATAAATTAATTTTACAAAAATAATATAAGATGTACTAATAAAATGGAAATTTTTTTAATATGAGTTCATTATACTACGAATTTCATCTACAGATATTTATATATAACAAAAGAAGAGTTAACAGATGCTTTGGCCATGGAATAAGTAGAAAAACGACCTCAATACTTTAAAACAGATGACTGGTCAGAGTACTAATAATAGTAAACATCTGGTTTAGAATGATTCACATTTTGCAAATCAATGTATTGCTATGAGCTTCTATCATAAATCTTGAACATTCACCAACTTAAGCTCTGAAGTTCTTGCAATTTGTTGCAAAGTCGTGAATTTCCAAGGAAATTGTCTTGCAAATGAGTTCCTCAGCAAATTCGTAAAGTATGGTTTGAATGACACTGTACATCGATTTATCCATGCTGTTTCATAGCTGTATTTTGTCAATAAATGGGATTTATGAAAATCTTTATAGGTATCAATATGAAACAGTAGAATATTGAGTGGCGCAATGTGGAAAAGTAGAATAAAACGCGTGTGATAAAATGGGGCCAGGGTACAGTCTGTGAGGCAGAGGGCAGAAATCATAAGTATCGAAACGTTCACAGAACACTCTAAGAATGTTGCATTTAACAAATCGTATTTTACATTATAAACTGAGAATATAATACATTATAATTTTTATTTATAAATTATTTTCTGCTAAACTAATGTTACTTATTTATTTACTCTCAATGGACGTTGATGCTGTGTATGAAGAACCGATTCCTAAGAAATCTCGGAATGAGCACTTTAAAGATCCGTTTTGTAGTTCAATACGGGAATACGATGTTGAAAATTGCGACGAATGCCGGAGGGAAATTAGCGCATTTTGTGAAGAGATTATATGCGAAGAATGCGCAGCAATCCTTTGTGAGGAATGCCTTCCAAAGCATTGTGAAGCTGTGAAAATGATTTATCCACAGCATTTTGAAACTGTTTGCCATGAACATGACTGTGAATTGATTTTTTTTCTGCGAAGAGGAGAAGTGCAATCTTCAAATATGCCAATTTTGTGCATCTGGAGAACACGAAGGTCATAAGATCTTGCAAATGACTGCAAAATCAGAGAAATGTTTGGATCATTTCTCAAACATAAAGGACGCAAACATTGAAAAACTTAAAAAAACAAAAGAAATTCTTGGAAGACTCAATACAAAGAAAGTTGATTTTAAAAAAAATGTTAGTGAAATGCAAATAGTGCTTAAGGAAAGGCGTGAAATTTAAAAGATTGTGTGCAATGCTTGAAAACATAATGAACGAGCTTAATGAAAACATTGAAGAATTGAGAACAACTGTAAGTGATTTGAAAAATGTTGAGCAACTAGATTCTCATTTTCCACTGAAAGCGTCAAAGGAGAGGATTATTGAATGCTATCAATCGAGAATCCCATTTGATAAGTACGAAATTAAAGATTGCCTAGTTGAATTCAAAAGAATTGCTGTAGTTCCTGCAGCTAAAGCCAATAATAGTGCTAAAGTCACTGTAGAATCATTAATTGGGAAAATTGATTTGTTCATGAACAGAAGTTTGTTCAGAGATAGTGAAGTGTACGCAACCCCCGTCTACAAACTGAAAAATGAACTAGTGCAAGATGTTTGCTATGATCCTAAACAAAATAACTTATTTATATCAACGATGCATTTCTCAGAATGTACAATATCAAAAATTTGCAATAATGAAATAGTCAAAAGCTTTAAACTTAAAATTAAGATCCAACGGAATTTTCCGTTATCCTTATACATGGCATTGCTGCGAAATCGCTGCATTCTTTTACTTTATCAGAAAAAATTGTATCTGCTAGCAGAAGATATGAATTCGTTGAAAGTTCTTCCGCCCTCCCTTTGCAATCTGGAATTTGTTAGTACTGTATGCTCAAGTCCGTGCTTAACACAAACCTATGTGTATGTCTATGTGAGCCCCAACTTAGGCTACATTAAGATGTACAAGTCAAATGGTGACTTAGAATCAAATCATCTAAATTTACCCGACGAGCCTCGCAGCATGATAGTGCATGGAAACCGAGAACACGTTCTTTTCATTGGAAACTCACTCAGGGGAATATATTTATGTTCATTTAATAGAGGAGAAATTTTGTATTGTTTCGGTGACGAATCGGCTATTTACAAGTGTGGTTGCTTTCTCTCTGAAAACATCTTTGTTGCATATGATATGCTAAGTCACACAGTAGAAATTTTTGATTTTGTAAAAAAGCGTAATATTCGGACTATTAGTAAAGCAAAATGTAATGGTAGAGAAGTCATTGGCTCTATTTGCACCATCGCAAAGTGTTTTTCTAATTCATTGTATGTTTGTGATTTTATTGGTGGGTATTATATAATTTACAAACTGATTGTTTAAGCTGCAGTTATTCATTTATATGTGAACTCTGAAGTGATTTTCTATTTTTATTTACAAGTTTATGAACTTTCAAACTTTTAGAAAGTTGTCTTCGTTTTTAACGCAATGTTTATAGTGCATTTAAATGTTATTATATTTGAATAAAGGCTTGGAAATAATGTTTTTCCACACTTACAAAGAATATCTCCAAGTCTATTTCCAAAAGTTTGAAAATCTTGGGGCATGAGTAGGTCTATTGGGGCACATATTTTAATCTAATGTTGAAAATTTCTATTAACAGATCGACTGCCGCGTATACATTATAGTGTATACAGTGTGATTCACAGTGTGCTGCGTATACACTATGTGTATACACCTCGTGAATTCAATGTTTGCATTGTATACCTAATGTGGATACATTCTATGTACTTAACGATGCTCTAAACATATACTGGTATGCTGGGGAAGATTTGTGAAAGATATTTAAACAAATTTTGCATGATAAATTTTTTGCATGTAATACAGGACCATACCATTATCCTATTGTAGATGAAATTTTTTAGCCATATCATATGGTTGTCTAACTATATAATACACATGAAAAGTATCTTAAATTATGGTTAGTCATTAACGTATAAAAATAATTGTTCATCTTGTCGTTGTTTCTTTTTTTGTTGTTTTAAGCTATATCCAATTGCCGTGTACATGGCACAGTGGGTAAGATTTTTTTAAGAAATTTTAAGGCTCAATATCTCGTACGTTTTTTAGAATTGGAGTCTAATATCTCTCAGGCCTTCTTTTTAGAACAAGTAAAGTAGAAAAATGCAAAAAAATATTTGGCACAGTGGGGATTTTCATGATTTAGGCTTGAAAATTCTCTCCAAACCTAGTGTTCGTTTATTTAGAAGGTCTTGAGCTCATGGAGGCAATAAAGAACTTTGACTGTTCTTGATATGTGTAAAGGTATTCCAAACTCATTGAGGAGTCCCGGGTGCACAGTCAGAGGTCCGTGGCACGCCTCGATAGGACAGAGCCAGTGCACGGATTTAAAGGTAAAAAGAAAGTGGAGATTCTCCTCTATCATGTGGTGCTTTCAGATTGAGCACAGCTTTAATAGTTTTTTAGCTATATATGCGTCTAAAATTTTTTATAGGATCATGAAATTTTTTAAAAATCCGTGTGGTGTTTAAAGTTAAATATCGTCAATTATCAAATAAGTTAAAATCTGTTTGTTGATTATTATATGATGATTTACTCAAAATACTAGACAGGAAGTTAGTCAAAAATGAAGTTTGAAAATTTATTGCAGATACAATATTGAATTTTAAGTGTGCGTTTGACGTTCAGCATTTAATAAATTTTTTACGAAATTCGTTTTTAAAATTTTAACCTTTAGCACACCGTTTAACGCTTTCACATTGCAAATGTGAAGTAGACAAACTGTCAAGATAATTTGGAATTAATACATTAAATTCCCATTAACTATATATTAAATTTTTTCAAATTACGTAATCTTATAATTGTATATATTTTTAAATAGTTGTCAATATAATATACTAAATGGAATATGTAGTTTGTGAGAATGGATATACTTACGAGCAATGCAAAATGAAACGTCTTCGTTGAATATAGATAATTCCTTGCACCTGCAGTTGTCGTAAAAGAACTCGGTTTAATTATTTATATGAACTTATTCCCATCTAATCTACATTTTGTAAATTTTATATACGACTATATCAATATTATATATATATATATGTATATATATATATAAACATCATATATTTAGCAGTGAATCCCAATAATGTAAAATTGTGCAAAACGCACTTCATAAATTTTTAATTGCACAGATTAAACGTAATTAGATGGAAGAAGTTTAATGGTGTAAATTATTTTTTCTTAAAAAGATTTCAATTGAAATATATTTTCTAATTGCTTTACAATCACTTTAATCTTTTTTCTAGTAATTTGCAGTATATTGTACAAATTTGGAATTTTTGCTTTATATAGCATAATGTACTATCATCCACCCTGTTGGACATTATGTACATACCATTTCAGATAAAACTTGGTGAGCTTGCTTATCTATCGAACGCATCAATTTATTATGAATTGATTGATTAGCATTGAATGAATATGTTGAAGGCTTAGTAAGTCAACCCGTCAAGGGAACTTAGTACATTAATACCCCATTGATGTGCAACAAGCGACATCATAAATATAATATAGGAAATTACAAAAGCTTTAATCCAAAAATCGCAATTCTATTCAGAGTGCACTTGGGGAAACCAGAACAGAAACTAAATGATAAGAGCACTGTTAACAACTAGAAATCGAATTTCGGAAAATTACTGAAAAAAATCTGATAATAATCCCGCCTACGAACCAACCATCATGTTATTGGTCCAAGTCTTAATCTACCTCAAATATCAAAGTTTTTAGTAAAGCAATTGATATAGAGAATATGAACAATATTAAGTATTTTGTGCTTGCAGCAGAAACATACAGTAGAAAGACTACCTGGTAGTGTTCTGCGGCAAAGGCAATTTTCTGTGCCATAGCCGGCCGGGTAGTAAAATTTTTTACCTTAGCCGACCGTTGGCCGTGAGATATTTGCCATACTGGCCATTCTTCGGAATGCTTTAGGCGTAGCTTACCGTTAGCCGTAATTTTCTTTGCCGTAGTTGCCGCTTTTTAGTACCACTAATTGAATATCTGCAATTTTCAATGCTCATAGTTTGAACAATTAAAGAAAATGGTCAAAGCGACTAAGTTTAAAAAACGAAAACAAATAAAAATGATGGAAACAAATTGTTCATCATAAAGTTCAGAAATGAATCTTAGCCGGTATCTTGGCTGTAAAACAAGATCTTTGGCCGACGTCGGCAGTTGCCTCAACTAGCATGTGCTTCGTATCATTGAATTTCTGAAGAAGTAGTCAATAATTAGTTTAGAGATGTGACCATAATGATGTTTGCTAAAATGTGCAAAATTTCTATTAATTTTTCAGTATAAGACTATCCTTAATCTGCCTGGAGATTTTTGAAATTCTTAAGGTACTGGGACCTCTGACTTTGGCATACCTAACTGGGTTTGGAATATTTTTGCACACATCAAGAAACATTCAAGGTTCTTTGCTGTTCCAATGGGCACAAAATTTAAAAATACATGAAGATTTGGTATGGCGAAAATTTAACTTAAATTTTCAACATTGCATTAAAGCATGTTCCAAAATAGACCTGCGCATGCCCAAGATTTTTAAATTTGCTAATATCTTGCCCGTCATAATGCAGTTTAAAGTTAATGAAGCTTCATCCATAAGTTCTATGTTATTCCTCTTATTAGTTTATAGAATTTGCTTTGTCTCAACTTCAATATAATTCTTAGCAAATTAAGAATATAATTGTAAATAGTTCCTAGTATATAATTGGGTCGTGCTTAGTCTTATCGTCTCCTGATACACTGGCCAGTAACCCATCTGAACCACTTCACCTAACTCACTGTTAATCCAGCGTGTTTGCAATCTCAAATTTTCTATAAATTCAAAAAATATCATCGTTTGTATGAAATATTAGTTATTTTAATATTAAAATAGTTATCAAAATATATTACCATAATCATAATTAGGGTGAGGCTTTCAATACAAAGTATTGAACCATTTATGACGATGGATTCTTTGGTTTTTGAACTACTGCTCTTGGGAAAACAAACAATTTATGTAAAAGATTGGTCTGTTATTTCATATCAACAAGAACATTTTCAGAGTTCTTCAATAATGCCTTACATGCAATGGAAAAGGAAACGTAGAATCTTGTAGAAAATATAAATAACCTAGTTTCGATTATTGTTGTCAAATAAAATGTGAATCATCGAAAAGCTTTCCATGCTGAATGAAGAAGTAATTCAGCAAAATATTTTTTTAGCAATTCACTAGCTTTTTATTTGTTTGGCAATTGTACATATTGCACATAATAATATTTACAATAATGCAAAAACTATATACAATTGTACAACTGCAAACTAAGCTACATCTAATTCAAATAAAAACTATAAAAAACACAAATACACAACAGTTAAAAAACAATAATATATGTACAAATAGAAATTTAAAAATCAAATATCTCATTTCGCCATACGTTTAGACGTTTTGATGTACCTAATTTGTATTGTTTAGCTAACAAGTTTTCCTTCAGTAGCTTCTTGAATTTGCTTAGAGATATGCAATTTTTAATATTTTTGTGTAAATTATTCCACAAACTGCATGTAGAAACTGTAAATAAATCCTGCCATACTTTTTGCTTAATTTGATATTTGTTTATGCAATTCCTTGTTCTGTCTTTCACGGTGAAGAAGTTGCCCTTAAGAAATTTAAAGTTTGATAAGTTTTTTATTTGCTTAGAGATATAATAAACAGACATATTGCATGTGATACATTGGAGCTAATAATGCATGATGTTGGAGTCCGGTATGTGGTCTATTTACGCTAAACATTTCAGATATTGACCAGTTAAATACTTTATTAAAGCGTTGTTTCTGCTGCAAGGTCAATTCAGTGAGCAAAACACATGCAAATTGGCTCATGGTGAACGCATATATCAAATTCTTGATTTTTGTAAAAGGTTTAATGGTTGTTATGTATTGGACTCCTGTTGCCATTCTTTTGATCTTCTTGTTAATGAAATCTTTGAATTTCAGCTCTCTGTCGATTTCTGCACCCAAATATGTAACTGTGCTACTCTGTACAATAGGATTGGCAGAACCTGGAATTTCGAGCTTTATATATTTGAACACA
>CABFPE010000501.1:128978-152023 GCA_900660155.1 Hofstenia miamia
AGTGCATTGCGCACTAGGAAATTTTTGTGCTCAGCAATACTCAATTCTTGGCAATCACACCTTTCAACCAATCTTTTAAGTCTACCAACAAACTCGGTCATGGACTCGTCGTCCTTTTGACGTGTGCACAGAACTTGATTGTGGGCATATAACACTCTGGTAGGTTTGATAAATTGCTTACCGAGTGTATTGATAGCATCTGTAAAGCTGGTAGCTGACTCTAATATACCAAAAAATTCGGCACCTGCAAATGTTCGGAGAAACAGCAACTTGTCAGCGCCTTCCGTGATACCATTAACACGTAATCCATCTTCAAAGCAACTATGCCACCATCTCCATTGCTCAGGGGTTGGTTGAGTTGGAAGTTGCAGAGGTTTGAACTTCATGTTGATAACCAGCGATAGCAAATAAAATTGTTGTGTGGTCACTCACATGAAACACGGCTTATCCAAAGCTTTTATTCGCTATAGCATGTGATCTTAAAATACAAAACAACATTAATATACACTAATAAATATAACACAATATGTAATAAATATAACACAAGACGCACGTAAATATATCTTCATTATCACTTCAGAAATTCTTGAAGAAAAGTTCAAACCTCAAGCTCTTGAATTTGAGCTAACTAACATGAACTTGAGTGAAGTCCAGATCATGATTATTTGAAAGCTAACAAATTTCATTAGGTTGCAAATTAATCTTAAAATGTAACACTTAAATGAAATTCTGATAATAAGGAAAAAAAATTCAAATTTCTGTTACTTGCAATTGTTGTTAAAGTGGGCATATGTTAATATTCATATTACAGCCAAATGATCCATTATTCAATAATTAATTAATTTTCAATTCAATATTGAACTTGGAATCTCTGATTATTTAATGTCCATTCTATGAATATATACTTCTGAAAATTAAGAGCAAAAAGTGTATATACTTAAGTTAATATTCCTTGCATTACCTTAATTTGGCATATTTTTGAATTGATGACAGTGATGTTTCTTGAAATTTTGAACATTTATCAACAACAGCTATTTAGAAACTTACATATAGCACTCTAGCTTTTGACATAAGTAGGCATGAATGAGCTATAAAGATAAAAAACAAGAGATGTGTCTACCAAAATTATATAATGCAAACACTATACTACATACATGAATATCATTTATGAAATTTTGATGATTCTTCTGATCTCAATATTTGTGCACTATTCAATATTATTTTTGCAAGTCAGAGTTTGCTATGTCGGCTTGAAGGTAACTGATGTTGGTAAAAAGTACAAACCAACTTGTTGGAACAAAATGCTTAGGAAGCTTCGAACATAAATTTACTAGCCTATTACAGAATATGTAATCTCTACGACTTTATGGCCTCTATCAAAATAGCTTTAGGCGTTTTGCACGTCAATTTGTAAAATAAAGTAACTGCATTTACAAATGGGGTTGTGACTGCAGCTCGATATTCAAATATAGGCGAAATTTGGACTATCGCAAGCTATTTTTAATTGGCAAGTAATTACCGTATTCATTTTTAATTAATAAAATTTTAAAATCCAAATTAAATTATCGAAATTTTGCTTGTATTTGAATATCGAGCTGCAGTCACAACCCCTTACAAATAGGATTTACTGATCACGTTTCTAGCAGCAATTTTGTATTGATTATCTTGTATAGTGGTGATTTATGGAAAAAATGAAAGCATACACAGTGTAAAAAATGATGGGAATACAATAAAATATGTGAAAAGTTAAAGAATTTTCAATCTAAATTCCTGGTAACACACGA
This sequence comes from Hofstenia miamia, assembly GCA_900660155.1. Lineage (NCBI taxonomy): Eukaryota > Metazoa > Xenacoelomorpha > Acoela > Hofsteniidae > Hofstenia > Hofstenia miamia. The sequence continues at coordinate 130,763 of CABFPE010000501.1, forward strand.
TAACTCGCTCGGTAGCTCATAGGTCAAATTTGATCCTCAAACTACTTTAAACCCTAAAATAAAATTTTATGCAATTCAACTGCTTTTCCTTATTTACACTAAACATTTGTTTGGCAAGGGTGAAAATCATACACGCTTAAAGATAAGGAATTTGACCTAAGCTGATTACTATAAATAATTGAATCTTGATTAAGTAGTCTGAGAGTTCAATACAAGCAAAAATTGATTAATTTTTTTTGAGGTTAGAATGTAGTAAACAATGTTTAAATGCTTTTCAATTAGAAGGCAGTCATTATTATCCTTCTAGGATATTTTGTGTTCCAAAGTTCTTATATACTAATCTTATGCTATTATTAAAAATTTTACAAAGACAAAAATAATTTTTGGAGAATGAAGAATTAAGTGTTTTCAGTCAGTTGGCGAAGAGACTTTATAAACCATTGTTGAATTTGTTTGGAAAACTAAGTTTGGAATGAAGCCTTTCCTGGACATTGAGCAAGTATAAATTCGGACACGGCTTAACTAAATTGAGATTCAATTGCAAGGCTACAACATTACTGCTGACATCTGTAATGGCTAGAAAATAATAGCAGTTTCCTATGACTAAAAAAATAGCAACTATGATTACTATAAAACATTACAGTTAATCCTCGATTATCGGTTTTCTGATTATCTCGCCACTGCCAACTTTCCTTTTTTCCGCCAATATAAGTTTTTAGTTTATTTTTCTTCAATTCAGGTTTGCCACTTATATCATAAATTCGATGGCAATAAATACGAAACTTACATATGAATTAATATTGCGTTTTCTGACTTTGCAAAGCTTTATTTGTACATTAATGATTTTTTACACTGACGTCTAGTATTGTCAAGGCCAAAAATATTGCTAAATATTGTGTCCAAAATTTCACAGTTTGTGCGATTTTATACTTATTAAGCTTAATTGTTTTGTATTAATTTGAGCTGGATTTTATAGATAAATAAAATTTGGATTTTCCGCTCTTTTCCTAATATCCGGGGCATTTTCCGTAGTCCTCCATTCAGTACGGGCCCGATAATCGAAGATCCACTGTAGCATTTTACGATAATGATTATAAAGCTATGTGACATTTGCACTTCTGTATGGCAACACTATTAGAGATATTTTGAATTGAGCATTCATTTAGTCCTACCAGCTAGATATAGAACCTACAAACACGCCTAAAGTGAAGTCTACTAAAAGTAAGGTTTGCCAAATTAATAAACGAATTTGGGAGTGATGGTGAAAAATGAAGTGTGTTGCATATAGCAAAGAAATCAGCTACATTAGAAAATCTAACTTCGTTTGCTCATTTGAAAATACTAAAGCATAAGAGGAACTTGCAAGGTACGGGCTTCCTTTAGTAAGGGATTATCAGAGCTATGTGTAAGCAGCTAATGCAGATAGGAAGCAATTTAATTTAGATTTATGTGAGGCTCTAGTCAATGCTAATATTCCTCTGGAAATTGGAGAACAAATCCCTCAAAAGTTTCCTTGAAAAATACACGGAAAATGTCTTGTCAGATGAGTCAACTCTCAGAAATAATTATGTAGATGTTCACTATCACACCGTGATGAATAAGATTAGAACTCATGCCAACATTAAAATTTGGGTGAGCATCGACGAATCAACAGACGTCCCTAATCGACGCATTGCCAACATGATTATAGGAACACTGGAAGCTGGGGTAGATTTATTTGTTAAATACTCAAACAAAAAGCACTACAATTGCTTAATTCTTTGCAACTTCACAAGCCTTACTGTGGTCCAATGGAATACNAAGCATAAGAGGAACTTGCAAGGTACGGGCTTCCTTTAGTAAGGGATTATCAGAGCTATGTGTAAGCAGCTAATGCAGATAGGAAGCAATTTAATTTAGATTTATGTGAGGCTCTAGTCAATGCTAATATTCCTCTGGAAATTGGAGAACAAATCCCTCAAAAGTTTCCTTGAAAAATACACGGAAAATGTCTTGTCAGATGAGTCAACTCTCAGAAATAATTATGTAGATGTTCACTATCACACCGTGATGAATAAGATTAGAACTCATGCCAACATTAAAATTTGGGTGAGCATCGACGAATCAACAGACGTCCCTAATCGACGCATTGCCAACATGATTATAGGAACACTGGAAGCTGGGGTAGATTTATTTGTTAAATACTCAAACAAAAAGCACTACAATTGCTTAATTCTTTGCAACTTCACAAGCCTTACTGTGGTCCAATGGAATACTATTTGAAAACGTTTTGTTACTTCTAACTGATGCAGCTTCATACGTGAAACGTGCTTCCAGATCGCTTCAAATACAATATCCCAATATGATTCATTTAACTTGCACCGAATTGCAGAAGAGATCAGACTCAGATTCCCGAATGTTGACAAATTAATTTCGAATGTGAAGAAAATTTTTCTTAAGGCTCCGTTAAGAGTGGAGTTGTTCAAAGAGACTGCTCGCTATTTAGCACTCCCACCACAACCAGTCCTCACTAGATAGTGGACTTGGCTCAACGCAGCTCTGTACTATGCTAAGCATTTCGACATCATTAAAACTACAGTTGGTTTACTTGATCATCGGAGAAGCCTCAGCAATTAAAGTGCCGCAACAGCTATTAGATGATCAATCTCGCAGGAACAATCTCAACTTCTTAACAATGGCGAACTCAATCAAGAAACTAGAAGAGCGGAACTTAAACATCATAGATGCAGTAGGTGTGTTCGAAGGTGGCATGCAAAGTATCAGCGCCGCATATGGAAGTGTAGGGCTTACTGTGAAGAATAAGTGTGCGCACAATGTATTGAGCAATCCACGACTAAAAACTGTGAAGAAAATGAGGGACGTAATAGTTAGAGATAGGAAAGGGGAGATTGAAGATATCATTGCTCTCAATTCTCACCTGTACAAGTATGCACCAGTGACATCAGTTGAAGTGGAGAGAAGTTTTTCTAAACTAAAGAATGTTCTCTCCGATAAACTTAACATTATTCGTTCATTATATTGTTTCGTTCAGACTTTTTTTAGATGGAGTAGGATGTAATTCCTATAGAAGCCTTTTACTTAATTATTTGATTTCTGTTTTGTTGTTATCGTTTCTGTCAGAAATAGTTTTGGATACCGCGAGAAAGATATAAAATGACTTCTGTTTACTTAATTATAATTAAAGTTATTTACACTTGTCACTGTTTTCAAATATGTTCACGTGGAAATTAATAGATTTATTTAATCAATGGTATTTTTATTATTTCATGAAAGTAACGTAATAAAAAATGTCAATCGTAATAATTAAGTAATATTAATAATCAACTTATTTTCACTCATATTTGGAGAAATAAATCAATGTATTTCTTTTTTTCTTCATGACCGATTATTGCAACTTTAATCATCCTATTTAGCGGTCAAAAATACATACAATAATTGAAGAAAATGTCTGTAATTTAATTCATACAGATTGAAACAAGAAAACAGTGATATTTGTAAGTTAGTGTACCACTAAACATTTTCTTTAATACCTACAATAATAAAAAACAACTTACTTATAACTACAACTTACTTGTTTATACTGCTATTTTGCTTGTTCATACGACTATTTTGCTAGTTTAAAGAACTATCTTGTTCGTTGTTCGTACTATTACTGCTATTTTATCTTGCTATAATTGACCACCTTAATAGTTCTATTTTGACTAGTTTTTAACGACTGGAAATGCGGTTTCTAATCATAGAAATTAGGAAGAATTGAAGTTTGAAAGGCAATGTTGATTAGCGGAGATTTATCTGCACAGTTCCAGTATTATCCCTTTAGGGAAACAGAAACCAATGATTATTTCGTTTTACCACAAGACCAAGTTTTGTGTGGATGTTGGTATCCACATGATTCCTCGTAGTTCACAAAAGAAGCTACAATGCTTCTTTTTACTGCATTACTTTTTGCAACATTTATAAAAAAATCCACTAAATGACAAGAAGTTCGTGGTATAATTCATCTTCAGTATCATTAGTCAGCTCACAAATGTGGAAAACAGGGGCGCACACAGGATTTCCTGACAGAACGACATCTTATTTGTGATCAAATTGAGTGGCCCCAAATTGAAAAAATAGATCGTGAAAATATATCTGACCAAATTTGTTTTTAAAATTTTCTTAAATTTCTTACACAATTTGTTTTGATTTCATCTATCAAAGCAATGTTGAAAATCTGATGTGGGTATTCGCCATTTCCCCTTTGCATAAGGCACTGGCGGAAAGCAAATTTCTATACCTTAAAAACAAGCTGTTTTACTTCTTCAATTAGTATTGACCAGTGGAGTCCACGACAAACCTTGCTACAAACCTGTTTTCCGAATTGCTCACCTGAAAAACAGAATAGTAATTAAAAACTTTTTATAAAGCTCCATATTTTTATTTTAAATGCATTTCCAGGGCAAATAGTTCAATTGTTGGACTGAATTAGGTTGGGCAAAATTGACCCATATGACGGTTATAGAGGTATCAAAACTTTGGCTGTTCTAGTACGATGTGTGTTTTAAAAGTAACGAGAATTTATCTCTAACTTTTAAGTGAATAATACAAATGACTTGAAACTTCGGCCATCGTATGATTACAACTAGAGCTACATGTGGTGTATAAAAATTGGACAAAAATGTCTAAAATAGCAAAGTCAGCAATAGTTGGTTTATTACTAAATTTTTTCTATCCGACTTGCAAAGTTAATACTGTTGGGTTGACAAACTGCTTCTCCTAGAATATCCCGAAACTTATATCAAATGAATGAGTTTTATTACAAACTAATCTATTACTAAGGCCAAAAGTGGTAGTACGGTTTTTGTTTCAATTAATGAATAAATTTCACTACGGTTAATGTTTAATTTAAACTAAAATTGCATAAATATACATTTATAGTTTGTAATTGCTTACTAACCTTTATCTATAAGTATGTTATTCACTTGTAAAATTTTGATAAATTAACAAATGCAGACATCAATATCGAAATTTTTCTTAAACTTTAGAGAATTATTAATATGTGTATGTACCTATACCTCCCTGTACTATGTATTTTCAAATTCTGGTGTACTTAGTGTGAGCGGATCGAAACCTCGTAGTACACATTGAGAGCCATAATAACTTTTTTCCGGAAAACATTTTAAAAATAACATTAATAGGGAATATTTTTAAAATAGTTTGAAAACAAATTAATAAATTTCTTTTTTGTAAAGAAATATTACCTCCCACTATGTACACTTTTATGCTTATAATAACAAATGTATAAATAATTTATAATAACAAAATTATGAATGAGATTGGTCAGAATGTTAATATAATAGACGGTCTATTGTTCTTCAAAAAAGGATTACAGCTATCATAATAATACATTTTTCTATTTCATGTGATTGATAATAATCTGGGAAGAGTTTCTATTTCTCTAGCAATTTTTTTCCATTTCATGCAAATATTTCTATTGAACTTTATGCAAATATTGTCTCTAATGAACTATATCTTCATTTATAAGAAATTCTTGACTTTTCGCTTATTATTTATAAGTAACCAATTTTTCATAAGAATCCTATTTTTTTTATTTAATACTGTTAGTTGAAATGCACTAAAATTGCTCTAACATTATGCATTTGATTGGCTTTTCAGCTTTAAACAATTGTTCGGACCAAAAAAATTAAATTTAATTAGCAAACCTAATAAGTTTTAATTTTGTTCTTTTCGTTAATTTGGTTTTATTATTTTTGCGTAGGACTAAACATTTGAAGGATGGTTATCTCTTTACAAATGAATGAGAGGCAGAATGTCATTCTTCAGCCAATAGCTATTTAATTTAATAGAATATATTTATTAAATATATTTCTGATAGAGCATGGTCTAGCTATCTTATTTTTCTTAGTATTTTTTATTATATATCATGTTAACTTGCAAAATTTGGAAAAAGAATTGAGGAAAACGTTTTCCAAACTTTCTTAACCTCAAATTATGTAAAATATCCAATTTTCTTATAATTTCCCCAATTGTTGACATATTTTGTGACGTAAGCAAATATAAACAATGTAATGTTAGTAGATCACTCCCCTAATTTATGGGTTTTCTAAAGGCCTCAAATCCCAGGGCCATTAGCTATACATGGACTTTGAACTATAAAATGCCATAATTTATTTCTAAAAATCTAGTAGCGATTAGACAGCTCCAAAAATATAAGAATTTTTTATCCAACAAAATATTCGCCCATCTCTACTTTTAGATAATGAATAAATTTTAAAAAATCGGAGGAAGATTTATTGTATTGTTTTGGAATGGCGATAAATAGCGCAAATCCAGTAATCTCTGGAAATTCTATTAAATAAATAGTTGCAGTTTGCTAGTCAATGACGAACGTAGACGACTCCAAAAGAGAACTTATTTAGTAAATTTCTCGATATCCTTCTACAACGCCCATCGTCAAATGTGTATTTACAGCCCTTTATTAGTTTGATCTTCTAAAAAGTAATTTATGTAAAAAAAATTTTTTTATTTCTTTTCCCCGCCACCGAGCTTCAAGAAATCTTTGATGGCTTTCCTCATTGCTGAGCCCTTCTCCGACTTCGCCTACTCTTCCATTTGCTCATATTTCATCTCCTGTGACTGTCCTCGCTGCCGTAAAACTTGACTTGTTTTTATTATCTTCTTGTGTATGCCTTCAGCGGCTAAATAAAGTCATTGATTATTATTATTATTATTAAATGGTTTCTGTCTTGTGAAAACCACTAAAATATATTTCTATTATTATATTCACATAATAAGTCTGCACGAACGATTTTCTTTGGTCAACAAAAGTGGTGACAAAATGTGTTCAAGTCACTCACCGGCTGAGACAAAATACCAGAATAGTGAAAGCGAATCTCTCGTTTAAACTGAGTTTGATTATTTTTGCAACATGTTAACAGTTCATTTAATAGCTTATTTACTTCAAATACTGTTTTTTATACAATTATAATTCTATTTGTAGATGTCAATTGTGAATGATTTCGAAACATGTTTTGAAATAAGACGTTGTTGTGACGTCATTGAACGATATAATTATAAACGTGTTGGATTACAATTGAATACCAGTCATTTCCAATTTGCTAGAAAAATTACTCGCGCATTAGAGGTTTGAATTTTTATCATTTTTTAAATAATCTTGTGATATTTAGTCGCATTTAACAAGAAAGGTTTTCATTTGCACCTTGGCCGATACTAGTTATGGTTCATGTTGTGCAGATGAAATCACTGCAATGCATTTGAACATTGACTTAATCATACATTTTGGTCATTCTTGTTTTACCCAAAGCAGTCGACTTCCAGTGTTATATGTGTTGCCTAAGGTCCCATTTGAAACTCAGCCAGTTATTGAATGGTTAAACTCTGATGAATTTCGGTAACTATTTGCTGTCTCCTTGCATAAAATGAATTGTTTAACATGGTGTGACTCATTACCTGCTTAGGACAAATGAAAAGAAATGTATCTTATTTGTCGATGACTTCTTCTATTCACAGTTTCTCGATGAAGTCCTTCCTAGCTGCTCAAAAGACATTCTCTTGGCTAAAATTGCGTTTCATTCTCAACCTTCCTCATTCAATGTTAACATTCAAGGTTAATATTCTCTTCCTTCAATTTATGTTAATCTAAAGATTTTTATAGATGATCACTTAAATGTAATGGGTTTATCGAATACTCTGTTATAATTTAGTTGCTTTTGGTAGTTGGACTACTGAAATTAATTTTAAATATTTAAAATTCAAAATAAAAATGATATAAAAAATTTTTTCCCCGTAATTTTAAATTTCAGAACATAGTAGTAAAGACAATAGTGGTCGACGTCCTTGCAAAAAGGGTGAATTTCATGATTGCTACTCTGTCAATGTTTCGAAAGGTTTTCAAAACAGCAGTTTTTGAAACCAAAGAAGCACCCAGTTTGTAAAGTTTTTTACAGTATTTTTAGTTCAATATAAGGGACTGGGAATTTTATGGTTATAAAATTGTGGAAACTATAAATTCATGGTAATTTGGCACAGTATTGATGTATTTATTAGAACCTTAGATGAAATTAAGTGAATTATAGGAAATAGAAATGTGTTAGTTTATTGTCTCCTATCATAAACATCTGTCTCCCAAATTTGGTCCATGGGAAGAATATATATGAAAATAAATAAACATCTTTGGTTTCTACAAATTTTTAATAAATTTGGGCATTTTCGAATGCCTGATCCTATTTTCAAGCCGCTTTTTCCAGTCCCTACTGATGAAAATAAGAACTGGTTCGGGCTTTGCTAAAATTTTAAATATCGGCCGGAATAAGCCATGGGAATACATCATAGAAGAGTCAACGTTAATAGAGCTGGCCAAAGATTGAAGTGGGGTAGATTTTTGCAAACTGCCCCACACCGCTCCACATTAATCATTTATGGTTGAGAAGATAGATTCATTTTTAAATCTCATCTAGTAGTACTACCGCTAGAAAATAGCAAAAAGCAAAATGGTAATTAGTGCTCATTTATTTAACGCAAACTATCTAGACCAGACCGAATTTCAGAATTTTTAAGTTTGTACCTAATTTCAATACTAATTTCTCTTTGATCCCATCCTAATTCACCCTCAATGGTATTCATAGTAAAATATAATCATGAAATTTAATTTAGTTTCAGCCTTAAAGAACTTAATATATCCAACATGTTATACGGTATACTGTACAAGAGTATCCATGTCTGAAGTGGAATTGCAAGTTCGAGGTCTATTTAGGGCTAACCAGCTGTATGGTAAATAATTTTCCAAAATCAAACTAAATTTCCCAGTAAATATAATTAATTCATTAATTTTTATATACTTGACATCTGTTTCAATTTTTTCATCTAGTTATTTTTCGAAATTTTCTCCTTATGATTGTTTTTGGTCACTCAATATTTTAGAAAAATGGTTTTATTTTATGCTGTGCATGTGCAAGAATGATTTCCTAATTTTTATATAACTTTAATGGAACAGTACTTAAAAATTTAATACATTTGCAGTTAGAGAAAATGTTTTAAAGGAATTGAAATCATGCCAAATAAATTCCAATGAAATATGTAATTTGATCGAGAAAACTCAGAGTAGAGGTTTTTGATACTCGAACTTGAAATTAAAGTACGTATATTTATTGTTATTGTAAATTCGTTTATATATATATATATATATATATATATATATCACTGTACGCTGTGCATTACAATATTTGAGTCTACAAACCAACGCTGGTAGTCATTTTACAAATGAACTTGAATTCAAAAAATAATAATCTTTCACTTGATATGGAAATCTTTTCTGTACATCATTATTTTTTATTTCCAAATTTATTAACAGGCTAGTTACTGTGTTATTTTAATTTATGCCTTGCAAACAAAGAAATTATTATCCCATGAGTTATTAATATGGGAGTTTTAATATTTTTTCGAAAAAGTGACTGAATTTGTTATCTAATTATTTTGATCAACTTACGAAATAAGTTTGACCAAGTTTACAGACAAATAACCATCGTATTACTTCTTGGCTTAGCTATTTTATAGTTGTGGAAAGATTAGAACATTCTGTCGAGCATAACATTTGGGTGCTCATCTTTGTTAGTACGCTTTTTGCGCAGGGTTTTTAGTGTTTTTTTAGTTGTGATGAAAATGAAAACTTTGTTGTAAAGAAAGAGACTGGTATTTTATTAATAGTTTTCATTTAATTGTAAGTGATAAGATGTTCGTGCAAATTCGTTATTTCATTTTTTGCAAATCATAGTTTTTCCAAACGAGACTGAATAGATGAAACATTGTTTCACCTCTTAGTGAAGTACACCCGATCGGCAAAATTACTAAGTACTAGGTTCGTAGATAACCAACGCGTTTTGCATGTATCACTTTTTGCCATTGCTCTTTACCAGTACTTACTTTAGAAAATGGCGTTAAATATTATTTACCATCTTTTTCCATTTTCCTTATTATTTACCCCCAGCAATTGGCAAATTCAGTTTTTTAGATTTAGACATTGTAAATAATGCATTTGTAAAAAATTCAATATTTCTGCCTAAAAAATCTTTCTGTATACTGCGTTCAAAATTGCCGCTAAATAGTTACTTTTTATTTTTTATGTTCACTTCAATGATTTAATAAGCTGTATATTTACATTGATTTCAATACTTAGATAGCGATTGTATAAATATATTTGGCCGCATCTTGGATCTTAGAAATGAGTTAAATAATCAAGAGCACAGTATTGCCTTTGTTGGTGAGTACACATTGTCATCTCATTTTTGTGAAAAGTGTTTTAGGAGAAAACAACTCCGCACTCGGTGCACTTCTCATGCTACGCTTCGTTGGATTCACTGTTAAGTACTTCGACGCACTATCATCACAATTGTTAGATCATGGATTTATTCTATCAAAGTTACAAACCAAGCGATTGTTTCTCATCGAAAAATTTAGAATTGCTCGAAGGGTATTGATTGATTTTTTTTACTTTTTTAAAATTATTTAGATATTTTGTCACATTACAGTATAAAAATACCAAGTTTTAAATAGAATTGTTGACTTTACCTCAAAACTGAATGGGGCAGGCAGATTTTAGAGTATGTTTATGTAAAATTAACACACCTTTTTGGTTGACTTCAAATTAGATTAGTTTCTATTAACACTCCATGCACTCATGCAGTAGTGATTTCTGTACAGCAAATATAACAAGTGTGGATCCAGTAATTTTACGGGGCTTGTTAAAGTAAAGCTTTAGGATGATGAATAAACTTTTGGATGTGTACAGTGTTTCTTAATACTAACATCTACATCAAAAAATCCCTAGGTCTTCTCAGATTGAAAATAACTATTTGGGTACAAAAATTCGAACTATGAAATCATTCAAAAAAAAATTCTGCAGGCATTGGCACATTATTGTGATGTCGTGCTATGAACCACAAATCCAAAATTTCTTCTTAGATACCGACATTAGTGTGCACATTTCATAATAAGGTCTTTGTCACAGTAGTCTTTTATTTGAGGTCTTATTTCATGACTTCAAGAAATTGAGTGGTTGCATTCACCTTGTAGAAATCAGTAGCAGCTATTAAATGTGCAATTTCTCGGGCTATGTGCCTACCACAATTGCCTTATAAACAGTCATCAATCATTCCCGCAAATTCAAAAATAAAATAAAATGGTGTTGTCAGTCCTTTGCAACCGAAATATTGAATGGCTGGCCTACCACCTCTTTCCACCTTGGATCCGCACTTGATTAATGAAGGGTGGCCTTGTTTTAATCAAAGCCTATCAATACAGCTGTATTTTGATTTTGCACTTTGATATTTCCAATTTCTCATAAATATCGGTAGTAGAAATGGTGTAGTTCTAGATGTGCATGTAAAAGGATTGAATGCGAGATAAAATTTATTGTTTAATTTCGTTTTATTTCGAATCTGAAGACTGAGTTGAAGAGTAACGCGCATGTGGATTTCTATTATTGTCTATTTTTTCAGATCGGTGTTCTTGCAGGTACATTGACCGTTCGAAAGTATGGTGAGGCATGTGAAAGAGCTCGTACCTTGATTAAGCAATCTGGCAAGCGATGCTACACATTTGTAATTGGGGAGTTGACAGAAGCAAAGTTGGGAAATTTTCCTACTGTTGACGCATACGTGTTGATTGCATGTCCAGAGAGGACTTTGATTGGTTGGCCAGAAGGTTCTTATCAACCTGTGGGATCACTTGCTGACTTGGAGGTAAAATTTCAAATGTTTAAAAATAACTTTTTACATTTTAATGTGATCCACAATTGCTTGCCTTTAATAATAATAATGATAATAATAATGAAGCTGTGAGATGCAAGATAATAATGTGGGCAGGTAGCCCAGTTGGTAGAGACGCAGATTGGTAAGCTGAGGTTAAGCAACTGTGATCGTGGTTAGCAAACTGGATGACTTAGCTCACAGGGTAGGAAGCACTCTAAAGCCTTGGTTGGCAACTTCCTAGGACAAGGGCAGTCCAAAATGAAAGCTCATGGGGCAGGAAGGTCTCTTAAGCCTTGGTTGGCAACTTTCTAGGAGAATGTGAGTCCAAAATCAAACACAATAAATCACTGATGAGAAGTCATGATAGAGCAAAGGCCTTCAGTCTCCGGCAGGCCTTCAATGGTCAGAGGGTTCTAAGAATCTCCGGACAACAGGCGGACTCCACAATCGGGAGTGTGGACTCGAGAAGTGGCAGTATAGGATCCACACAGACCAATGGACAACGGCACAAATGGACAGATGAGCAGAACAGGACAGCATTGGAGTGTTTCAGAAGAAGCAAGCCAGATGAGATGGGTTACAGGAAGAGAATGTTGGAAGAATGGAGGAAGGCATGAACAGGATTAGAAGTTACAGAGCAGGGGCTTGCAGGACAAGTGCGAAAGTTACAGTTGGATGAGAGTAAAGGGAAAAAGAGAGTTTAACAGACTAAGAAAAGGGAAGATGAAGTGATAGACGTTGAGGCAGAAGTGGCGCAAGCATCAGAACTAGTGGACGATCAAGGAAAAGATGAAGGAAGAAATAGGTGAGAGAACTAGGTTGCCAGTTCCAAGAGGAGTTAAGAAAAGCAAGCTAGCAGTAGAGACAGCAAAGGTCAATAAAGTGTTGGAGAGGATAGATGCTAGGAGTGTCACAGAAGTAAATAGCTTAGTGTATGCAGGCGCATGGGAAGTGCTGAAGAATGTAGGCATGGACATGAAGAAGAAAAGGCAACAAGAAGATAAGGGAGACAGAAAGCCAGCATGGGAAAGAAGAATTGAGAATAAAGTGGCAAAGATTAGGCAGCAAATAGGGAAGATCAGGACAAGTAAGGCGGTGCAGGGTAGGTAAAGGGAAGACAATAGAAACTGCAAGAGAAGAGCTAAAGCAGAGATTACTTGCAGAAGCTGAGAAACTAAGAAAATATAGGGCAAGAGCAAAGCAAGAGACATGAAGTTTGAGGCCCAAGAAGGAAGATTCTACAAAGGAATAGATGCAGGAGAAAAGGCTACAGCTAGAGGAGGCAAGGATGCAGTAAGGTTCTGGGAGAATATTTGGGGAAGTGAGTGACCAGAGATAAAGAGTAAGCAGATGCAGAAGGAGTTCACTCAAGAAGAAGAAGTAATCACAACTGTAACGCTGAAGAAGGCTCTAAAGAAGATGAAGAATTTAATGCTACAAGTGTGAATTATTAGAATCTACAATAACCCTGTTTTCGACGGAATACATTAAATATGAAGAATTGTTCGTATAGCGTGGATCATGACTGTGAATTGTGTCCATAGTCAATTAGTAGATGACACAGAAGGAAAATCTGCAGTACTTTCAACCCTGATGTGCTTAAGTATGAAAACCTCCTCAGAATAGGTCACCTCTTTAAATTTTAAAAACCATTTAAAATATACTATATTCGAGTAGTTATAAAATACAAATGACATTGTTAAATTAGTAAAGACTCATTTGGCTTGTCAACAGGTACAAGCTAAAACAACATGTCACGCGATTAACAATAATTTATTAAAACCGAACTAACAAACTACACCAAGACTTTCTTTTGAGATTTAAAATTGAATCAACTTAATTGAGGTAGACCATTTTATGAGAGGATCTGCCAGTTGGATCTTGAGATGAAACCAGTGGACTTCATGAGCAAATTCGTCAGAAAACATCTTTTTTGCTGCACTAAAATCTATTCTCAGTTATCTTTCAAGAACTAATTTTGTGGAATATTGAAAAGCTGCTTGCTATCCACTAATGATACTATTGGCACCAATGCCCCAGTAAAAAATTTAAAAGCTTGAGCGACATAGATAGCGTAATCCAACCCCTTTAAAAGTGATAGCGTTTCTGCAGTCAGGGTACTACCCTAATCCTGCGCGACTGCCAAGCGATTGGATTCATTTCATTTACTGTACATAACACAAAATCACCTTGAGATTCTCCATTGGGTAAATTTTTAAAACTGGTGGCTGTATATAAAACAAATTTCAATTTTGTAATGTCACCAACTTTAACTTAAAACAATTTTCATACATTAGTTTTTAAGCAATTTTATTTGTGGTAAGAGCACTATAAACAGTTGCTGACTTTCTATCACTTGCAATACTATTACTGCTTAATGATATATCAGGTCATGTTTGACCAGCTATCCATTGTAATTGGCCAAATATACACCTAAAACCTCAGGTTTCAGACTTTGTAAGTACTCTTGATTTATCAATTGTTGAATTTTCTAGACTAATAAGCTTCAATTGTTTTATGTAATTTTTTTGAAGCATATAAATTAAATTTTCCTCTGATTTGATTTTGATACCTAGGTAACACATTAAAGAGCTTGATTCGGAACCGACTTTAAATTTTTTCTAACAGAGTTCATAAAATTACGACAACCATTCCAAAATAAATCATCAACATGAATAACAATAAAACCTAATAATTCATCATTATTTCTCCAAATAAATAGTGCAGTTACCAATGGACACATTTCCCCACCTAGACTTAAGAATAACTCTTTAATTCTTTCATACCATAGTTTTGAGACATCACTTAAACCGTATACACATTTCTTCAACAAGTTTCCCATAGCAATTGGCTTCTACAGGTAAAATTAGAAATACTTCCCGTTCCATGCATTTTGATGGAATGCAGTTACAGATATCCATTGTATTAGGAATCCATTGTTTAAATACAACTAGGTTAACTAAAAGTTTTGAAATTTCTTTGCTACATACAGGTGATTCTTTTTCATAAGAATCTCCTCAAAACCCCTGGAAACTAACCTTGCTTTAGGTTTATACGCACTTATAACAGCTGGTTTACCTTGATCACTAGCTTCGATAAAAACATCATTTTTAATCCAATTCTGAATTTCGGCTGTCTTAGCACCACTAAAGTCAGTCTTTGTTTGAACATCACTATCATTTGGAACATGCCACCATTTTTCAACATCACTTGTCCAAATTCATCTTTGAAATTTGATGATTGCCTGTAATGAACATTAAAATATTTTTAGATTTGTCACTAGCCTTTCCTCTTCTATCTAAAACATCTGCATCATATGTTACACCTATCAAATCACGATGATTACATGTAAATTTCACTTTTATATTTGCTTTAGGCAAAATAGAGGAAGTCATAATACTGATATCATCTCTGCTGTTCTTGATTTGGGAAACATTCTTATTCATTAAAGAACTAGCACTCCTTGATGCCTTTTCATAAGCAAAAGCATCACTATTATCTGCAACGGAAAATTCATTATCGGCTGTGTTTCTTGAAGTGGTTGGAAATGAATTTCATTTTCATCATCTGTGTCTTCATCAAAATCGTTATGTATTCTCATCGACAACGTACTTTTGATTGAATCTAAAAAACTAGGAACATTATTTCCATTGTCGTCCCTATTAACCTGCTCATTTTCTTGAGAAACTTTAGAAACATGACTTTTGCTAACCTTAATAATAGAACCACTCTCTGCTACCATATAAATTTTAAAAACCACAAAAATAAACTATATTCGATTTAAATTACATAATTGTTGTTAAGTTAGTAAAGCACCATTTGGCTTGTCAACAGGTACAAGTTAAAACGACACCTCACGCGATTAACAATAATTACTTAAGACAGAACTAACAACATCTTTATTTGAAATGTTATGGTCAGGATATGGAGTTTGAATGCACTCATCTGGCGATATTGCTTCTGACTGAAGATTGCAAGTCTATCAGCTGTTTCAGGTTCAAGTAACAACTTAGCTCCCGAGTTCGATTCATACTAACTCCGAAATCAAATACCATCCAAGTATCAGACAGAGGATCATCAGCAAGAGCAGTGATGTCAACAGTTCGATTTTATTGAAACTACGTAGCGGTTAACGTTTACAGATTATCTATCAGTGAACTAATATAAATTACCACATTTAATTTTTTTCAACGGAATTAAATTTCATTAAATCTTTATACACTATAAAAATATAAAAGTGTAATTACAAATTATCAATCTTGGTTACGAATTAACTTTACAGTAATTATACCTTGGTTACCAATCAAAATTACTCATAATAAAATGCGAGAAAAAAGAGGGGACAAAGTTCGGGGTGAAGAGACATCAATCCATTGATTCCAGAATGCAGGTGGCGTTGCCTCTTTGAATGGCCAGTCCGAGAGGTTGTCGCAGATACACGAAGACCATAGCCTTTCCATTCTTCGATATAATGAGAAAGATATTTCAGAAACAACCATGTTGACTCGCCAATGCCGCCAAGAGTCTCCACTGAAACCTGTTCAATGTGTTTCTTTGATATTTGCTACAGATGAACCTGGTTGCTTTCCATGGGAAACGTGAGACTGCGCAAGCCTATGTACGCATGTGAAATCCCAAGCAAGGGAACAGCACGGTGCCAGGGTAACATAGTTACTCCATCAGGACGCCGACCATCGTAAGCAGACCTGTAGGTTATAGCGTTGAGGAAATTGCTGCACTGTCGAAGGATTCTCTAATAACGTGGTTTCTGAGCTGTTGGCAAGTGAATCTTGACTTGATCTTCTTGCATACAAGAGCATGATTACCTAGCTGATTTGTTTCAATGCCACATACACATTTGTGTACAAGAGAAGACGGGGGCACCAATGCAAAACATGCAGCTTGTTCAAAATTGCTCATTTGTCATTGCCAGGCCTAATGCGCTCGAAGGGAGAACATTGAGCCAATCACCAGATCCTGGAGTAGAACATCCCAAGATTATGGTTTTTTCATGGTCGTGAGTGTTGTCGACTATCTGCTGCTGTCTGTGACTGAAAATTAAATTAATCCGCTTTTTCCGACGCGGACATTCGAGCAGTAAATGTGATTCGGTCTGTATCAGATCTTTTAAGTGTTGCAAGGCAGAGTCCATGTGAGAAGGAACACAATTGGGACCAACAGAGATTGAACAAAGTCACTTGTGGCAATCGTCGAAGATGTCTAAGCATTGATTGCCAGATCACTGCGAGTATGGATACCAAACCCTCCCAATTTTATGGCGAGCGATCCTGATCCCATGCTTCATCGATCAAAGCCACGTTTGTGATCTCCTGAAAGGCGTTCTGAATGATAGTAATTTTCTTTGTAGTGTAGTTGTATCTTAAATATGATTATTTCCTTACACGTTTTTTATTTCACAAGCGTCATGGTTCCCACCAATCAAATTTAATTAAAAAACAAAATGTATGGTTTCTAATTAACTTTGTTAATATTTGAAATATTGTGGAAAATTTTAAATATTCTATATATTTATAAGTGCTATAGCAAACTAAATTGTGATTAATGATGTTACTTAAATCAGTGTTAATTTCTTCCCCCATGCAAAATGTCACTTTTCGAAACACATGTAACTAAAATCACGAAGTTTAAAAATAGTTTAAACTAGAAAAGCACTCGGAGAGCGCAGACCTCCGCCACGCAGTTTGTGTCCCCCGGATCAGCACCAAAATTTAATGGATTCCTCCTTGGGAGGAGACGTACCTCTGGTGAAAATTTGAGGTGAATCCATTTATTACTTTTTTCTTAAAATTGCTAACAGATAGCCAAACAAACCAACGCTACCAAAAACATAACCTCCTTGGCGGAGGTAAAAATTCATTAAAGTTGTCCAACATTCCGATATAGTGTAATTTCATGTGTGAATGTTTACAAACAAGATAGTTTTATTTTCATCAATGTGAAATATTAATTATTAGTTATTTTTAAGTGACTGTTGTCCCACTGCTTTGGTGCAAAGCTTTTTTTATTTTAGTATTGCAAACTTCGAAGTTTCAATTGAGATTGCTTCGTCCAATGATCTCTCCTGACATTTTAATCAATCTGTGTTGATATTGAGTTTGCCACAATTATCACCGACTGTGAGAGCTGTTGTATTTGTTTGAGGCACGTGAGTAGTAATGAATACACCGGTTGTATATATGCAGTTTTCTCAAAGTGATTATTTTTTAATAACTTTTTACACTTTTTGATAAGAAAAATTTGATTAAAAACATATAGGTACATAGTTTAAATTGGGTATAATTGAATAATTATTTATATGGGTATGACTGTAGTGTTTTTTACCCCTGGCTGTAACAGCCTGAATTTCTAAAAAAACGCCTTTTTCAGAATCAATAGAAAAGTGTAAAAAGTTATTAAAAAATGATCACTTTGAGAAAACTGCATATATACAACCGGTGTATTCATTACTACTCACGTGCCATTGCAGTGGATTCGGAATGAATTAGTTCTTTTTAAGGAGTTTTGCTTAATAAATTTGCTGTTTCATTGTAATCAATTTTGAAATTGATATGCATTTCATCAAATATACCTTTAGATAGCGTGTGGTGCTGATTGGACGTCTGGTGGATTCGACTTGGATTATTGCTCTCTCCTGTCCAGACCTCTCCCCACTTCTGAACCAATAGACTTTGATGAATGCGATGATGACGTGGATGACGAAAGATGGTCAGGAATGCAATTCCGTCCTTGTGGCGATCAGACTTTTACCGAAAACTCAGTTTCAGATATTCAACCTGGTCTTGATGGTGTTCCTACAGAATATTATTCTGCGAAGCTTTACCCTTAATTCATTGTTTTTATTAACACATAAAACATAGTTTTATGTATTGATTTATTTAATTTCAACCAGTATTCTTAAGTAACCATCACTCAGAATTTATGAACTTTAATTGGTTTTAGCAGGTTTTAATGTGCTCTTTTATGTTAAAAATCAAATGTCTTCATTACACACAACAAGCACGGGCAACTCAGGTTAAATATTCAATAGTATTGTCGTAACTGCATTAACAAAAACTTCGATTTTTTAAGTTTAAAAAATTTAAAAACAAATTCACCATTATATTTTTTAATGGCTGAAGAGGAAAAAGTAATATTCTTTATGGTTGGAACATTTTATACAAACAAATATCTTCTGCGACAAATGCTGATAATTCAAAAATTGAAACAAAAGTGTTAAAAAGTGAAATGCGCAAAACAATTCTTACAGTAAATGACGTTTGAAAAATTCGTAAATATTTTGTGGTTTGGTGCTAGTAAAGCCAATTATTAGAAAGTATTTTCTGACCAAGTGTTATTGCTAATTTTGGGGTAAATTGGAAGCAAACGCAATTCCTAATTTCTTTTGTGAGATTATCCCGATTATCTAGTTTTCTTATCTATAATGGCAAGTTATTCATGTTCTCAATTGGTTTTTGTCTTTAATTCTATTTAAATTCTATTTAACTAATACTCCTCATTTTTTATTCGATCGGGTTGGTTTTTTTATGAAATTTCAGTTATTGTATTGGTTGTATAACTAATTTTGTAAATATCCACATTGAATTTTCAAGGATGTAAGGTGCATTTTAATTTTAGTTTCTAATGATTTGAGATCATTTGGTTTAATGCAACGCGACTCTTGGTTTTAGTTTCAATACAAATATTTAAATGGCAATATTGGTTTCTTTATTTTATTATAGCTGAAGAAGCAGAATAATATGTATATTGGATTCAAAATGTACTTCAACCCAAAATATAAAGTTCTGGCCAAAAATATACGGACACTAGTTTTTCTCAATTTTTTTAACCAATAAGAACGCTTCAATTATGAAATTTTATTACTTAAATCTAGGCAAAAAAACTCACATTAGGATATGCTTTGTTCTACCTAACAATAAATATTAACTGATTTCTAGAAAAATGGTCAATATCACTTGGTCAAAATTATACGGACATCATATGAAATACGAAAATTAATAGCAAAAAGAATCTTTCCAACATCATTACAAAACTCAATAATCAATTTTTCTACCTTTTCTTTCAATAACTTGTATGCAACGATCTTTCATCGACAAAATAAGCTTCCCAATTAGGCTTTTGTCAATCAACTTCCACTGGTACCATATTTCTTTGATCAATGCTTCCTTAGAATCAAATTTTCTTCTCCCATTATCATAAACAGCACGCGCCAAGCACCCCTAAAGATTCTCAAAGGGACTTTTTCCTGTGGAAGAAAATGTTCCCCAAATCATGACGGAGCCACCACCACATTGACGCTTTGATAACATTTTTCAGGCTTTCTAATTTCCGCCCAATAATGATTCCATCTGTCCGGACCATCTAATCTAAATTTCTTTTCATCTGTGAAGATTACTTTCAACCAATCTTTACCCATGTCCACTTTCTCCTTGGCCCATTTTTGACGCCGCTTAAAATCAGCTTTAGTCAAAAGCGGTGACTTTTTCATGCAGTTGTACTTTAAAAAGGGACACTTTTCTAATGTACGACTAATCGTACGGGTTGAAACGTCCAGTTTTAAGCTTTGTTTCAGCTCTGATGAGCTAATACGACGATTGGAAGATTGATTGATTACGTGACGTTGGGCTCGAGGAGTAAGTTTGACAGGGCGACCTGATCTTTTCTTGGTCTTATATGTATTAGAAGCTTTTAGCAAGCTATGAACAACACTTTGGACCTTCCTAAGGCTTCTGCGATATGTCTAATTGATTTTCCAACCTCTTTTAACGTCACAATTTTGGCTTGTTCTACCTCGGTGAGTTCAGGACCTCTAGGCATTTTTAAAGTAGAATTTTAAACACAAAAAGGAAGGCAAAGGAAAGAAAAACACTTTAGTAATATTAGATCACAATAATTATGTTAAAAGCTGGCTAAAAACCAATAAATTCGACTGATTAAGTTGATGTTCGTATACTTATGTCCAAGTGGTTTTGTACCGATTTGCTCTATCGAAGTCAATTCGAAAAATGACACAAATCTAAATACATCAAAATGCGTAGTTTTTGCTAGTCGTCTATTTGTCAAATCACGAGTCTAAACGACTTCTTATTGGTCAAGAAAATAAAAAAAACTAGTGTCCGTATAATTTTGGCCAGAAATATATATATATATATATATATATTGTTATACCTTTGCTATTAATTATGTAATTCTTGATTAACCCGACTTGGTTTGCGTTTACTATTGAATAGTTTTATTTTTAAATGCAGTCAATTTAACATGTAAATTCGGAAGTTAATCGGTTTTATCCCAACTCATAGGAAACAACAACTATAGTAATGACTTTCATTGAGTTCTTTACAGGAAAAGACATCTCATAAATAGTTTGAATTTTGTGGAATGTGTATGCATTCAGGGGGCTGCTTGTATCACATCTTTGTCGTATTGGTCAATCACTGCAATGGTTATGGTTTATTCGAGTTGTAACTGAGGGAGTGAG
>CABFPE010000501.1:153023-166201 GCA_900660155.1 Hofstenia miamia
TATACAAATTCTGTATGTGTAAAAATATAAAGTTCTGGCCAAAAATATACGGACACTAGTTTTTCTCAATTTTTTTAACCAATAAGAACGCTTCAATTATGAAATTTTATTACTTAAATCTAGGCAAAAAAACTCACATTAGGATATGCTTTGTTCTACCTAACAATAAATATTAACTGATTTCTAGAAAAATGGTCAATATCACTTGGTCAAAATTATACGGACATCATATGAAATACGAAAATTAATAGCAAAAAGAATCTTTCCAACATCATTACAAAACTCAATAATCAATTTTTCTACCTTTTCTTTCAATAACTTGTATGCAACGATCTTTCATCGACAAAATAAGCTTCCCAATTAGGCTTTTGTCAATCAACTTCCACTGGTACCATATTTCTTTGATCAATGCTTCCTTAGAATCAAATTTTCTTCTCCCATTATCATAAACAGCACGCGCCAAGCATCCCCAAAGATTCTCAATGGGATTAAGATCTGGGGATCTTGGTGGCCAATCCATAATAGTAATATTTTGCTCTTCACAAAACTTTTTTGTTGCTCCTGCAGTATGAGAAGTCGCATTATCTTGTTGTAAAATAAACTCAGTGCCATAATTTAAATTTGCATAAAGAAGTAGAAATTCATTAATTGTTTCAATATAATTACTTGCATTTTGCCGACCTTCGATCGATTTTAATTCGCTTTTTCCTGTGGAAGAAAATGCTCCCAAATCATGACGGAGCCACCACCACATTGACGCTTTGATAACATTTTTTCAGGCTTTCTAATTTCCACCCAATAATGATTCCATCCGTCCGAACCATCTAATCTAAATTTCTTTTCATCTGTGAAGATTACTTTCAACCAATCTTTACCCATGTCCACTTTCTCCTTGGCCCATTTTTGACGCCGCTTAAAATAAGGTTTAGTCAAAAGCGGTGACTTTTTCATGCATTTGTACATTAAAAAGGGACATTTTTCTAATGTACGACAAATCGTACGGGTTGAAACGTCCAGTTTTAACCTTTGTTTAAGCTCGGATGAGCTAATACGACGGTTGGAAGCTTGATTGATTACGTGACGTTGGCCTCGAGGAGTAAGTTTGACAGGGCAACGTGATCTGTTCTTGGGCTTATATGTATTAGGAGCTTTTAGGAAGCTATGAACAACACTTTTGGACCTTCCTAAGGCTTCTGCGATATCTCTAATTTATTTTCCAACCTCTTTTAACGTCACAATTTTAGCTTGTTCTACCTCGGTGAGTTCAGGACCTCTAGGCATTTTTAAAGTAGAATTTTAAACACAAAAAGGAAGGCAAAGGAAAGAAAAACACTAGTAATATTTGATCACAATAATTATGTTAAAAGCTGGCTAAAAATCAATAAATTCGACTGATTAAGTTGATGTTCGTATACTTATGTCCAAGTGGTTTTGTACCGATTTTCTCTATCGAAGTCGATTCGAAAAATGGCAAATCTAAATACATCAAAATGCGTAGTTTTTGCTAGTCGTCTATTTGTCAAATCACGAGTCTAAACGACTTCTTATTGGTCAAGAAAATAAAAAAACTAGTGTCCTTATAATTTTGGCCAGAATTTTATAACTGCAAAACTACAAAAAATATCTAGTTATTTACAAAATATTTGCAAATTTCTTCAAAATATTATTTGTGTGTAGATATCAGTCTTCTCAACGAGCCGAGCTTGAGCAGAGATTGGATACATAAAGAGCTCCTTTTATGCAAAACAAATTTATAATGCTACTTGTTAATTTGATTATGCAAATTTTTCTTATTTTTTCATTCAATATGTCTTATGATCTTATTTTAGAAATGCTAATTAAATAATAGAAAAGCGCAATATTTTTCAAAAAATATCGAACTGAAATGTGTCTCATTGAAGTTTTCTCATTTTTGAAGGCTATTTAGAATTTCCTAACCACATTTCAGAAATGGCGATCCTGATAGCACTGGTCTTAAAGGGATAGATTTTAAGCAATACTTTGAGGAGGGTGTGTTAATTTTAATCGTAAAGTCATTCAATCCGAAAGTCCCCAATAATTGAAATAATAAAGCATAAAATTTTGAAAGGCTACGGGTTGAAATTTAAAGTCCAATTAAAAGTTCACATCTTAAAAAAAATTATTAAATGTATCGTACTGTTCACATGAATTATCAAGTACATATTCTGAAAATATATTTAGTACTTTTTGGAGATATCGGACCATTAATTTAATACCAATGTAAAATGGATCAGTTTTGAACACATTTAATCAAATATTGTCCAATACCGCATTGTCAACAAGAATCACATCATCAAGTACTACATTCTATTAGCTGAGAACAACAGATGCATACTATGAGTACACTACTTTGGAATGCCCCGTTCTCTGGCCAGTTTTACATCTAATAAGATAAGATATTCTATATTTAGAGACTTTTATTTACAATTTCAGAAACTGATAAGTTCTCTAAATAGCGTCAATAATGTACAAAAATAATATAAAAGACATGAAATATATACAAGAAAAGCGTCATTTTAGGCTACGGATATTATAGTCTTGTAGTAGTAGTATAATCAGTATTATAAAATTTGTAGCCTACCCAAGCTTTTCCACAGATGAACTTTTGCTTTAGAATTAATTCCTTAACACGTTTGCGAAAGTGTTTTACATTTTTAATACATTTGATCTCTTGGGGAAATTCATTCCATTGCCTTATTGCATTATTTATAAAAGAATTTCGTTTTATTTTAGATTTATACTTGTTTACAGTAAATCTTTTTGTTCTTTCGTTGATCTTGTTCGAAAATTCTGGGATTTTTATGCAATTATAGGGTGGAAGCAATTTTACAATTTTATAAAATTTAGTGGCGGTATTTATTTGAATTAACTGCTTAGGACTTGGGATTGATTTATAAATATATTTTTTTAAAGCACTAGATCTTCGTTTACAAACATTAATGGCCCATTTATATTGAGTTTCGAGCTTTTTAATTAGTTCTTCGCGTATGTTTGAAAATAGAATACTACTATAATTAAAGTGGCTAATTACCAATGAATGGAGAAGTTGTACAATTGCATTTTCTGGTAGATGTTTTAGAACGTGGCCTATTGTTTTTATACCAATAGCAATTTTCTTTTGTAATGATTTAACATGTTCATTAAATAATAAATTTGAGTCAAAAGTAACCCCTAAATATTTAAAAGAAGTAACTTCGGGAATTTTGGTATTTTTTACTATTAAAATTTTTTTAGGACGATTTTTTTCAAAATTATGAGGCTTAAGTAAACAAAATTCAGTTTTTTCGGCATTAATTCGTAAATTATGCATTGAAAAGTAATTGCATAATGATCGACAGGTTAACTCAATTTCATTTATTGCCTTATCATCAGATTTGTCTGCATAAAATACACAGGTATCATCTGCATATTGTATGAGATTGGTCTTGGTATGATACTTCATATCATTTATATAAATATTAAATAGTAGTGGGCCTAGAATAGTTCCCTGCGGTATACCATTTTTGATAGGAAGCCAATTCGAATAAACTTTATTGGCTTTTACCCGTTGAACTCTATTTGTAAGATAATTTGTTATAAAGCGAACACTATCATTATCCATACCTATATGTTTTAGTTTTTAAATATGTTTTAGTTTTTAATATCAAATATCATAAGTCTCATTCAGCCTAAATAATACAATGTATTGAAAATAATAATTATGAATCATCTTTCTCAGTAGAAAATTGTTTTCCTGTATATAGTGAATCATATTTAAATGAAATTTTTTCATTTTATCAACAGATTTTTTCCGGAAATAGCAATATTGGTTAAATCCAGTACTAAATTTCAAACTAAACAATATTGCTTCTGGAAAACCTTGGGTAACTTATACTTGTAAAGCATTAATTCGTGGAACAGAGCATGAAATAATCTATGAATTTCGAACTAACAAGAATTTTGCCAAATATAAAAAGTTTAGAAATGTTTCTAATGTTGAAAATTCTCATGTATTGAACAACCTAAATCCATTCAATTTAAGTGATACAAGATGAGAGTGGAATAATTCATTTTATCCAAAAAAACTTATATAGCGCAATTGGAATAGGGATAGGAGTTTCAGGTTTTTTCAAAAAAAATTTTGGACCCGGATCCTGCGCCCTCCGCCATTGTATCTAGAGCTCGTATTTTTATCTAGCGTCTTGTAGATATTTTAAAATTTTGGATCCAAAGCCCATATATATATATATATATATATATTTAATTATATAATTAATAAACTAAAACTCAATAAATCTAGTGGTCCATCTAAAATTCCTTCCTGGATATTACAAGCAACTCCCTCTATAATTGCTGAACCTCTACATTTCATTTTCAATGAATCCTTAAAACAAAACAACTTTCAAAATTGTTTGAAAGAAGTATATATTACTTTAGCTACTAATTATAGGCCGATCTCGACTACTTTGCCAATAAGTAAAATTTTCGAATGACTTACATAATCAAATTAGTGACCACCTTTCAAAACACCTATCAATGTCAAAAATACAATTTGGTTTCCGCAAAATTTTTTCAACTGAAACTTTCTCTAATTGGCTATCTATAAAATACGGCATACTGCAAGTTACCATTCTTGGACTGCTACTTTTTAACGTATATGTAAAAGACATGCAGCAACAAAAAAATTGTAAATTGATTCAATACGCCGATGATACGTGCATTTTAGTGGAAATCAAGCAATAAATGATGTAGAACAAAATTGTGAAAAATCGAGTAAATGCTTTAAAGTGCAGAAATTAAACAACTGTGAAAAAACTGAATTTTGCATTCTGAATCCCCAGAGAAAAAGTGTATTACTATCAAATTTTTCACTTACTTTTAATAACGCCTCAATCTCAACTAAAGAATCTTTTAAGTTTCTAGGCATAACGTTTGACTCAAAATTTTCATACAAGCTGCAAATAAATGAAATTTTAAAGCGCATAGCAATGAGTATTAAAACAATATCACACGTAGCTGAACATTTATCCGAGCCAATATGATTTAATTATTTCATGCTTTAGTCATGAGCCATCATAATTATGCAAATACACCTTTTTTCAAATTTAGATGAATCATTAGTAAGAAAACTAAAAATACAATTAAAATGGGCACTGAATGTTTGACAAAAAAAACTCCTCCAAAACAGGAAATTTCATTTTGTCATCCATACCGGTTGCAAATCAACTTTTTGTTTTTAATATTTTGATGAATTTTTTAAAATAACAAATCAATTACCTCCTTTTAATTCAATATCATTTCCAAACATTTGTCATAAGCAAATTATAAGAACTAACCATTATACTAGCATTAAATTTTATAAGAAAATCAAACAACAATCATTTATTAATGTTGCAATTCGCAATTGGAATCGATTACCAAATGAAATTATAATGATTAAGAGTGCAAATAGGTTTAAGAGAAAATTGAAAACATTTATGTTGCAAGAACAATTCATTTTGTGTAAATCATGGCTAGGATTCACATTTTACAATTAAAATTATAAAATAACGTGCAATTAATTTCCATAGCCTGAACAGAACAGATTTTGTAATCTTCTTAATTTTTGTAAATATTATAGTTATTTGTTATCATTTTTGAAGCTATTCAGATAATAACTGGTCTGGTAATTGAAAATATTATCTGAATGAAGAATATATTATCTAGTCTTGTAGCAAACGAATTTCAAAAGCTATGCCAACGCCTCTTCACCTGTTCCGATTCTATTATCCTCAGAAATCAACTACATTTGGAACTTCTTGAACTTTTATAAGCATTTTTAATCATGATATCTATGTTCTTTGGGACCCAACATTATTGACAAACTTTGTGTGAGTAATACCCAGTTTATTGTTAGCATTAATTATTAGCACTATTTCAAAACCTAGTTGATACACAATTTTATTTTTCATCTTTTTATTATTAAGTAATCTTTGTCCAAATGCAACTTTTGCAATATACGTAGTAGAGATGTCAAGGGCCCATTACACTTTTTTCTGATTGGTCCACTCTGACGCATGGCCTATGTTAGGTTATGAACATTGATAGGGTTGTTGCAGTGACATCATTTAAATTGCATAGTCACTCTGTTTTAATTCATAAACATGTACTTGCTATAGTGAATTACTTATTTATGGGCCTAATTTAGTTTGCATGTTTCATTTTACATTGTTTGCACACATTTTTCTATTTTTATTGATATATGTGACATTTTTAGTTGGCTAATCAGTTGTTTAGATTGTATGTATTGGCTAATGGGAAAACTCGCATTACATTTTGCAAATGATTAATTTTTTCCCCATAAAACATCCCATGCGTTTCTAATGGCTAGTCAATCTATGTACGTAATTTAATTCATCTTTCAGCACTGTATACATTATATGCAATGGGTTACATTTTGTTTTTCAAATATGCTGCTATTTCATTGTAAAAATCCTTACATATAATTCATTTTCACTAATATACAAAATACAAAATGGAAAAATATTCGCCATACATATTCATTTCAGGCGTATGAAATATAGACTTATAAGATAAAGGCAATTTTGTTTTCCGAAAAATTGTACATGTGATGCTATTAGTGGGATTTATACATATGCATGCTTTCCTTAATAAACTATTATTATATTAGTTTTACACAATGGTCTTCTCTTTGCATTTGTTTTTGGTTTATATGGATTGGTCAGGGTTGTGCATGCTTGTAGACTGTTACATTTTGTTCAACTTTGCACATCTTTTTCAGTTTATTTGGTTTATGGTTGTTGTGTGCTTGTAGGCATTATATGGCTTTTTCACTTTACTGCTTTTTGTAACTTTTATGTACAAATTCCTTATCCACTCATATTGTAGTTGGTATAGAAATGATGACAGACTTGTTATTTACCTTTTAGTAGTTGATATCTTCTACACAGTCACTTTTTCCCAATGGTAGATATGACTTTTCATTCATTAAATTAGTCCTGTGATCCATCCTGTGATCCCATTTCTAAATGTGGAGACACTTGTTAATTCATAAACCTACACAATAAATATTTATTATTAATCAATAACAAAACATTTTAAAAATTTTGAGAGTTAGAAACCACTAAGAAATTTGTAAAACAAGCCCAAAATAATAATATATTTCCTGACATGCACAAATCAATGCATATAATTTATAGTTTCAGTAAGCTGCTAATTAAAAAAAATAGGAAATTTAAAAGGCATGTGATTAAACAAGATATTCAACATAGCAAAAATCAATGTGTATAAATTCCTTTTGGTCATTTGTTAGTTAAAAGACATTTAAGCACACATGATTAAAACAAGATACTCAATAACATATCAGGAATCAATGCATATAAATTTGTTAAAAGCAGAAATTGAAAAACTTACTCAGTTAAGCATGAAATATTATAATATACATAGGTTTTGAAAACAAAAGTATCAACATGCCTTGTTATTTGCATGTAGATGCATTTGAAATCACCAGTCCAAAATGCATTGCTTTTTAAGTATCTTTGGCCTACCAAGATGATTAGTGACCAATTTGTTCCATTCTTTTATACTATGGAAAGTATCACTTGATTCTAACAATCAATTTAATTCCCCACACCAAAGAATTATTCTCTGCACTGTGTGATGAGTTTAGCCAGTGATTATTAACAAGGAAGCATCTCTTTGATTCCATCCACTAAAATTAATAGTTCCTTTATACAGTAATTGTAAAACAACACAGAATTCTTATGCACTAGAATGAAATAATCAAGTGTGGTTAGAAAGTAGTGTGCATAAATCTCTGCAATAAATATTTTGTATTAATAAACTGTTTACAAAGAATTTAAGGAGTAGAATAGCTAGCAAATTTGTAAAGCAAGTACAAATAATAAAAAAAGCAGAAATCAGTGTGTATAAACTTTGTGAATATTATGAATTAATAATTTATTGGTCAATATAGTGAAAAACAATGCTTATATAATTGCTTAACCATGGTATAAACTCTACTATGAGATGAAATTTAATACATATTTGGTTAATAATATCATCCAAATGCCAACTGCAAGATTGAATATTGATTAAAAACACAAATATGTATATGTGCTTGTATAAAATACAAGAATTTGGAACCAGAAATATTAAAAATATTCAAAACATTGAAAATTTGTACAAATGATGAAAGCAAAAACATTAAATTCAAGGATCAAAGTATACCAATATTTTTATTTGTAAATATATTTTGAGACCTGAACCATACCCCAGCTTTACATGTATTTTGCAATTGAAATCAATGCAAAGTATCAGATTAAACAAGGCCAACAATTTAGATCAAATATTTTTGCCCTCATTGCAATTAGATTTTTTATAATGACTCCATGATAATACATAAATTTGAGCTGTCAAATTAACAATAATTGACTTTGACAAGTATGATTTAATTCCATTTTACTCAACATAACAAGAAACAAAAAAATGCTTAAAGATGCTATAACTTCAATTATTTATTGAAAATAAGATACTTAGTAAGTGTTTAGGGAATGTATTTGCACAAGCATTGCTAATGAAATTCTGAGTGCTGAAAAAAAACAAAATTTAAATGCATATTCAGTAAAATTCAACAATAAACATACCTCTATAATAAAAACAGTGTGAAATCAAAACATTAATTTCATTGCTAGGTGTAAAGTATGGCTAGATTGACCAAGCTTTCACTTTAATTTATCCTTGGTAACTGGATAATCATGAATTTTATTTATTCTTTAATGTGATATGAAGGAAATAGGTTTATTAGTACAAGGCAACATCAAACATAATGTAACAATTAATTAAAAACAAATAGCCAAAGCATGACTAGAACAAAGAACTATTTGCACTTTGAAAGGAAACCATTGGGTAGCAAAAAAATGAGCCCACTAATATATTAAGCCCAATAAAGTAATGGAATGGGAAATTCATTATTAATTATAAATTAACTTTTTGAAAATAATTTCTTTACAATTATGAAATGCATACTTAATAGTAATAATAAAATTATAGGTATTTTATTAAAATTGGCTATAGAACATGGTGCTGCTCTGAATTCTTCCCATTAAGCTGTGTAGTTTAAAGTTTAAAACTGTGAAGTAATATATAATATATATTATATCATTTTTATATCCAACTCTTTTTCCAGAATTGTGCTCCATTAATGTGCTGTCAATTTGAATTGTTAAGTTGAACAACTTTGGAGACATTGCCATCATGTTTATATTGTACTTTATCTCACAATCTGTTTTTTGTATATAAATTCATATGAAATAAACTTTCATTTTTGTTGTAAATTTTGCTTTTATAGAAGCTTATTGTGTTGTGTTGAAAACATACCTTCTGATTCATAGAGTACAATAAACACAGCTATAATATGTATAGAAGATCAGCCAGTTAGTAAAGAATCCTATTTTACTAAATTTCATTTTGTTGTGACTGAAATAATCCTGATGATCTATTTGTAATATGCATAAAAATGAATTGTAAAATAGTAATAGTTAATCAAGCTGGACATTTGATTTGAGGAAACTGGATGTGGACCAGCATCTCTAAGTAAACCTTTTAGTAAACTAAGTGTGATAGCCTTTCACTATGGCTCAATATTAAGATAACAATGGAAAATGATTAAGAATATTTTACACTACATAATATCTAAACAATAATTACCAAATAATTCTTCATAGATTAAACTACAGAGCTTAATAGGAAGAATTTAGGGCAGCAACAATTTTCTATAGCAAATTTTAATAAAATACCTATAATTTTTTACTACTATTAAGTATGACTTTTATAATTATAAAGAAATGATTTTAAAAAAGTTGATTTATAATAAATAATTAATTTCCCATCCCATTACTTTGTTGGGCTTAATATATTAGTGGGCTCATTTTTCACCACCCTAAGCCATTCACATATCTTTAGAAATACAATATCATTTCATTATTTATTAGTTGAATATTTCTTCAATTTTTTTTTGTTTTAGGTAATTCACATTTCCATTTCTCTCTTGAGTTATGTTGTTTAGCAATAATATTTTCTATGTAAACTAGAACATAGTGGTTTTGACCAATGTAAATTCATATAGTATTTGCTTAATGTAGAAGATGTTTTTATTTGATATATTATTAAAATTAATTAAACAAGGTTAGTATACTAATCATTTATAACAAGATATACATTATTGACTATATTCAAAAATCACTGGCCAATCTTCATAAAACTTGAATGAAGTTGTTATTTAGTGGAGAATTTTTGCTTCTTTCCATATCATGTGTTGTAAAAAATTAAACAAGTGCTACTAGATCAAAGACATTTAGGCATCTCCACTTGCATTGTTCACAGGCATATTTTTACACTGTTTTTTAAATTCAGTTGTTTTAAAGTGTTGATTATAGACAAACCAGATAAATTCTTTTTGTTTTACTGTCAATTGAATTAGCAATAATGCTAGATTTATACAATTATTCATTCTCCTATCATTTATACATTTATCAGTTTTTTAAAACCCCCTCATTTTGTTCAAATTTATACATTTAATATTCATGTAGAGCTTATTTTTCACAACAATTCATTGTGATGGCAATAGTTTTTGAAAATGTGTTCTAAATAAATTAGCAGTTCAAGCAACATCACTTATAACATGAATTGGGTTGTTTACTTTTGCAATAATTTCTGACAGGATCTTATCATGTAGTTGATGGATGGCAATTTCCTTTTCTGATATCTCTTCCTTCACCAGGATGGGGAGGATTGCTTTCCCATTTCAATCAGCATTGATATCAGGAAGAAGTTTTTAATCACACACTGGGATGAACCTGAAAGGAGTCTTTTCACCAGGTGGCTTCCTGAGATCTCTCTCATAGCTGGGTAGGGCGGTAAAATAGTCTGTGTTGAGGTGGAGTCTCCCTGGATGGTGGTTGATAGTAAAGGTGAAGTCATTTAAATACTCTAGCCACCAGGTGACAATGTTCAATTTGTCCCCAGAAAACATTTTGAGCCATGCTAGCACTGAGTTATCAGTGTGAACAGTGAACTGGCAACCTAAAATGAAGAAGTGGAACTTCTTCAGGCTCTCAACAAGCACTAGCATCTCAGATTTAGTAGCCCCATAATTTAACTCAGCACTTCAGAGCTTCTGGCTGAAGTACTGCACTGGGCTTTCTCAACTGTTGATGACCTGGCTTAAGACACCACTGATGGCAATGGAGCTCATGTCACAATTGACTATAAACTCTTTAGAGTAATCAGGCATATTTAAACTTGGGATTCACCTCAGTTCTTGTTTCACAGAATCCAGCTCCTCTTGCTCAGCCCAAGTCCAATGCAACTTGGTTTTCTTTCAGAGCAAATTAGAGATATGTTTGGTTTGATTAGCTAGCTAAGGAATGAATGAGCCATAATAATTCAGAAAGCNGGGCGGTAAAATAGTCTGTGTTGAGGTGGAGTCTCCCTGGATGGTGGTTGATAGTAAAGGTGAAGTCATTTAAATACTCTAGCCACCAGGTGACAATGTTCAATTTGTCCCCAGAAAACATTTTGAGCCATGCTAGCACTGAGTTATCAGTGTGAACAGTGAACTGGCAACCTAAAATGAAGAAGTGGAACTTCTTCAGGCTCTCAACAAGCACTAGCATCTCAGATTTAGTAGCCCCATAATTTAACTCAGCACTTCAGAGCTTCTGGCTGAAGTACTGCACTGGGCTTTCTCAACTGTTGATGACCTGGCTTAAGACACCACTGATGGCAATGGAGCTCATGTCACAATTGACTATAAACTCTTTAGAGTAATCAGGCATATTTAAACTTGGGATTCACCTCAGTTCTTGTTTCACAGAATCCAGCTCCTCTTGCTCTGCCCAGGTCCAACAAAACTTGGTGTTCTTTTGGAGCAAATTAGAGATATGTTTGGTTTGATTAGCTAGCTCAGGAATAATGAGCCATAATAATTCAGAAAGCACATTAAGCATTGGACATCCTTGTGAGAGTGTGGAGTCTCAATGTGATCAAGATGGTCTTTTGTGTAGTTTTTTATGGAAAGTCTTCTGGGTTCAATCACCCTTCCTAAGAAGGTAACATGTGGTGAAATAAGTGAGTACTTATTGCCATTGACCCAGAGACCAGAGTTGTACAAGATCTGAAGTGTGCAATGCAACTTATCCAAATGATCAGAGAATGTGTGTCCAGCAACTAGGATATCATCTATATATACCATGATCCCTGGTTCAAGAACATTGGCCCCATTCTTCAACACACACATAGTGTAGCACTGAAAAGTAGCTGTGGCGTTACAAAGCCTGAAGGCCATGTATTT
This sequence comes from Hofstenia miamia, assembly GCA_900660155.1. Classification (NCBI taxonomy): domain Eukaryota; kingdom Metazoa; phylum Xenacoelomorpha; order Acoela; family Hofsteniidae; genus Hofstenia; species Hofstenia miamia. Next base: position 165,376 of record CABFPE010000501.1, read on the forward strand.
CCACTCAAAAAGGCCATATGGCATGATAAAAGCAGTTTTAAGATGTTGGCAGGCTTCATAGGTATCTGCCAATAGGCTTTACAGAGATCTAAGCATGAGAACAAACTGTATTTGCTGGCATCATATAAGAGATCCTTGATGCAAGGTAAAGGATATGCATCTTTGATGGTGATATCATTTAATCTTCTGAAGTTGAAGCAAAGGCAGTACTTCCTTGGTGAATGAATACTGTGGGTGGGTGTCACATAAGGGCTGCTGCTGTTCTGAATAATACTGCTCTCTATTAGATCACTAAAGATCTGTTTGTATTCTGTCTGTGGTCGGGGTTACTCTACCAGTCAATGGACTGAAGAGTGGGTGGCAACAGATCTGCTCTGGCACTTCCCCCAGAAGTGTGCAGGCCAGCTTAATCATGCTTGCCCTCTGGCGACCCTTGGCAAGCAGAGTGCTGATCTGTGTTGAGTCTGATCAGCAGAGAGTGAAGCTGAAGGCCGAGCTTCATGAGAGGGTTGTGCCTCTCTACAGCTTTTGCCAACCAAGGCTACTAACTGAGGTAACTCGTGAGTACCTGCGTCTGCCTGTTATGGAGATCCTGATTATTTAGGAGATGTTTGTTAACACTTGAGTGCAAAGCACCAAGTGACGTCCTAAAATCTCCATAACTTAGAATGTTGGATCATAACTAAAACCCATGACAAAGCAAAGCTCCCTCATAGGTAAGGCCCAGCAAATGCTGGCCTAGGGCTATCTAGAGGCCAGAGACAGAGGAAAATCCTCTGTATAACTGCCCTCGTAGACGCACTCTACGGCTCTGGGCATAGACGTC
>CABFPE010000501.1:166281-179830 GCA_900660155.1 Hofstenia miamia
ACGCACCCATCAAGTATTGGCTCAGCGTCTCCACTTCTCCCGGAACCACCACAAGGAGGTTACTCTCTAGGATGATTCAGGCATAGCCCTTTCAGTTCCCATTCTGTCTGTAAGTTTTCTGGTACTCACCAAACTGGCAACTGGATGGGGCAATCACTTTTGGTTTCAATCACATGTTGTTCCCCAACAGCCTTACCAACACTGATTGATCCATAATTGAACATGTCATGGTGCTGGCGTAAAAGAGCAGTGAGTGCATCATGTTCCTGGGGACTCAGATATCCATGAGTCTTCTCATTGACTACTGGGATCCATACTGGATCACTGGGTTCAGTCAGGTCATGAATAGCAGTGAGAAGAGATAAACAAGCAGCAGCTTTCATTTTGAGTCAGACCAGAGTTGCAATGATGGAAATCTTGGTAGGATCCATTCAGATTAAATGAGCAGAACAGTTAAGCACAGTAGCATAAGTCTTGCCACAAGAGACATGACAGAGGTCCAAAGAAAAATGTATACCATGAAAGCATTTCCCTCCTTGTCCAGAAATCATAACATCACCCTCATAAGGAGAGTTAGTAGTGACAGCAACTCATTGCCAGTGCCAATGTTCCACAACAATGTTTTCAGCTAATGTTAGTAATATTTCTTGGTTACAGATGGCTGTAAGCTCTTCCTGAGGCTCACTTTCACAGATTGAGATTGTGTTATTTCCATAGTCTATTATGCATGCATTCTTCTTGAGAAAATCATTGCCAAGGATAACATCATATGGCAAGGGTCAATTGCAAGTATCTACAACAAGGAGATCCACTAGGAAACATTCTTGGTGAATTTGTAATTTGAGGTCATTTACTTGACCTTTCAGCAAAATGGTATTTCCCAAGGTGTCCAACAAGCACACTGTAGAGGGTGACAAATTCTCTCTCTTTAAGCAAAGCATGTTGCAACAGGTGTCACTTATTATGGAAGCAGAGGCTCCCATATCAATTGTGACATTAACTAAAAGTCCATTCACATCTGCAGGGATGACATTGGTATGCAATAACAAGGTGATTACCAAGACATGCACACAGTTTTTAGGAGGTGGTGCTCCATCTAATTTAAATGACTAACAGACTTGACCAGGGTGTCAGGAGTACATACTTCAGTTGACTGCTCTTCAATGATGAAACCATCTTCATTAGCCACTAGATGAATAACTGCACCACTCTGAGCCTGAATATGGGCTGATTGTTGTTCATTATCAGACTTTTTCTGCACTGTTGTAGAACTTGAAGAGGTCAGTGTCTTTGAGACAGTTTGACCTGTCTTTAAATCACCAGCATCTCTCATGATGCAAGTTGTATTTTGCAACATAATGATGCTAATTGCCTTTTTAATAATAGAATTCAAGTCGTCCTTCAAATTGCATTTAAGTTTGAGGTGGCTCCTAATGGTGGAAGGGAATCCCCAACAAATATATGAAAAGAGATCATGTTGCAAGTATTCTGGCATCAACTTGCTAAGGGGAAAGAGTCTATCAACCTGTGTAATATAGGTCCTGACATTGTCTCCCTTCTTGAAGGAGAGATCACATAAGAGCCTCTTGTACTGCTGTTTTATGTGAGGCACTTTATAATGGTCCTCAAAGTGACTGATGAGTAATTGATAATTCATTTTGAATTCTCTGTCCAACATCATGTATTGATTGTACATGAGGCCTTGAAGGTACATGGGGAATTGCATGGTGGCCGAAACCTGTGTAGTCTTATACTGTTTCATAGTGAGCTCAAAAAGAAAGAGCCACTCTTCAAATGACTGTGAAATTTCATCTATCTTTCCAGTAAATTTGGGCAACACAGAGTGCCAATTGAAAAGGTTTCCTGATTCCCTTCCCAATGCTTCTGTAGGTACAATAGACTGGGTTAAGTGTGGCCCACAAGTTGTCACAGACCCAATAGGGTTACTCAGAGGAGGAGGTGGAGTGATCATAGCAGTTGGGGTGACTGTGACACTAACAGGTGCTGTGGGCACTACTGTTGCACTCAGGAACAAGAGCCTGGCATAGCTATGATGGTTAGTGTTGAAACTTGTGAGAGAGCAGACTAAGTAAATGTAGGCCCTCAAACTGTAAAAGAGGTAACAGGGGTAACAAATGGCAGCATCACAGGGGATGTTGTGGGTACTGTCAGAGCATGAGAAAAGTGAACAAAAAATGTCTGTGATATGATACTTGAAAACCTCTCAGAGAGGGCATCAAGAGCATTATCCAAAAAGACACAAGTTACATACTCTGATTCTCCTCACGAGATTGTTGGAGAACATAGGGTAGATGCTTGAACTTGCATCTCTAATGCAGAAATCAAGTCAATCAAGCATCTCTCACATTGCCAAGCTGCAGTGGCTTGTTGTTGTAGCTCTGCCTGCAATGCATCAAGGCGGGCTTCACAGGAACACCACTGGGAAATCTGCTCAGAAAGGGCTTCTCTAGCTGATCAACTTTGGTTGTCAGTAACTCTGGAGAAGGTGACAATGGCTTATACTAAATAAATGGGTTTGACAAGGTAGCAGAAGTAGGAATCTCCTGCAGAAAAACTTTGGAGGGTGTAGGCATAGCAGAAATAGGTTTGGCAGGGGTAGGTGTATTTAAAGCAATTGCAGAATCAAATCCAGCTGCCAATGCTCACACAGGGGATACCCTGAGTGAGAGTCCCATTACAAGAGATGGAAAAACTCATATCCACAAGTAACAAGAATAAGTAAACAAGTAAGAGTAAAAGTAAAGTAAGAGAAAAGGTTCTAAAAATAATTCCAATAATGTAGGAGAAGCATCCAGCTGTGTAGGAGAAATAAAAGCAACTGACAGACAGTAGTAATGTATAGGTACAACAATCATTCCAAATTCTAGAATAATGAGGCAATGCCAATATGGCACTAAGAACAGGTAAGAATAGAATTGAGGCTCAGTAATGGCATCAGATGTCAGAATTGAAAATGTAGAATTACATATGAGGTAAAGTTGCGCATCAATGGGTGGTGAAGTAGATTGCAGTCAGGGGAAATCCATCCCAGCTGACTCACACCCAGTAGAAAAACAAAACCAAATACAATAAGCAAACTCTAGAACAGTTCTGTATCACGTCAGTGTAACCATGTAGAATCACAGGGCATATCTAGCAGCTAAAGTGGTATAAAGGTTGCAAAGAATTACCATTGCCAAGAGTGGCCTGTACTCTAACAAAACAAATGAAGATTGTTAGTTTGCCAATTTCACTGTAGAAAAATGAACCAAAACCATTTCCAAGAAGGCATTCCAGCTAGTGACCAATTTACATGGCATCACTCTGAATCCAAATCATAAGAAACCATCCTTACCAGCCAATGTGCTAATTGTGTGTCTCAAGTTTAATTTCTAGCTCAATAAAACAAATTTAGCTCAGTGTTCTTGTTATCTCAGCTCATGTAATAAGATGTAATAACATGTAGTTGCCACATATTCCCATATGCCAACAGCATATTATATTTACATAGTGTGTTGTTAAGTGAATGTACAATCAATTGAGTATACAGTTCTTTTATTCCCTATACCTATGCACAGCCTTAAAGTGATCACAATATTGGCTCACATCTGTCAAGGAGCAAGTTATAGCCCCAGGCACAGTGGAGTTCCTCCTACATTATCACCAGATCTTACAAGCAGATACTTATCATATTAATAACAATGCTAAAAAGGGTTAGTAATATAAAGTAAGTAGAGAAGCAAATGTTATCCAGTGAGAATGAAATTTATTTGACAATTGCAACAATGATTTCCCTATTTTATACAGAGAAAAGGTAAATATTTACCATTTACAAAATTNTAGTTTGCCAATTTCACTGTAGAAAAATGAACCAAAACCATTTCCAAGAAGGCATTCCAGCTAGTGACCAATTTACATGGCATCACTCTGAATCCAAATCATAAGAAACCATCCTTACCAGCCAATGTGCTAATTGTGTGTCTCAAGTTTAATTTCTAGCTCAATAAAACAAATTTAGCTCAGTGTTCTTGTTATCTCAGCTCATGTAATAAGATGTAATAACATGTAGTTGCCACATATTCCCATATGCCAACAGCATATTATATTTACATAGTGTGTTGTTAAGTGAATGTACAATCAATTGAGTATACAGTTCTTTTATTCCCTATACCTATGCACAGCCTTAAAGTGATCACAATATTGGCTCACATCTGTCAAGGAGCAAGTTATAGCCCCAGGCACAGTGGAGTTCCTCCTACATTATCACCAGATCTTACAAGCAGATACTTATCATATTAATAACAATGCTAAAAAGGGTTAGTAATATAAAGTAAGTAGAGAAGCAAATGTTATCCAGTGAGAATGAAATTTATTTGACAATTGCAACAATGATTTCCCTATTTTATACAGAGAAAAGGTAAATATTTACCATTTACAAAATTTACTTAATTCCATTGCAAATTAAATGAGCAAGTTACACATACACTTTAATCCATGGGAAAATTATAACAAATTCAAAACCTAAATTCAAAATACTAAAAATCAATAAAAATCACTAAATTAATAATGGGAATAGCACCAAATTGATCAAAGAGAGTGCCAATAAAATAAAATAAAGAGCCCTGAGTGACTCTACATGGACATGATCCTGAATATGATTTTTTATCAGAATTTTCAAGCCACATTTGTCTTATTAAGATCTAATATAATATATTTTTAATGCTGCCTCTTTTCCAGGTAGTGTGTGTAATCATATCTTCATTTTGAATAGGCCATTTTCAAAGAAATTCAAAAATTTGCATTTTCTGGTCAAGTAGTCCATGTTTAGAAGGCCATAGTTCAGTCAGTTTTGAATAGAATTCCAAAGTTTTTACACCATTCGATACATAATTGATAGAAATATGTGAATCAATTACTGTTTTTTCACTTTCTAAAAAAAATTGGGGTTCTTTAACTGAAATATAAATTTTGCAAAATTTCGAAAAATAGTGGTCCATAGTGCAAGAACTACATTAGATATCTTTTCCTGAGTTGTTTTATTTGATTCTACATCAAATGTTGATTAAGAGCTCTCCTAAAAGTTAAGTGCTATATTAAACAGTTCTTGCTATAGTTGAGTAAATGCTTACATAGGCATTGGCCTCCTCACTTAAAGGTTTTACTTAAAATTTCCTGCCCATCATATAGTAGGCCATTGTCTGAAAAGTACTCATTCCTACAATTTGGTATCAGAGATATCCTAGAACAACCAATAATCCTCAAACAAATCTCGAAATTTAACCTAAGAACACAAAAAATGATAAAAAGACACAGAGCCTGATATAAATGTTTTTTGCCATTTTAAAAAAAAAATATTACTAATCCATGAAAAAATAAAAAATCCAAATGAACACAATAATTATAATAAAATATCCACACTGATCATATAAGAGGAAAAAATTGATTTGTACTACATCAAATTTGGGTGCTCTGTCTCCTTAGAAATGTATATATATATAATCAAAGAAGATTTTTGCAATCACTTTATTGCAATCCTCCATTTTGTTGAATCAAAGTAGTCATAAAATGAATCAAATACAGTTTAAGAAAATACATATAATTCATGAAATTGATCTCCAATGAACTTGAAGATGTTATTAAAAAAACTACAGTATAGAAAACTACTTTGTTGTTTTCAACATATGTATAAGCAGAAAGCATACCATACTATTATCTTTTTTCATTGTGAAATATTATGATGATAAATAATTCAAATTTACAAAATAATGGCCTAAATATGATTGTAATGCAACATTAAATTCCAAAAATCAGCAAACAATACAACATTGCATCAACTAGGATTCATGACAATTACAACTTTAGGCTCAAGCTAAATTTGATTTGAGATCCCCATTGTGTTAGTCAAGTAAACAGCTCACTAAAATTGTGCAAACACACTATTTGTAAGAATAATGGATATGTTGCATACATTTATCAAACAAAATTGTGTGAATTACTTCGATAGCCTGAAAGGCTCCTTTGTACACCAGTGAGAACAAATTCATTTTGTCATGTCAAAATTATTGTTGAATTTTACATAGATAAATGGCACTTTGTACAGTTTACATAGATAATGACACTTTGTACTATTGTTTTTTCCATATGTGCTTGCAAACTTCTTGTACTGTTTTTTTGTTACGTTTTTGTGTTTAACTCATTCTTAAATATATTTTTATGTTTTCAAAATGAGTGATGAGAGATCAAAAAAGCAAAATACAATGAAGACTTTGAATAAGGACTTCTTAAGAAATTTTTTATTTCTTTTTGCTATGGATGTTTGTTTAGTAAATAATACTACTTCTATTGTTCTTCTGCAGTCTTATTTTGATATTAAAGGCGTTATTTAATAATTGCAATGATGTTTTGAAAATATGGTTTTCACATACAAAGAAGCCCAGTACAAAGTGCTGCTATCTATTTCACAAATCCCCTGAAAACTAAGTAAGTCACTTAAAATTGCAATGGCAATATCAATGACACTAAACCAACTTGATCTAGAAGGTGATGAAAATATATTCTTTGTTATATTACTATTTACTGGTTAGTGGCTTTGTTAATTTTTTAATCTAAATTTAAAATATATTATAGATCGATGTGATGGGACAAACAGATTGTAATTATTATGAAAAATAAATTAAATAGAAATTATAATTTAAGCATAGATATAGATGTAATTTGTAATTTGTATGTGTCAAATGAATGACCACCGAACTGCTCAAAGGTAATATTAAATGCGCATATGTATTTTTTTTTGCTAATTTGAGAACCGCAATTATTTATTATTATTATTATTATTTATTAGGAAACTGGAAGCTGAAAGAAGGCATAACTTAACGGTAGAGAGTGGGGTTCAAGAAGCTTCAGGACCTATCTTTGAACCACCAAAGAAGGTTGATAACACTTACATTTGTTTATATACTAGCTTGAGTTTATGTAATAAGAAAATATTTATGTATAAACTTATTTCTTTGTACACATGGTTGATTTTTTTAGGTTTATAAGCAAGATTCGTTGGGTGAAATAATTCAAAGCACCTTTGGTAACATTGACGAAGTAAATTTTGAACATAATTCTAGGTAACTTTCCTTTTTTTGTCCACGTATTCATGGTTGCGTTTAGTGTTGGTTTGAGGTTAATTCCTGCAGACGTTAAGTCACAACTTCCTCCGAAGAAGAAATGGGAAAATCAATATAATTCTGGACCTCAATTGCCCAAACAGTCTAGATCTGATGCATCAGCTCAACTATCAAAATCTCAATCTAAAAGCCCAAAAAAGAGTCCTAGCAAACGTCATAAACCCAGAGAAGAATCCAATCATGATCTTAAGAAAATAAAAAATGAAAGTCCTTCAAAAATGAGACCAAAGCATGATGAAAACAGACCCTCACCTAGATATTCCCATTGTGGATTACCTAACGAGAGAGCTCCATTTTCGTCAACAAATCCCTCAGTTATTAAGAAAACTGCAAGAGTTCGTCCATTTAATAGTAATTATAATGTCGATGGTAGTGATTCTGGTATTCAGGCTAATACTGGCCCATCACCTGAAGCACTTTCACGCCAGAAATACCAGAATAAACTTAAATCTAATCACGTAAGACTTCAAAGTTTAGGGTTGGTGTTAAAAATATTTTAGGGCAAAGATGTTACGAACGCATTTCAGATGAACGCTTTCCAGGTTGAAGAAATTTTCAAAGTATTTTTGTATTAAACTGCTATTATTTAATATACTTATACTAGCAAATGGAAGCTATTAAAACTCCTGGGCCCATGCTGAGTGCGCTGCCCACTGATTCACCCTCAAATCCTTTTTCATTTGATAAAGGGGTATGACTTTTCTTTTTTCTAATGGTTTAAATTCACATAAATTTTGTAATATTTGTTTAAAATATATGTTATCTGCATAAACTGATATTTTTAACTATTGGAATGAATATTTACGACTGTTTTCCCAAACATCAAATTGCTAATGCTGCGGTTAGACTTGTAGAGGCATTTGTTCAGATGGATCTGTTGCGATCTTCCTCCCCGGTAACCAGATGCATTTGAATTTCCGAGTTAGTTGGATTTCATTTTTCGATCTCGCTCTTGGTTTTCTTGTTTCATTACTTTTCAATCGCGAACTGATTGTAACGTACTGAAACATTATTATGGGACAAGTTTTAAGTATTTTAATCTTTTTTTTTGAAAAAATTTAATATTCCAATTTCCGGATTTCATTATTTGGTGCAGTGATGTGCATATTTAAAAATGATTTAAGCCATCGGAGACTTATGGAATCAGTGTTTGCTTTGCGATAATGGGCCTGAACTAAAAAGTCATTGGGTCCCAAAATAAGATAGTTTATTAGTTTTAATAATTTAATAAAAAATTTTTAACATAATGCAACCTTTTTTAATTTTAGATTAATTTTTAATTTTTGAGTATAATTTAACCAGCTGTTGCTCCATGCGACGGGACCGGGACTCAAAATATATGGGCGTGCAGTTCTCTATAAACAATCTGCTCTAGCTCAAAATGTCAACTATTGTATGAATCAAATTAAAATCAGTTTTGATCGTATTGTTAGAAGTTATTGGGGAAAAACATTACTAAAAACATTATTTATGACATGTCGAAATCGCAATATAAAAGAAAAGCTATAGTTGTATTGATAATGTAATATATTATAAAAATATATGTATAGCTATTGGAATAAAAATAATTTTTGACTGTCATTCCATAATTTATGGTTTGTTATAATTATAAACTTACAATTAAATTTACGCATTGAAATTGAAAAACCTAAAATGCATTTCCAATATTTATTCCGTTTGCGGATTTGGTATTGAGTGTGTGAATCTGCCCGGCCAACCACGTACTGATAATGCATATGCTGTTTATGTCATTTTGGCAATTAATTTGAAAAAATGCATCTGACCATTATTATTTCATCAAAAGATGATCCTCTCGTCTAGCCTTAATCTAATATTAGGATTATAAGTTTCCTGATTTTGTTCCTTCGTTTTTTTTTGGATTTGTTATTCTAAGCGATTTAGTATGCTTCAATATTGTATGGTTGTCAATTGTCAAACTAAATTAAAAAGCAGTATTAAGCCTTGGAGTTCATAGAAATGATATGCATTACATCGTTAGCTGAAAGCAAAATCATTGTATCTGCGAATTCATTGTTTTTGTAAGAGAGATAAGAACGTATTCAGAGTGTTGTGAATTCTTTGATGCTGTTATTTTTTCCATGTCAAGGTTTCAGTGGTATTGAAAGTATTCGGAGAGAAAATTTATGCTACTTTATCAACAAATCCAACTTTTATTGTGTTTGCAATGTTTTTTCTTTAATCATCATGACAATCATTTATATTAATTAAACACATTGCATCTACAATGAAAAACCTTGCCATTTATAGACAAACATGTATATTTTAAAACTAATTAGTATAGTGTGCATTAATTATGATGATAGAGTTATTCATCATTATAAATTGTCATTGCATCATAATAAAGCCGTACCCTGTCTGAATAATTTCTACCCATCAAGTCACAAAGTTTTAGTAGATCAGCCTTTTTCCTAAACTGCTGTGTTTGCTTGTTTCTAAATTTCCTCTTCCAGTGTCTCCTTTCGACACATCCTGTCAACAATTAAGCTCGTTTGTCATACGAACCCAAACTCCAGAAATGATCAAAATACTTCTGTTTTTCCACTTCTGATATCTTGAGTATGCACTTACTTCCACAGCTGTTTGGGCACGCAGCTTCATTCCTTTCCCATATCCCATACTATATTGCATTTAGTACATTGTTTGGATTCTCTTCATTTCTAACTCTTTTGTGACTACAGGTGGGCATAAGCGCTGGAGTAATTTTTGTTTCTGCCTCTGGTATACTGCAATCGATTGTAGTTGAATATTCAGAATAATGCATTTCGGATCATAATTGGTGCCATTATTGGCCTCAATGTCATTGTTGCAAACCCTTCTTTGCTACTGATGTTGGAGCATAGCACATTTGCATTGCTGTAGTAAATGATTTGAAAATTCCTTCCAAAACTATAGCCTTGAACGTTAATATCACCAGAAGTGTTTGTGATTGGTTTTTAATGACTAGAATTGCAAATCATTGCATCATGCTATTGATAATGCATCTATATTATTATAGGTTGGTAATTAATAGCATTTTTGCTATACTGTCCAGTGCAGATACAATGTTTTTGCTTTAAAAGATCTACGCTTATTGTACATACCATGTTATGCATCCTTGAATAACATGAAAATTATTGATGTTAGAAAATCAAAAACAATTGCATTTGTTCAAATGGCCACTTAAGAGTAGTTTTGTAGGAAAAAACAAAATCCCTATTCTTTGCGGATACAGTGATTTTGCTTTCATATACCGACATATACCTGAACAGGATGGTTGACATCTTTTTATCCAAAGTGGCAGCTTTTTTCAAAAATTGTGACATTAAAAAATATCTTAAAACAGAACCAGACGGCAAAATAATCTTGTAGAAAGTCAGGCAGCAGCATATTTTTCAGTAAAAATCATTCCATTTTAATAATATACTACGCCTACTAATATAAATTTTAATTTACTGGAGCAGCACTCGCCAATTTCTTTGAATGTCTCAGCATTTTAATTCACGGTTAGATCAAAACCGACTGCGAGGTTTTTACATTAGTCTAGTCTTTACGCCTAAACATTGCAATTGGCGTTCATCATCATCATACAAATTTAGTTTGAATTTTTTACATCACAAATATTGAATCAATGTCAGCAAGTCGTAGTGAGTCTTGATCGAATGATGCAGAAGTTAGAAATTGCCCAACATTCCCCCTCGCGTCTAATTCTTTTGTATCCATCTACCACATTTTCATTCGTTGCTGCCTGACTTTGTGATGATAGTGGCTTTATCCACATGTAAAGCATAATTTGTCAATTACATAAGGTCCGATAGCGTGATTCATTACATATCAAGATTTCGTACCATTGAAATGCCACTCATTAGGCCTGGTCTCAACTAATTTTTTCGTAAGAACTTAGTTGTAACAATTTTCGCAAGCCCACGCGTTGATTTTCAATCCATTTGCGCCTTCGAATATCGCTGCATACGCATCGCATTTTTTGAGAAAAGGAAACACTATCGGAATGATAACCCATTCAACATTGTTGCACTAATAGTTGCACAAGCACGGATGCTTTCCTTGGTTTGCGCCATAGCAATATCTGCAATAATCGGGGCATTCATTCTGCTTCATTTTTAAAGTCGTAAAGTTAGTCCTCAAAACAAATTGGCGTCAAAGACAAAACGAGCTTATCAATATTTCGTGTTAGCACCTGGAGTGCACTGCTGTAGATTCTTTTTCATTCTTAGTCAAAATATCGAATTTGTTGATTCCATACAATGAGAATTCAAAATGATATATAGATTGTGTTATAAATATATCAGTATCGGAAACACATTATTTTTCAATATCATTGTGTGCGATCAAGCTTGCAATTCTTAATAGTTGCAGACATCTACATTAAATTTTACTTAGAGGAGTTTCTTGGAAAAGACTTATAAAATCGTTTTGTTAATATCAATTTCATTGCTCTATTGACAAAAATAATTGATATTTTTGTTAAGATTTTTATTAATGGTTTCATAATTGTTCTATTGGCAAACCTTTCATCGAATTTGCATTTACTTTTGCAAATGAAAGTTCACTGTAATATATTAACTTATTCGCTTACAGTGACTTGAGATGAATAAATAAAGAACAACTTGAAAAACCAGGCCGTTGTTTCCAATAACAAATTTATCAGCAGAGTAATTATCATATTTTGAAATTAAGTATCTTTTCCAGTAAGTCATTCTTCAGCAGAGAAATTATTAGATTTCCAACACATTAACAATGACAAAAATATCAGTTCGCCTTATCAACGAGGAGCCATTCTGATGTATCCATGTAAAATTAGTCAACTCTTGGACACAATGAGTCGATAAGTCGTTTGCTGAAACACTTGATTTGTTGATAGTTGTTCTATTGATTAACCGAGTTGCTAAGTCTCGAAACGGACCTTAATATAAATGTTGTTCTCGATATCAGTGTATATTTTGGACATGGTCCTATCTTTACATATCTCTAAAAACCAGAATATGATTATAAATTAACTACAATAATGATTTTGAATATACATTCATTTTGAAAGAAAGTCAATTTTACATTCTCAATACATTTTAAAATCATGTTTGGTAGCATATGCCTTTATAAAGTTGTTTGAAATGTCATTATTCACACAATTGTTCAAGCAATTCTATAGATTGACTTGACAGTAAAGTTCCGAAAATATATTAAATAGAAATATATGGAAACTACTGCCAGTTTTGTATGAACGCTTTCTATTTGTTGCATTATGTTGTGTAATAGTATAATATATTGTATTAATGATAATAAAATATTTACCAAATGTGTTTTAGAACTCCGAGCAAGATGATTGTCATCTCAAAAAATCTCCATATTCAGGTGTGTAATTTTGTTTTCATACTCAATCGACAAATTCTATGTATGAACACTAGCGATTCTAGTTGGCAAGGATGAATTGTCTTGTTAGGATTATAATTCTGAAATTCAAAGGAGTATAGTTTAGCACACCAGTATCGCGCTTAGTGATCATATTTCCATAAAAAACTGTTTTTACAATCATCTAGTTTGGTATCAAATTTACTGCTGAAAAACTATTGCTCTATGATTCCTATAAATGATTCGTTAGATAAATATACATGTGTTTACATAACATGGGTTTCCACAATGTTTTTGAGAAAATTAGTATGTTGAAAAACGCCAATATATGTATATATCCATATATTTCGCGCATTGTATGCTTTTGTATATATTCTAGATATATTCAACGCTATGTTATATTTTTTGAGTATGAAACATGTGTACGAAAAAGATTTCTTTTAAATTTTTTGCCATTATTCATAAGATATTTTGATGGAAAATATACATTTCCTTAAAATTTAATGGTTGTCTGTTTGAAAACTTTTCTGACCATTGACTCGAAATTTTCACAGAATGTAAGTCATGGCTGACATAATTTTCAAGAGAAGACTTCTTAACTGATATGTATAAATATACATATATTACCTCTAAGTGCCTACGATTTTGTACTGAACGGTATTGACCCAAAAACGCCATAGTACTTAGCAGTTTTTCCGCCCTGAAATTTGTTAGGGGCACTTTAGGGTGGAACCGTTTTAGTGGTAAATTTGGAGAGTCCCAATGCTCGTTTTGTACTAAAATTTTTTTGGTTGTGATTATTTTTTATATTTTCGACATATAAATTTTTTAACCATTTATATATTAGTACTTAGCGGTATCTCCCATAGTACTTAACGGTATTTGTAATGAATGGTAATGTATGTGAGCGAAAAGTACTTAGCGGTCATATAAATGTAATTTTCGCGTACTTAGCGGTCAATATATATATATATATATATATATATATATATATATATATATATATATAT
>CABFPE010000501.1:180113-193452 GCA_900660155.1 Hofstenia miamia
ATATATATATAAAAATTACATTGCTCGAAAATAGTTCTCAATAAACTTTCAATAATACTGCGCGCAACTAGAATTTCAATATTGTGTTGGACATTCCCTTCTAATAATTTTTAACCCAAAATGCCCATTCGCCACATATGGTACACAAAATACAGAATACCATCAATTTTTCTATTAGATGTTTTAGATACACCATTTAGTATTACATATCACATCCTTTATAATGTGCATGTAAATGCATTTGTACTTCAGCATTAGTGTTAAAGTAGTTCGTCGGTCAGTAATACAGCAGTAGAATGTCATTTCACCTTTTTGCAGGTTCTCTGTAATTTGTTTTGAACCCCAGTGTTTACCCTTTTGAATACCTGATTTACGTGATAGTCTATTTCCACATTAAACACAATTGTTGATTGTTTAAAAGTATTGTCAAATTTTTTTTTCATCAATACCATTCCTCAAAAACAATTTGTTTCTAAGTATTTACAAAATGATGGCGGCATCTTGTCATTATCCTAAAACAAACATAGTTTATCTGCAATTATTAATGAATGCGGTTTTGTTTATTGACTTAGATGTTTACAAACTAAGTTAATCAATGTCTACTAAATATTTTGGTAAATTAAAGTTTCATACGTTAGCTTTTGCTGTTATTTTTCATATTAGAGGTGAATTTATACAATTCACGATACATTTTCGAATAAAGTGGGGAATTAGTTCTATTTTAATTATCTTTAACCTTCAATGATAGAGTCAGTCGATTTGTAGTCGCACTTCCAATTCAGGCACTAACTGAAATTTAGAGTTGTAACTTTCTTCTTCAAAATTCTATTTATCTGTGTAATGATTTTAATTGTTTGTTATGTAATTCATCTTATCTCTTTAGACGGTATCTTTAAGTACTCCAAGTGTATGTTATGTGCATTAGACTAATGGTGTAATATATATGATTCTCGCAGATAGAAAATTGATTTTTATTAGTGTTAATGATTCTCATAAAACTGCTTTCTACTTTGGAGAGTTCAACTGAGGAGTGTACCAACAGAGACTTAGCCAGCCCATGGAATTTAGGGGCCAATATTATTGCAATGTTCTAATTATCTCCTTACTACACTTTTTTAAGAACCAGTAGATTTTTGCTGAGGCTCAGCTGTTCTTATTTTTTGGCACTTAAATTGTTCTTATTTTGTTCTTTTTTCTAGGTAAAAAACAAGTTTTGGCTATTTATTTTACTATTTAGAGGATTTTAGTATTTTTAAACTTTTGGAACTGTAAATAAGTACTATTCATTGAAAAAATCAAAACAAAAAACTACTCTTTAAATACTTTCAGCCTCACTAATGTTCTTAAATTGTTCTTATTTTTGGCATTTTTTAGTCTAATTGTTCTAATAAAATTGTTCTTATATTAAAAAGTGTATTATCTCTGAGGGGAGAGTGATCTGGTTACAATATCTGTAGCTACGCCACTGGTACCAAAATAGACACACCAAGGCATTTCAATAGAATTATGGTGACACATAGAGCGGGGGCGCATATAGTTTCCATCTGTTACTAAAATTGTGTTGAAATGTTATTGTATAGTTTCCATCTGTTACTAAAATTGTGTTGAAATGTTATTGTATAGTTTCCATCTGTTACCAATTGAATTGTTAACTATTTATCCAATTGCTTTAGTTTACAGCTGTTTCTGTTTTGTTAATAATTTATTTAGGTGCTTCTTCAAACGTCAACGCGAATCACTGTGACGAAAATGCGATGTTCGACCGCGCAAAGTTTCATGACAGGTTGCAATTCCCTTTTCCACTGCGATTGGTCACCTAGGTTTTTAAGAGAAAAGCGCGTTAGCACAGCAAATTATTTATTGCACATTGTTAGTTGAGAAATTCGGCTTTAATTACAAAATATTTGTCGTCGAGTAATCGCTTCCCATCCATTTCATTTCTAATTTGTTGTTTCAGTATTTTCTGATGTCCTCGTTCTTAGAAATTATCACCAATTTCATCTCCTTTTTATCATAACTAATTAACTGAGTGTGTCATGTAAAACAAATGAAGTTTGATTCGAGTTCTATCGTTTATAAACATTACTTATTTTTTCCACATTTATTTCTTACGAACTTGCAAATTTTGGCATTTCATCTTTACTAAACAAGGGTTTTACCATAATTAAAATGTTAAAATATATTTTTATGTAGAGCAGTGTTGTAGGCCCTTTATTACGACTTACTAATTATTACATTCTTACATCAATTTTTAAATGCACTACTAAATCAGGTTTGTCAAGTGGGCCTAGTATTAGTGACAAGCCTGACTATTTCGACATTAAAATAAGTCATTTTATCAGTTTTTTTTAGTTTATTAATCAATACCTAGTAGATAAATTTATGAAAAGTTACTTTAGTTCGAGAAATTTACATAAAAAATTGTACAAATATAATATAAGTGTTATGGTAATCTTAAACCGTAAACGTTCCACGCGAAACATGTATAATGAGAGAAATTTGTAATGTAATTGTAGAGTAAGTCTTGCAGAGCAAAACTGTTAGGTTTTTTACTGTTAAGCTATGTGATCTGGGGCTTAGAAACTTGATATTTGCGCGTTGCTCTGTAAATCCAGGCTTGGAATTTGACTCATTGACAAACTTGCTTCAAGCAGGTGAAAAGTGGCAAACGATAGTTTAATTCCGTTGTACTAATGGCCTGGGCTTTGAAATTGTCTTGACTTTCAATGTTTACAGTTTTATGCTGTCAGACTCATTGACAAGACTGATGTCGAATTCATTCTTAACTCAAATGAAAATAGTGTTTTAATTTCGTTATTCATTTCAAATAGAGGAATTGTATATTATGTAAACAATGTTGTTTAGCCAACCTCGTTTGGAGCAGCGACCAAAAGTTAAGTCCAAGGTAATTTCCATTCTTATTTCAATTCTACAACTCATTTTCATTGAGTAGCGTTTTTAGTTGACTCTCCTCGTTTATAAATGAAGCAAATGTCAAATTTAATTAGTTAATTATATTCTGGTACTTAGCGTAATTAAAAATAGTTTCTGTCTATATGCCATTACATTTGAAAAAAAACAAATTCGAGTAACAATTTATTCAATTTGATTCGCTTTATTTTATGGCTTACATTTTTTCTATGATTACGATTTGTTTAAGTTTACCCGTTTTGTTTAGGCTTATGAAAACTGCGCTCCCCGAAAATCAGTTGCCGAACCCAGCTCTTCAAATTCAGACGGGTAAGCGTTTTTACAAATCAATGGATTCCTTTCACATACATGTTCTCTTTCAAGGACGAAATTTGATATAGATGTAAACATTACGTAAAAGTGAAACTTCTTTTGCATAAATAGGAAGCGGTATTAAGATGTTTGCTTTGTTCAATTTATTTATCTGCATATTAATGGTGACTGCGAACTGTAAAACTCTAATTAAGTTGTTCAGAAGTAGAATTTAGTTCGCCTATTGACATTTACTATGTGAACATGCATCCAGTAGCTCTGACTAAAATCAATATTTTTAAGGGGGACCTGAAAATATTGTATTTTTACAGTTACATCAGATGTTGATCCAAAGAATGTCACCGATCATTTTTATTTTGGAAACTTCTCCAGAAACACATTGATATGCATTCAAAAGTTTTCCCAATACAAAATCAGTTTCTTCAATTTTGGGAATTTCTTGACACTCATACCATGCTAAGTAAATGTCGAATTTCATTAGTTAGTTGTATTCTAAACTTAACGTCATTAAAAAATTCTGTTCCAAAAAAATCATATTCTGCGATTCTGGAAGTTGCACTGTATTTTGCGTTTTTCTAAAACGAGTACTTATTTCAATTATAGTTTGTTATTAATTATTGACCTTAACTTTTCATTCTAAAGCCTTGGTTTATATGCCAATCATTATTCAAAAAATTAATTCTCATATAGAAATCAATTGAGCCTCCAAATCTTGATTTGTAAAATCACAACCGTATTCGATTATCATTCATTTGAGATTATATTAAGCCAACACGTCAGATCCTCGATATCATTTACATGGTCGTCACAATAAGTTTTGTCTGCTACTTCACCAGAAGGTATAATGTATGTTGAATTATAAAGGAGTTCGTCCCACTCACAAAATTCATTGAACTTTCGCTAGATAGCAACTTCAAACGTGTGTTGACTCTGGGTTGATATAATCCTAGATTGTGCAGTGATAGACATATGTACACACCGACATAAACGTGTTGGCAAAGGTTGTTTTGCTAACGCTGTTCTAATTATTTGCACTATTGTCGAGTTTTAACACAAATGTTCATTTCTGTGTTTATTGAAATACTTGTTTGTGAAACAGCAACTTCTCTCTTTCACTGTTTAATTTCTGTGAAATTTAACTTTAGTGTATCGCATGCCAACCGTGTCAAAGTAAAATAACATATCTTGGCTTTAAACAACTATCTCAGCGCATTTAACAATTACGCTTTCAATTAATTTTCATTTAATAGCTAGACATGTCGCTCTAATCGCCAAGTATATTGGTAGTCGAACGTATTAACCCTAAGTCGCTAATATATAATAACCCTCATGAAAGGTTTTCCAGCGTTTGGGAAGTATCTAGGTTTATTTATGTCCACTATTGTTCCGCCAACGTAATCCAAATATACAGCGTGTCCATAAAGTATTTAGACAATTTTAAAAATTCATTATTACAACTGAAGTTGGAAATCTCCAAAAGGTTTAAATAATATCAAGTAAATAGTCGAGTTTTTATTCAAAGCATTAATATATTTCTATATGAGCCCCATTTGTAGCACGGAGGACATCTAAACGATATTCAATTTCAGTCCACGTCCTTCTTAACATTTCTTCAGAAGTTCTTGGCATTCCACTCCTCGGTCTATGCAGCACCGTTCCAGTTTCCATAAACTGTTTATGCCAATTGCGAATCGACTGACGTGCTGGAGCTTGTTTTGCATATTTAATTGTGTAATTTCTTTGTGTTTGAATATCTGATTTCGTTTCGATAAACAAAGAAACACATTGTGCTTTTTCTTGTGCAGTAGTCATTTTAAACAGGGGTTGATGTTGATGAAGTTTTATTCTGGCCGAATCTTGATAGCACTTCTTAAATTTTTTAATGAATTTATAAAATTGTCTAAAGACTTTGTGGACACCCTGATAATGTAATGTAGTGAAGATGTAACCTTGTTACCCCACCATGAATCACTAGGGCAAGTTTTTAGATATTTTTATAAAAAAAAAATCTCACTGAAAATGTTATCTCCGGGTGAGGAAAACATAGTATTGCAATATAATGATTTCCCTTTTTACATTTGATGTGTCGACATTGGCAACCCTGCCAATGCAGATGATTTTAGGCATAAACTACTCTTTGTTTAGTTATTAACATTTAATTGTTTGCAAGATAATTAGTTATGAATCAACTCGATGCCAAATAAAGGCCTTGTTACCAAACAGGTGTAAAATTATGGTAGTATCATATTAAATACTTATATCAAATGATTTTATGCATTTTTTGTTAATTATCACTGTTAATTTGAACAAATGATTTAAGTATTAGTTACATTGACATCATCTATAATCATCACCCTCTTGGAGATGTAGATTGGTCGTTGCATTGCATTTTATAAATGTGTGTAGTAAGTATTAGTCAGTTGGATTTAATTTGCATGCATTGTTGGTTTCTTTTGTTATGTCATGTGATTGTTGTTTATGACTGTAGAACAAGATATCCAAACAACAAAGTTAAATTACAATGTTAAATTTCCATTTAAAAAAGCAATGGTTCTCGTCACTGCCTAACATCATTAAGTATGAAGATGTTCCGCCATATGAGAACTTGTCAATTGCTATTTCCTGCACATTTCAAAGAAGAGCATGCACCAGGGTGTCTTCGTATTGTTGCAGAGCCACCAAGTGTGTTTGAAAATGTGCCACCGTCTAAAATTCCAAAAGAAGAGAGCAACTGTTATGTCATCATCTACTTCTCGTAATTGTCCAGTTGATGAAGTGATACAATTTAGGACAATGGATACTATAGATTATGAGACATTTCAAGAAGAATGAACTTGGCTTTCCTTTAGGTACTTAAAAAATTCCGGTTTTGTAGGTGTTTTTTTTAATTTTCGTGGGGCTCTATATTTGTTTCTATTCGAAGAGTGATTACCAAGTGTTTGTGTACTACAAAGATTGGCATCCTCTTTAGTGAAAGACTGATTTTTGTACAATGCTTCTGAAAGCAAAAATTCCTGTTTTATTGTTTGTTGGTATGTACTTCAAAGCTATGACTTGAAATCTTCTACAGAAATGGAAATATCGATTCTTGTGCTAATGATTAAACTTGAGTTTTATGGGCCACACTTTGTATTTGTCTGAATACCAAAGTTATGGATGCAAAAGATTTTTGCTGTTTTTGCTCTGATTGTCAAAAATTTGTTAATTTTTGTATTACTTGGAGTAGTTTAATGAAGCCTTGAAGTAGTAGTAGTATCGCGTTGTAAAGATAGCAAAGTTTTTGCAACTTTAGCTAGAATCTTGTAGAAACGTTAGTAAAAACAATTACTCTTCCGCTTGAAAGTTACCTAAACTAGTTTAGTATATTTCATTGTTTTTTTAAATAATTGCCGCATTTTGAAAAACTATCCAATATGTAAAGAAGTTATTTTTAAATTTCAATTGGAATTGATTGGCCTGCGATAATTTAACATCTGTTTTGGTTGCGATGCCTTTGTGTCTATATATGTGAAGGGCCATCATATATTTCCATCACATCATAGATTCTATGAAATGTATGTATATCCATTAGTTTAT
This sequence comes from Hofstenia miamia, assembly GCA_900660155.1. Classification (NCBI taxonomy): domain Eukaryota; kingdom Metazoa; phylum Xenacoelomorpha; order Acoela; family Hofsteniidae; genus Hofstenia; species Hofstenia miamia. The sequence goes on from CABFPE010000501.1 coordinate 186,933, forward strand.
CCATCAATTGACCTCTCCCATTCATCTGTAAATTCATGCTCATTGGTTTTTGCATTATTAATATAGGACACTTATGTTCGAATTTTATCTCCATTGTATTCATGTTAATCTAAGTTTTCTATAGATTGACGTCATTTTAAAGGACGTTAATAATTTAGTTTGTTTAACGACGTAGTGATTTCTGTGTGAATTAAAATAAAATTACTAATAAATTTTCTGTTCAACATTGTATTTTATTCGATGATTACAATTGAGCGTAAACGAATCTCAATCTTATAGAACTCTTTATTAAATGATCTATTTTATGAAAACTTTTGTAATGAGTTTTTTTATAGAATGCATGTTCCATAAATTACAGAAGTGTTAGTCCAAATAGTTTCCTTTTGCAAAGCAACTGTTTATTTCTTGTCAAGAATTGAATGGATGTTAAATTCACTATATTCTTGGGTTTTTTGTAACTAAGTACTCATTATTAAAAGTTTCGTTTTCTATGGAAGATCTATAATTATTTATATATGTGCCATCGGGTACCCGATTTCAGGTTTCGGGTATGAAATTGTCGGGTCGGGTTGGGTTCGTGTACAAGCATAGATTTATTGATTCAAAGGATACGGATGTTGTCAACAACTCCATTTGAAGAAGCTCTAAGCTGTTAAGTAATCCCAATTAATGGATATATTTACCTTATCACAAAATGATCCAAGACGTAAGTATTGCGAATCAAAAGTTACGTTGGGGGGTGGTTCCATGATAAGCTCTTATTTTCACTCTCTACTACAAATGAAACTATAATCATTAATGAATATTTGTTATAACTTATAAAACGACAGTTGTTCAAATTTTATTCTCCTTGTTTCGCATGTGATTTATTTTGTAGTGTACGTAATGGGATTTCCACCAGTTGAGTTATGTCACTCATGATTCAAATGAGTGGAAGATTTCGTTGAACTATTTCATAGTGTTGACACTGTGTCATGTGATACTATCATCTCTTACTCATCGCTTGTGTTTGAATTCATTTTATAAATACTTCGCGTCAGATTGTAACGAATCATTTTCTATTGTATCGATGAGTTTTGTTTGCATCGCAAATTAATCGCTTTAATTTGTTGCGGTTTTCAAATTCATCATTAATTTCGTCTTATCTTGTATGCGGGCAATTGCTTGAAACTGTGTCTATCCACAAGCAATGCCCTTACAGTTATTGTAGATACTTTGAATTTATAACTGTGTGATATTGGTTAACAACGTTATGTAATTTTTAACGGAAGGTCTTGCCCATAGCAGTGTTTCCTGGGGGCGAATTTGCCCTCCATTTAAGATCTCGACAACGATACATTGGATCTACACCAAATTTGGTGTGGAGATACTTGGCGGTAACCATTTTACGATACGATAATTAATATGCAAATTATGCGCATATTGATTTGTTTACGTATCAGTTTTTTTCTAATTTCTCATTGACACAAATATTACTAAATCGGAATCGAGAGAAAGGCCTACAATGCACATAAAACATAGAAAATTTTTAATTATAATTTGGCATTGAACACTATGCATGGTTTCAATTTATAGCCTTTATATACAAAATCGTTATTTTCGAAATTCGCAGGCAATGTCAGTTTTTAATGGAATTTTTTAAAACTTTGTAACCCTTGCATAATTTTTGCATTAAAAGTTGCAGAACAAGTAAAATAAAGAAGTTATAGAAGGAGGTCAAATCTACCCCTCCCCTCAGGTAAAATACGGTTAACGAGAAGTTTTGTGTAAAGTGAAAGTTGGCAAAAGTTTATTTAGTAGTCCATCAGAATATAGCGGTCCTAACGATAATGACGTTGATTCAGCTAGCGATTCATCAGATGAAAGCAACGACGATGACAGTCAATCCGATGACGACTCCGACGTCACTTCAGATAATGCATCGAGTAACAGCATCAAAACTGAACATTCCCCAAACGCTGAAAGTAGCTGCAATCAGGTGAATATCTATTTATAAGAATTACAAACCTCATATCCTCAAAGTTTAAGAATTATTTAAGAATTCAGAGATTTCTGAAAATTTAATATACTGAGATATTGTCAAATTTTTCTTTTTTTATAAGCTATAGTATTTTTTAAAACATTCTAGTGCTCAAAAGTAAAGATAAAGATGACATGTATTATATGGCTTGAAGTGTGTTGTGTCATTTTATCTTGAAAAAATTTGTTTTTCATAATTCCCGCCTGTTAAATTTTATGTATATGCAAATTTTGCACTTTCAAATTGTGATATCTCCGATCATTGGTCCCGATTATTTTATTGCAATAGTATTACTCTTGCAATAAATAAATGCAATAATCTTGAGCATAAAATAAATATGTGCAATTATTGCAAAAAATAATCAACAATATTTTTTTACAGAAATTTTTATTGTGGTTCGCAATCTGAAACAGGTTAGTTTTAGCAGTGATTTCAGTTTTCCAGTTGGGGTTTTCCGAATTAATATGATTAGAGTAGGCAGACCTTCTTTTTGTTTTCGTTTCTTACACTTGAATGCCTCTTCATTAACACTGCGGAAATAAAAGTCTCACGGCTGCTCAAAAATTAATGGTGGGAAAAATTAATTGCCATTAATGGATTTTACGTTTTCAAAATGGCCATTAGGTTGCGGTTAGTCTATCTGATTGGTCACGCATGATTTTTCAAATTTTGTGAAACCGCACGTCTACTCACCGAGATAATTAACGCTGGGACGTGATTTTGTATCTGCTCTTACTACCAATCACATAGACTAAACACAGCCTTAATTAATTTTTTATGGCGCCGTTAATGGCCCTTATTGCAATTGTTGTCTTCCCTTAAATAATAAAATTATTCATCCATTACTCCGTTAAGTGCTACTTTTTTATCACAAGCAAAGCTGGTTGTCTGTCCGGTCAGATTATCTACACACAAACTATTTTTAGAATCAATGCTCATTGCCCAAGCACAACAAGTGAATTAATGTCCATTCTACCAGTGCGTTAATACTTTTTTTACCAACTAAATCTCACACCTTCCACTCACTTTGCTTAATTATAGTAATTTTCAATTTGATGGTTCGACAGCGCTATGCACTGGGAAATAAATGTCATTGATGCTCACTTTTTGATAGATTATCATTGACAGTGTTTGTTTAGTATGCAAACCTAAAAAATTTGATATAAAAAAAACGATGAAATTAATGAATTTCCGCATTATCATATGTACTTCGAAAATAACAATTAATTTTCCATTAATGGATATAATTTATTTATCCATTAATGGATTTTAAGAAAAAAAAATTCCCTTAATTAAAATTAATTTTTAAGTAGCCTTGAAAAAAGTCTACAGCGCTTTTGCTCAGAATCGATGGCATGGCAAAAAATCAAGCAATTAGTAGATGATTAATAATTATAATGCAATGCGTAATTACAAAATGGATGATGAGCAATTATATTTACGTTCCCGTCTGCTTTCGTTATTAATATTTTATCGCCACCTAGTGACTGGTTACACGCATCTTAATTATGGTTTATTTCGTTAAACGTAGTGAGTGTAATGTATTAGCATAGTTGGTCCGTTGATTTAATGATGCTCGTGCACTACAACAAAATTGTAATTATTTTTATGTTTGTATTAAATAATAATTATTTTTAGACTTAAAAATATATTATTGCAATATTTTTACTATAATATATTTTTAATAAATAATTTTGTTATTGCAATTATTTTAGGCTCATTTTGATTGAATCTTTAAGAATCTATTTGTCATTCGTATATAACAGAATTAATGTTTATATTCGAACATTTTTAAATTTAGGTGACTGAAGCTTCAGGCATTTCTGGCAAATGGGGGTTAAGTAATTTTTTCAGTGACCCATCTCCAGGAAAGCATTCCGGTGGTCAGCCAGTTTCAAATAATATTGTTACAAACGGTATTGATGTATGCACTGACACATGCATTGACGCGTTACACATTCCAATGATGCTGTCTCCACCTCAAGACCGCTCCAGCAAACCACATAAATCTAAAAAGAGAAAATCTAATCACGTGGAGCCACCAGAACGCAAATTCTCAAATAAGGTAGGTTTCGCAAAAACGAGGCTTAGCATTTTCATTATAGACATTTTTTAACTCTAAGTCTTATTTAATAATTTAGGTCAAAGTTAAGAATGAGATTAATTCTCCAGCTCCTGATGATATTCATACCGAATATTTGAAGAAATCAATTCGCAGGTCGGCGTCTCGTTCTCCTGCATCTGCCAAAACAAGCGCTTCAAACAAGCACATGACCGAGAGGCAAATGATTTTGGAAGTGATGAAGGAATCCAAAGCAGCTATGTCATCACCTTCCACTGAATCTTTATCACATTCGTCGCGGTCAATCGCTAGAGACACCAAACCATCTCGTCCAGATTTCAAACATGTTAAATTTGTTAATAACATACCATCATTGAATGTCAGTTTGGATGTCTCTATGATCACAAGTCGTTCCACAAGGTCAGATGGTAATAAAGAAAAGAAAAGGCACAAAAAGTCTAAACCACTTGTTCCAACAAGGTTAGTTTTTCAAAATTTAATCTCATTTTTCACCGGCACTTCAAATTTGTAGTTTAAGTTCAGTTGTGAAAATTATCCTACAAAACGCACAAGAAATTTACATGTGTAACCATAAACCGTGTTTCCACATTTCCAAAAATGTTCTCCTCATCTATTAGCAAAGTTGAAAATCATGAGGCATGTAATGTAGAACATTTCGAGTAAAGCGTCTTGTTGTGCCTGATGAATTAGTTGAAAAGATTAACTACTTTTCTTTAAAAATTGGAATTTTTGAAAAAGATTTAAATTCTCTACATACCTAGTGTTAATGTATTTATAAGATTTTGGGCCCGTGGAAGCAACAAAGAACGTTGAGTGTTTCTTGATGTTTAAAAAGATATCGCCAACCCATTGCAGGAGCCGAAAGTCTCTGCTGCAGGAGGTTTCCCGCAACGGCACTCCTCGATGGGACACAGCCGGATCGCGGATTTATATCATAAAGTAAATAGGTCTATTGGGGAACATACTTTAATGCAATGTTGAAATTGTCTATTAAAGCGTATTGCTTAACAAGTGTTTTCTTTAAAAATTTGGAATTTTTGAAAAAGATTTAAACTCTCTAAGTACCTAGTGGTCATGTATTTATAACGTTTTGAGTCCATGTAAACAACAAAGAAATTTTTTATATGATCCTGAAATTTTCATCAATCCCCAGGCTGTTGAAGGTTAAACATGAAAATGAGAGAGAGATTTTGTCTTCAAATTCAATTTAAGCACCGCCGTGGAGTTTCCTTTTCAAAATGTTTCAAGTTAAATCAAATCCCTTATCTGCATGTAATATTTTGATTCAAAATTTACATAAGTATTTGGCTTTTGAATTGGTCCAGTTCAAGCATTGCGATAAGAATAATATTTGAAATGGGATTACATAATCGATTCCCCATTCACTGGAAGTTCCCGCATTTCAATTGAATTTAATTCACTATACATTTTTTGTAAAGCGTAAGGGTTCTTACAGCAAGACAATAAAATTCAATCCAGCTACAAACCCTTTGACAATTTATAATAATGAGACCTTAATATATCCCTGATCTTTAAATAGAGTTGACATGATTTAAACACTGTTTAAAACAACTGTTTTTTGCAGTGTTTTTTTTCAAATGGTTTTTCAAATTTATATAGAAATTTATAGAAAGTTTGGAAAATAATTTTCGTACTTTTACAGCCGATTTTCTACCATAAAATTTGCGTTTTGTTTACGCCTATGCAACGAAAAATACATGTTGATAAGTTTATCATAATTTGCTACTATATGTATTTTCAGTAAAATTTTAGTATTTTGAGGTAGGCCTATCTAAGAACAAAAAAACATTGTTTTAAACGTTTAAGACTTTTTTGTAAAAAAAATAAACTTTTTGCCAACTCTGTCTTTAAATGTAGTTTGAAGTGTTTACTGATTTGAAAAATATTTTAGGAATTGAATTGTTTTTAGCGTGTTTAAAAGCATTGCGTTGGAGGATTGACAAGCGGTGAATAATTTAGCTGAAAATGTTAATTAATTGAGGGATTATTCTAATTAGAGCATATATTTTAGTAACCCGTCGTCCGAGAGACAGGATGAAGAGAACAAATGGTAATTGAATTTTGCATGCTTTGCTAAATATCACTATCGTTTTTTTTTAGTTTGAGAAATCTTAACTCCTGTGATTCTTTCGATTTCGTCGATACTCCTCGTAGCGATGTTTCCAACAGTCATTTAGAAGATAACAGCTCGGTTATGTCTGCCAAAATATCCAATGAGAATGAATTCTATAGGTAATCTTTACTTGTTTTTTCAGATACCTAATTCAAGGGTCGATGCAAATTTGAAGCTATCAAGCGCAGAGTATTGTCGTGTAGGAAAATCAACTAGCGTGTATGTAGATCCGACTTGTCAACGAGCCGTAATTTTTTATCTAGGCTCGTTTAAATTTTGAGTA
>CABFPE010000501.1:206623-223077 GCA_900660155.1 Hofstenia miamia
TATATATACAAAGCAACAGTTTATATACATTGTTACAATAGGTTAAATATATATATGTCCCAAAAAGATGTATACACACTTTAAATAATTGTAAATCAGGTGTTTATTATTTGTTTAATGTTTAACATGTAAAAAATACAAACATCATTCTATCGTTTTGTCACTGCCGGTTCTCAAACTGATGTCCGTTCTGGTTCAGACACCGCCGGTAACGCGAAGCGATGGAATAGCACACATCATGAAACAATTCCCTTGGTATTTGCGTGCATTCACGTTCAATGGTTGCTCTCAATTCAGCGATTGTTGTAGGTTACATTGCGTAGACTTTTAGGTATCCCCATAAAAAGAAGTTTGGTGGTGTGAGGTCTGGTGAACGTGGAGGGTATTCAACAAAACCCCTCCGTCCAATCCACCTGCTTGGCAAGATATCATCAAGGAAGGATCTAACATCGCGATGGTAGTGTGGGGGTGCTCCATCTTGCTGAAAATAAAAATCCTCTTCTTCAAAGTGTTCACTTATGCTTGCCATGACAGACTGTTGCAACAAGTTCAAGTAAACTTGACCAGTCACAGTAACATCAAAAAAGAACGGTCCGATTAATCCTCTTGACGATAAGCCGCACCACACTGTAATTCCTGGTAAATTAACATGATGGTCAACCATAACATTTGGATTCTCAAGTCCCCAGTAGGTGCAATTGTGGCGGTTAATTGAACCATTTAATTTGAATGTGGCTTCATCACTCCACACAATCTTTGTGGGAAAGCATGCATTTTCGTTACATTGTTCCAAGTACCACTCACAATACTGTACTCTTCTGTCTGGATCATCGTCATTAAGAGCATGGACTAATCTTGGAATGTAACTTTTCCATTTACAACGTTTCATGATGCGATGGACAGTGATTTTGAAATTCCTACCTCACGACTGGCTTGCCGCACAGACTTTCTTGGACTTCGCTGAAACGTTTCAAGTACTCTTTCTTTCTTTGTAGGACTTGTTGATGTACGTGGTCTTCCAGAATGCTTTTTGGAGACGTTCTGAACAGATCCATCAGTTTCAAACTTATCTCTAATTCGAGTGATGGTAACTCGTGTTGGTGGTTCTTTTTGAAACATCCTCCTAAACTGTCTTTGCACTTCTACTGCGTTTTCATGCTCCCAGTAACATTTTAAAATGAATTTTCTTTCTTCAAAGTTTAGTCTGGCTGCGATCATTTGGATCGATGGGTTTAATCTGCAAAGAAAAAACAAAATTTTGAGTTATCAGCATAGAGTTTTGCTATTATACATGGAGGCGAAGCGGCATTTACCTCCTTCCCGAAGAAGGCCATTAAATTAATTTAATTAGCTGTCATCTTTCGTCGATCAGATTTTGTGCGGCACAAATTTTCTGCACGCAATACAAACAGCCTTCTCCGGGAAGCGCTTCGCCTCCATGTATAATAGCAGAACTACATGGTTATCAGCTGCTAAAAGGTGTATACCTCTTTTTGGGACACCCTATATATGCCGCCAAAGAACATTTCTATATTGCTTGTTAATTGTAATTTAGATTTTCAAGTAGAAATTTAATTATTCTTTAAAATCTGTAAAATCAAATTGATACTTTGTGTGATTTATCAATATTTCTTCGGTTTTCCATTTATGTGTCAAAAAACATATAAAAATGTCAAACAACAAATATATTTTTATACAAAATTGAATAATGTACCACACAATTGTGGATTTATTGCCAATTATATCATAAGCTCAAATGTTTCGCCACCATTTTGCAAAACTCTTTCCAATTGAAGTAGAATGTGGTGCATGGCATGGCGATGCTCCTCATGGTTAATTTTTGCAAGTACCTGTGACATTCACTCCTGAAGTTCTTGAAAATTGCGTGGTGTGAAGTTGAAATGCACCGTGATTTGACACTGGCCCAAAGATAGTCCAATGCGACAAATCAGGGGTTTGTGAAGGCCATTTCTGTTGATAACCTATGGAAATGATGCGACTATTGGGGAATGCTACTGATATCGGTGCCCTCTAAATTTGATAGAAGTGTAGTGGTACACCGTCCTGTTGCCAAATTGTAAAAGAAATTTTCAGTTTTGTCTTATCTCAGTTAACACATGATTGTCTAGCATATCAGCATAGTTATGTCCTGTAATGGTATCAGGAAAGAAGAATGGCGTCAATTGGTAGCAAGTCGAAAAACCGAACCATACACAAATTTTAGCGGTGTGCACTTCAATAATGATGCAAGATCGCGGTTTTTCTGTCCCCCATATTATACAGTTCGATTTGTACGCATGCCTTCAGAGAAAAATATGATCAATTCTTTCCAAAGTAGAGACCAGAATTTGTTGCATTAAAAACAGTCGAATTTGTGTTAAAAATTGCTCAAAAAACATCGGGAAATTTTATTAAAAGTTGAGTAAAAACTAATGTAGGAAGATTTCAATTCTTATTCCATTGTATTACTAGCACATGTTTTCAGTTTTCCAGTGAGATTTCTTCTCTTTGAAGACAGTGTCTCGTCAATTGCAGAAAAAAATCTCTCAACTTCGTAGTACACTATTGGAGCATTGAGGAAAAAAGCAGGTTGCTGTCAATTTTCTCCACTTCTGAGGGAACACGCGAAGCCATGAAGCTCCCAGAAAGCCGGATTTTTGTCAAGTAGATTTTTGATCTTCTTTTGATAGAGCTCGAAATTGTACTCCTTCACAACATTATCAACAATGTCCATCGCTTCGAATAATGTAAGTCTTCCTTCAATTTTCTTAATACTGTCGCTAAGAGTCTTGAAAAGCGAAATAAATTTGAACTGTGGTGCCAAGTCATGGCTGTCCAATAGTCCTGATAATTGATCAATTGTCATTTTGTTTTCGTCCTCGGAGAGTATCCCAAGAAATTGCGCGAAAATTCCTAGATTTTTACTAGAATAGTAACAATAGAGTAACCATAGTTCCAATGAGTCTTAATCAGATAAGGAGGTAATGCCAGTACTGTACGATCGTTGTAAAGATGTATTGGTCTGTTGCTGTTAGTGAAAAGTGAATTACTCTTGGTAATGAATTCCTCTGCTTCTTTGCAATTTACTCAAACTAGCTCCGCTCCCTATGAAGAGCATGTGCCAAGCATGTAATGTGGTGCAAGTTGGGGGTAAAACGCCTTTAATTCTCTGCCAGACTTCACCATATAAGCTGCGCCATCAGAAATCAGGAGATTGAATTTTTCATAATTCACTGTGTTGAAGAATGAAATTAGCTTTGAATTAACCAACTGATTGACAACTGTACTGTCAACTTTCTTCAACATGACGAATCTTAATCAGACTGGGTTTATCAACATTATTCAGGACGGCGAAAACTGTCCATTTGCGTCTGTGGCTTCGTCAAGTTGGATATATTATTCATGATCAGCTATCTTCTCACGAACTCTTTTCACGGTATTTTCATACTCAATGGGAATGTATGTCTTCCGTGTTGATGATTCGCTTGGCAACGGCTCTCCGGTCCACTTCTCCATGAAGCTCTTGAAGTGTTCGCTTTCGATTTTAAAACTGGAATGTTGGAGCTGACGAGCATCTGTCAGTTCCGTTTTGAATACATTAGTCTTTGGTCCACTGCTAGCAAATGAAAGTTGATTGCTTGTCTGTTGACGGCTGGTTGATGCTTCTGCTGACTTCTTGCTGACTTCTTGTGCTTTTTTTGACTCAGCATGCTTGTTGACGCCGAATGTAACATTTGATGCCGAATAATCGAACCCACAGGAGCATAACTTGCAAAAAATTTGATTGTTGTTGCTGTTGTATTGCCACACAAATTCTCCTCCTGGCAGTTGACAAGCGTAACTTTTACCCGGAAGCTTTAATTTAGGCATTGCAACCTGGAAATAGTCAAACCAGCGATTCTAAACTAAAAAAGGTTAAAATAGTCTAATAAGATACTGTCTTACCACAAAATAATATGGTGAGGTAATAACAGTGATATCAGAGAAGTGAATTTAAGTTTGAGTGTCCATACGCTCAGCTCAGCACATAACAAATGCGTTCTTACTCCAAACTTGGTCTTTCGGATCGTGTTTTGTCATGCATTGTACCAGTCGTGTCGAACCTTGTAACAAACCTTGTAATCGTGCTCACTGATAAGGGATCCTTTTCACTTGATGAGCAATGTTGTATGCACGAATTGCTGCTGATGCTGACTTTTTATTCGTGAAATACAGCTCCAACAATTCTATGCACGTCTGAGTGTCCATTGTGAAGAATGCTAAAATATTAATTAACCTGGTGTAATCCACCTTTATTTATATATAACAAAGTGAAAATATTACTTGACCAATCAGAATACTTGCTTCATTTATGAACTGCGTTCAATTTACATTTTGCGTCATTTTGTATGTCACTATTGACTGATACTGATATGCTATACTAAATCCTTGATGCATGATGCCAACACGCTTTAGTTCTTTACGAACATCTTGCAAAGTCTATTGAATTTTTCAAAATGTGTTTTTGCAATCGCGCAATATCCTGAGCAATTGTACTTGTTTTTCAACCGCTTGAACATTCCTAATTGTCGACTGATTACCTTCGTTGAGAATTGGGGTTTATACAGCAATTCCAATTTCACTACTGGAACTGTTGTTTGAGGGTTCTGCTATTGGAGTATCACTTAACACAGGTGTCCGCCATAATATATATATATATATATATTTGAAATATCAAACGCAGTTAAAAATTTAGACCGGTTTCGATTGCTAAGAGTCATCGTCAGTAACACATGCGGTAAATAAATATTTTAAAATCAACTACACTAAAGAAAGAAATTCATAAATATATTGCATGCACTATAAGTCTAAAATTATTGATGTTTTTCTTTGTTTGTTAAGTAATTTTTTGTTTGCAGCTTTAATAAAAATTTGTTCACCGATTTTATGATGTTGTGATCTTAGTAAAATTTTAAAATTTTCTTCATTAATTTCATGTTGATGTAAATAAATTTCGGAATTTAAATGTCCTCTAATATGTTCTTTCATCCTTGTTCCCAGATGTCTCTTAGTTTCCCCGATGTATGATTTATTGCAATCATCACATTCATATTGAGAGACTACAGAAGAAACTAATTTTTTAGGGATGCGATCTTTGTTGTTGAATATATTCTTTGTTGCATATGATGTTAGTATTGGGACAATTTCGGTGAATTTTAATTTGGTGTTCAATATTTTAATTCTTTCTTTGAAANTTTCCCCGATGTATGATTTATTGCAATCATCACATTCATATTGATAGACTACAGAAGAAACTAATTTTTTAGGGATGCGATCTTTGTTGTTGAATATATTCTTTGTTGCATATGATGTTAGTATTGGAACAATTTCGGTGAATTTTTATTTGGTGTTCAATATTTTACATGTAATTCTTTCTTTGAAAATTTTTACTTGGTTGCATAAATACTGAACTTTTAAATATATTGGACAATTATGGTTCTTGTCATCGTTTGTCTAAATTTTTAACTGCGTTTGATATTTCATATATATATATATATATATATATATATATATATATATATGTGTATATTAAAATTTATAATAATCTTTAAAAATGTTCATTTACTTATAGTAAAAATAAAAATTTTATTTCAATCAATCACGTTTTTTCTATAATTGTTGTCACAATTAAAAAGAAACTAATTATTTATTATATATTTCCTTTTAGTAGCTGTATACGATATTTAAGCAAATCCAGGCCCGACTTTAACTTTCGAATCATATTTTCAAAAGCTAAATGGAATGACGAATTCTATTATTTGAACTTTCAAAATTTTACCAGCAAAAATGTTGAATATAAACATTTAATTTCTGGTTTCAAAAATGATGTAATTTTAGCTTTTTCGGAAACTTGGTTAAAAGCTGACGATCTGATAGCATGTGGTCTTTTAATAACTAAACATATATAATATTTAGGAGAGACAGATTCATCCAGCAATCCATTAGGTAAAGCAAAAGGTAGTGGAGTGCTATTTCCAATACCAAAATCACTTAATCCAAAACAACGCAATGCTATTGAGAGTAATCTAACATCAAATTTTGAAAATCTATTGGCAGAAATTAATAATCCAACAAAAAATTCTCTATTTAAAAAACAGTTGTTAAATGTATCTTACTGTCCTAAAAAGAATTTTACTAATTTGTTTATTAAGCAATATGAAGATGAATTATTTTTGAATTGTTCTGAAAAGAAAGACTTAATACTGGTTGGAGACTGAAACCTAAATTATTTTAACACTAATCAACAGTGCAAAATTGGCCTACTCTTAAATGCTTTCAATATAAAGTTGGCTAATGCAATATGTTGACAATAATCACATCATCAAGTACCACACTAATTGATTGCATTGTGCTTTTTGCAAAAACAAATAGTGCATATTATAGTTTATCCTGATTCGAATGACCTTTTTCCAATCACTGAATTACATCTATTGAGTTTTCTAAATCTGGATCATCTTCGAATACTGCCACAAAGTGGATAAAAACTCGTGAAAAAAGTACTAAAATTATAAGTAATCTTAAATAGGCAATTTCTTCAGAAAACTGACTTCTTGTGTATCCTGCCCAAATGCCACTACAATGCTGAGACATTTTTTGGAAATTTTTAAATTTTATCTCAATAAATTTTCTCCAGAAAGGAAAGTTATGATTAAATCAAATCCTAAAAGCATTTCACACACACAAATTCTTTAAAAATGCAAAACAGTTGCAAAGTATAAAAGTTCCAAAATATTTAAAAATCTCAAGTAAGAAGGACTTCATTTACACAAAAAATGTATAAATTTCATAAATATGCTTTTAAATCTTGTAATTTGTTCAATACTAGTTAAACGTTTTAGGAATTCAAGTTTTCTGTGCTAATGTCCTTAAATATATACCTTGTGCTACGAATTTGGATAATTATGCAAAGTTATCAGTCTATATCGATTATTTTTTAAACTTTTTACGTAATTTATTGCATTTCTCATTGTTTTCTCCTATATTAGTGTTTATTTACATGCATATTATTTCTAAGCTAACAATACATTCTAATACTTTAATATTGTGATATTTTTAATAAATTAATTGTTTGTCTTTTAAACAAGGATATTATATTACTATAATGTATATCACAGCAAGATCACGTACTTTAGTTTACAATATATGTGCAAATTAGGTGTCTTCGCGAAATGTTTCTGTAGATAAGCCGCACCCCCGCTTTGGGAGCAATTTTTCGTGGAAAAAGGTGCGGCTTATACACGGGTAAATACGGTATTGAAAAATTAAAATCTATTATTAAAATTGTATTACAGATATTTATCTATAGCCTGGAAGATTTCTTTTGTTATTTATGTGAAATTATCTGTTATTAAATTGTAAACTTTTACTTGAATAAAGAATCTCTTATCTTATCTTTGTAAAGAATATTCTTTCATAAATGGATTATGATTTGTTGCACTATGATCATTTTTTGGAAGAAGAAGAAAAATCTATATTCAGAAATTGTTTTAACAATAAATAGAAATACTGATAACAAATTCTGAAAGCGTCAAGAAAGTAATACAAAACTAAACAAAAAAAAAGAAAACAACGAATATTTACAAATAAAAAGTGGTTAACTTGGGCTATGGCGATTGCTAGTTTCTATTAATAGAGTAATCAGGATTAGATTTTACAACCAAATTTCTTTAAGATCAATGATTATGCTTTAATTAAAATTCTGAATTAGATCTTAACATTTATCAAAATATTTATTAAACTTTGTAAGTTGGTATTTACTAATTTGAATTTACATTTTCGTGCAAAAGTTCTAGCCATTCGCAGAACAAATAGTTCAAAAGTAGTTTATTTCAGTTCTGATGAACATAATCAAAACTTGAAACATTGTACGTAAAGCCCAGGTCATGTGCTTCCTTGCATAGGTTATTGGTATGTTTTTGAACAAAGAAAATGCATACTGTAACAATTTGTTTACAGCCGTGCAGAAGTTTTAGTCATTTTCACAACCCCAACATACACCTTAGTAAAAACTTTTTCAAAATATGAATAGCTTGTTATAATAACAAAATAGCAACAAAACATACACATATGTAAATAAAAGTTTGAGTTAGTACTTGGAATGACTTCCCTTGATCCCCACAACTTCAGCCACTCTTTTCGGCAATGATTCGAAAAGTTTCACTATTGTAGCATCCGGAAAAGTGCTTATTCTTCTTGCGCGACTGCCTAAAGTTCGTCTCTGTTTCTCGGGTGCCTTTCCTGAACATTTTGTTTGAGAACATCCCATAAATTCTCAATGTTGAGATTAGGACTTTGGGGAGGTCAGTTCTCAACGTACGAAATGTTGTGGCCCTGTGTGAAACGTGAAGTATGCGCCCGTGCACCATCCTGCTGTAGCACAAGCACAGGTTGAAGGATATTTCGCAATGAATTATCCAAGATACGACAATATTCTGTCGAATTTACGTTTCCATGACATCTGAAGGACACGTACACCATCTGCTCGTATAGCCCCCAAACCATCTGAGAAGTAGAAAATTTCGTAGTTTTCCTCGTATATTTTTCATGGAATCGTGTTCCTGGAGGTCTACGGACGTATTACCGGGATTTACACTTAAAAAGAATTCAAGATTAAAACTTTTTACATGCGTAAAGTATAAGAAAACGTCTTAAAGAAATCCTTAATATTTCCACTCGAACTTGGAATTCGCTACCTAAAGAAATTCAAAATATTGAAGAATTAAAATCTATTATTAAAATTGTATTACAGATATTTATCCATAGACTGGAAGATTTCTTTTGTAATTTATGTGAATTGTACATATGTTTTTGTGAAATTAATGACGCTATTCAGATAAATTATCTGTTATTAAATTGTAAACATTTATCTGAATATAGAATCTCTTATCTCATCTTATCGAAATTGCATCGATTAACATAAATTGTGTTACTGTGAATATTTTTGTTGCTAAGAGTTTGAAAAAGATTCTTTTTTTCATTTTTTGACCTGAGCTACCCTATATTACAAATAAGAAGATTATGACTAAGTATAAATAAATCCAACAATATAGAAATAAAGATATCATATCATTTACACAAATAAAATAAAAAATTGATACATAATTAATATAAATTTTATAATCTCTTTACAATTTTGATTTAAACTCAATTGTTGGTTTTACAAAAACATGGATAAAACATGATGATAAACTACGAAGTATAAATAAAATTCTATTAATTTTCACTAAGAATAATAACAATGTATTAACTGAAAAATGAAGAAATGAAGGTGTTTCCCTATCTGATCCAAAAAACTTAAAACCAAAAGAAAGAACAGAGATTTATTGTAAGAATTCAAAATACAAACACCAATTAATACCAGTACTCCAAGACATATTCATTCAAAAAGTATTTCATTAATAGATTATATTATTTGTAATACAAAAGAGAAAAATAAATTTGAATACTGGGTAGCAGATTGTTTGATTTCAGATCACATATTAACTTGTGCAA
The DNA here is from genome assembly GCA_900660155.1 of Hofstenia miamia. Taxonomy (NCBI): domain Eukaryota; kingdom Metazoa; phylum Xenacoelomorpha; order Acoela; family Hofsteniidae; genus Hofstenia; species Hofstenia miamia. The sequence goes on from CABFPE010000501.1 coordinate 216,155, forward strand.
TTCAAAATGGAGAGATTAAGCTAAATTTTATAAAACTAGATAGAACATCATTACGTTCTTTCCAAGGGTTATTACAACCAAAATGCTTTATTAAATCTATTTATTATGCTGAGATTGGGAATTAATTTATAATCTGACAACTGTTAATAAAAAATTACGATTCATTACTTAAAATTCAAACTATATTTTTAATCAATAGTGTGAATTAAAAAAATTTAAATGAATGGAAATCAAGAGCAATTACTTAAATGGAAGCAATGTTTATCAAATGAAACAAAGCAATTAATTAAAATGAAATAAAATGCGTACATAAACTACTGTGAATATAAAAATTTTACCAATAATTTCTTTAAATTACCATTTGAAAACAATGGCATAACGTAAAAATGGAGACAAATATCGAAAATTTCCAACAATTGTAATTCTTCAGAGATCATATCATTAAAGGATAAAAATGAAATCATATATGATCAACAAAAGATAGCTAATACACTTAATGGGACATTTATAGATCTAGGAAATTATACTGCTCCCAAATGCAATATTATTTCTATAAATGAAATGGAAATTCAAAATAATTTGTTGTATAATGAACAACTTAATAGTTGTTTCATAACTTTACCATCAGTTTCAAAGAAATGTCACAAGACTTAAACATTAACTAATCGCAAGGACCGTGGAAAATAGTGTCATGGATTGTTAAGCAAACCATGCCAATATTATGTAGACCATTATGTGATATTTTAAACCAATGTTTTATTGAGGGTACTTTTCAGAACGATTTGAAAGTAGCACGTCAGATTGGCTATCAGCTGTTCCTTCTCCAAGTCAGGGGCAGGAACCAGAAGAATATCAGGCTCTTGTGAAGCTACGACTTGGTCTTCAACTGGCAAATGCAGGCTTGATGTGCCCATACTGTTCTGACAAAACCTTAGACCCTTTTGGAGATCATGCACTAACTTGCAAACGTGGACCAGATGTAGTCAGTCGCCACAACATTATGTCAGAGAGCTGCACTAAACCCCATCCTTGAACAGAGAGCTGGACTAGACAAGGAAGGCACATTAACGAGAGCAGTTGTTGTTACACCATATGGCGCTTTGGGAACAGAAGGAAAAGGAACGTTGAGGAACATTGCAAAAAGAATCGCAGTCCGTTCACACCTAACACCAGCCAAAGCACTGAAATCTACTTTTATAAGATTGTCAATGACAATCGCGCGCTGCACAGCTAGGGTATCACGACTTCCAATTGACTACTAAAGCTTGTACGTCAGGAAACAAAAGAAACATTGAAAACCAAAGAAAATGTGAAATGGCATTCATCCTATTAAAATAATAACAAAAAATGATAATTATTTAGTCTATTCAAGTTTAACAAAAGAACAAACAAATGCATCAATAATGTACAAATAAAAAGTAAATTTTGGAAAGGAGCATATACAAATGTCTGTAATCTTTGGAACAAGTTAGATTCAAATCTTCGCAATGAATCAGACCTAGAGCTTTTAAAAAAATACTTAAAGAAAACATGCTTGCAAACCAATTCATATTTGGATATTCAAAAACTCAAAGTGTTGGCTGACGAAACTAAGTACTTTTCTGTATTGTTAATTTTTTTTATTCTTTGTTGTGTTGTTTTCTCTTTTTTTATTATTGTTTTTTACTTAATTGTTGTAGCTTTTGTTTATTTAATTGTACATTCTGTATATTCATTTTGTAAATATGTTTGTATATTTTGTAAATAGTTGTACATATCATTTTTTGCAAATTGTATATATGGAATTTGTGCAATCAGTAAGCAAAAATAAAGGCTATTTAACGAAAAAAAATTTAATCTAATGTTAAAAAAAATTATAAGTAAGATCTTAGATCATGTACATGTAAATTTATTTTGTAAATTGTAAATTTATATTTAATTTATAAAACAGATTGTTACAAGGATATCAAATATTAACAATAGAGAAAATTACTTAAAAATACCGGTATATAAAAAAGTGATACTGAAGATGCAATTAATTATAGAGCAATTTCAGTATTTGAAACAAATAATATATAACTATGTAGAGAAATATAATTTGTTTCGATCGTTACAATTCGCAATTAGAAATAATTTATCAACAATTTATGTATTAATTCATGTCTTAGCTGATTGGAGAAAATTTTTTGACAAAAACGAAAGTGCATTCATTTTATCTCTAGATTTATCAATTCTAAAAAATAAAGTAAAACAAATGCATAATTCTGAAAAATCAGCAATAAAATTAATTCGATCATATTTAAATTATAGACAACAATTCGTCAAAATTTACAACATAACATCTCATTAAATGATAATTGACCATGGAATCCCAAAAAGTTAAATATAGTAAGACCAGTATTATTTAACACCTATGCAAATGAAATCAAATTTGATAATATATTAAAATGCATAAAGCATGCTGATGATACAATACAATATGCAACCAAATATGAAGATTTTGTCAATCCATTAGATAGAGCTATTTTATAATTTGAATAGAATTAAATGCAGTTAAAAATTGAAAAACAAAGTTCATGGTATTAAGCAAATCAAATGATGAGAAACTAAACTTATAATCATTGAAGAAGAAAATAAAATTATGTACCTAGGTATTATTATTGATAATAAATTAGTATTTAAAAAATATGTTAACAAAATAATGAAAACAGTGGCTCAAGAGAACAAATCACTCTGTAAATTTCAGAATCTTATGCCAATTAAATGGAAAATTATGATACTAAAATCATATATTCTTCCTCAACATTTATATTCGTCATGTTAGTTGCCAAACTTGCCTAAAAAATCAAAGAATAAGCTTGAAAGAATGTTGAATTGGACCTTAGATATCATGTGAAAAAAGCAATAAAAAATATCAGAAGAATTTACAAATTTTTCTCATTAGACTATTTACAAAAATTAAAATCATTGAAAATATTTTTCAAAATTTTGATCAAAACAAGAAGTTTTGTCAAAACTACATATTAAAACCAAGTGTTATAGAAAATTTAAATTTACAAAAAGAATCATGAAGAACTGTTTTATCAATTGCTGTATAGAACTATGGAACAAATTAATACCTGAAATTCAAGAATTTAAGAAAAAATTAAAATCAAATTATCCTCAAAGAAAAATGATATTTGAATAGTCAAAGAATAAGGCCTGTAACTAAGTAGTATCGATTTACAACTAAATAGAAGTATAGAAAATCAAAATTTATTTTTTTTGTAATTTACAAAGGCTTAAAATAAAGACTTAATCAAATTTATTGCTATAAAGAACAAATAAAACTTACAAACTACCAGTTACAGGTGATTACAACATATTAATGATTAAATATATATAATATAGATGAGTGTGTGTTATTTCAATTTGAATTTCATTATCTAAGTTACTCCATATCTTAGTTGTGTGCGGTGAAACTATTATTTATCCAAGTAATAAATTTTTTTGAGAAAGTTCATTTGATTTAAAATATTGTTTTTGAAACGAAGTGGAAGGTTGACCAAATTTGAATTTAAATATTATGGGTGACATATGGATATGGAATTGAAATTCGTAGCAAAATTAAATGAGAAAAGATTTTTTAGTTTCAATGAATACTAACAATACTAAATATCATTTTCAATAATGAAAATAAGTTAGGAAAATTATTTTATTTGTTTATGTCTCATAGAAAAAATGTTACAGCGAATACTTGTAAACCAGACAATTACTGAAATATAATCGAAACTTTGCTTACAATCAGATTTAAGGGAATTTTGAAACATTTTAATGATCATATACTTACAAGATTTTTTAAGCGCTTATAGCTCAAATACTAGTAACGCTATGTTTAAACTGAAAGCAGCACGTGATAGATGAGAATGTTTTTCTTCTTTTTCGCTCTAAATCCGCGACGTGGCGCAGGAGCCTCACGTCTTCTGATGGCACATCTCAATGGATTTGGAATATCTTTGCACATATCAGGAAATACTCAGAGTTCTTTGTTGCTTCCATTGGCTTAAAACTTTATAAATACATTAGGTATGAAGAGAAATTTAAATTTTTTCAAAAATTCAAAGTTTTCAAAATTTTTTTATTTTTTTCATCAAATTCAACCACAGCAATACGCTTTAATTGATATTTTCAACATTGCATTAAAGCATGCTTCCCACTGGACTTGTCCATGCCTCACGATTTTCAAATTTTCTAAAAGGCTTGGAGAAAATTCTTTGTAAATGTGGAAAAACGGTTTGTTCTTTAAGGTTAAGGGTTTAATCGGATTATATAATTTATTTATAATTTCGAGTGTATTAATTTTGTGCACACATTTTTTCTAAGAAATAAATCAAGAAATTTAAGAAATTCCACGACTGTGTAGAGATTTTTTCATCTACTGAAATTTATTTCAGGCAAACCATGTTCTGTTTTCTAGTGAATGATAGGGATTATAAAATTAGGAGAAATTTACCCCTTTCTCAGCATTTTTTCATGAGAAATTTACAAATAGTTAGTATAGTCAAGGGTCATATTAATGCGATATGAACAAAACTAAAATCACTAGTAGCAGAAGAAAAAAGTGAATTTACATTCTTAAAATTATTGAAAAGTGGAAAGTTTGACAGTTATTTTCCGAATCCTTGCAAGATTTGTAAATTTTAGGAAAATTTGCCAAATATTTTGCAAAAATTTCCAAACGTTTGGAGCGACTTGCAAATGGAATGCAGAAATTTGGCACCAATTTGGAATTTTTCAATTTTTTGCTAAGATTCCACAAATTACCCTAATAGCTGCATTCTATTTTACTTCCTCTTAGGAGGACTGCAGTACCATAGTCTCCCTTAAATCCGCCACTGGCTCTGCGGCTTCATAGTGATACTGTTATTCAAAGCTGCCTATAATCTGCCAAGTACACGTGTCTGTCTTTATGAAATTTTTATTTGCCTATTTTACCGCCAAATTGTACGTAAACACAATGAAAATGTAAAGAAATCGTGAATGAAAATTTATTCATGTCGCATAAATATGAAATTTGACTGTAACTTCTGTGGAAACTCAGGAATATTTCCACGATATAGTATTTGCTTTTAAAGCGTAAAATTCCTGCTTTTTGACTAAGTACTCAGAAACATGTTTTTATACATATTCAATTGTTACATAGGCACGTAATATATTTGCTAAATTGGCAACTTTGGACGAATGGTGGTTACAAGCGTGAATTGCAGTACAGATCTCAAATGTAAATTTCATTTAATAAAGAAAGTACATTGTTTCCATGGTGAAAGATTTTACAAACGTCTAGCAATGGCTTCTGTGGTATGATTTTAAGGAATATTTTGAGTTGCTAATTGACCTAAATTCATGGAAACTAATTTCAATAATTGAATAAGTTTTTCATGAGGATGTAAAAAACGCCTATTAATGTGAATAGCGAAACTTACTTTGTTAAAAATTTTAAAAGTATTATTGAAATTTCTTAGAACTATGAATTATTACTTACGTAGAGAAATTAAAAACATATTATATTTTTGTATGAAGTTGTTCTATAGAAAAATTTACTCCTGTGAAGTAAATTAGCTTCAAACGAATTTTCTTAGAGGCAGTGACAAAACAAGTGCTAATATATACATGGTGGTTGGAAAATTGCTCCCTAATTCTACTTAGCTATATCTTCAGAAGTAAACGGTCCTTTGATTGAAACTTCGCACTTTTTGATTACAGGAAACCTGCCATTTCACTTACCAAATCATCAAACTGTTCAATCAACTAGAATGTGAAGAATGATCAAGTTGTCTGTTATAATAGTTCGCTACATGCAATTTAATCACAACATTGTTGATTTTACTTACGAAATGTCGCCTACTTTAAGCATTGCAGACAGAGCAAGAATTTCCGCTAGATGTGAGGCTTGGCAGTCTATTGTACAAGATGGTGGAGATCCCAACATGGAAGACATTTAAATCTTGACCCTAAGACAATAAAGAACTGCTACTACAAGCTGATGACAACTAGCAGCGTTCTTGATTCCGCCAGATCTGAAAGGCATTCCATAAAGTCAGACGCTGAATTTCGTTTGGCCTACAATTAGTGAATAGGAAGAAGCCAACGAATTAATTTTTATGCAAGATGGTGCTCTTCTACATTATCAGTGAGAGGTTGACTCAACGACCCAGGGCGTTGGATGGGTCGACGTGGACCATCAGATTGGCCAGTGCGAAGTCCGGATTTCACGCCATGTGATTTATTTTTGTGCGGATGGGCCAAAGAGGAATTCTACAAAATTTCACGAGGACCATTGACGAGCTATAGAACAGGATTTGTGAAGTCATTGATAGTGTTCTACCTGAATTCTTAAGATCAGCAATTGAACAGATATCGATAATACTTAGACAGTGTATTCGTAAAGATGGTGCAAACATTGACTGTAATTTTTTGAAGATCTATAAGGCATGATTCATGGAATAATGAATTCCTAGTACAAATATTTCTTTGTATTCTTTTTTAGACTTCAATAATTAAGGAGCAACTACCCTGTATATATATATATATATATATATATATATATTGTTGGGCTATGGCAATCTGGCCTAAAGTGGACAGGTGATGAATTTTTCAAAAATTCTATAGCACATATGACAAAATTTGAAGACCGCTATTTTTTGATGCAATCTTTCAGTTTTTACTGAATCAGAATTCTTACCCAGTTTAATTAGATTAAAACAAATTTAAAAAATATATTTTTAAGAATTCAATAATCACTGGTACATTTTAAGATTACATTAGACAATAAACACGTACAACTGAAAGCCTTGTGCAAATGACTTACATCTATTGCATATATTTGTAACATGTACCGATAACTGCTTATATTCATAGAAGTAGCTGCATATAAATATATATATATATATATATATATATATATA
>CABFPE010000501.1:248180-261751 GCA_900660155.1 Hofstenia miamia
TTAGTACTGGTATTATTGCTTGCTTCTAAAATAAGAATTTGCTAAAAAAAGGTAAACTTAACATTATTTATAAAAATAACATAAAAATTAATCTAATTAATTTTCCAGTTGCACTAACAATTACAATGGAAAAAGAAAGCGAAAATTTCAGACATCAACTTCGCATCGAAATAGAAATAATAATTAATGATGGTAAAACTCAAAAACTTCAAGGTCAACAGCAGGAAGTTCAAAGCCCAAACAACGAAGAACATAAAACATTGAAAATATTTGCATTGTTTTATACTTATTTGAACCCGATATTTTAAAGACATTTTTACTTTTTTCATTGGATGATAATATATCTCAAAGAATTTCATAGGTTGGCAATGAGATGTTAAAAATACAAAAACCATTCCGGTCTCGATATTATTACAAATTTTGGCATTTATATATTTGGTAATAACAGTTATTGAAAGCTGGATCTTAAAGCTATATATTTGTACCAAATGTATATACCTTTTCTGGTTTCTTTGCATATTTTGTTTCACAGAAGTGTTGATTTTTTATCATTTAAGTCAATATTTTACGCAAAATATCTATTTTTGACAAAGTGAGATTATGCTAATTTATTTATTGCGTATCAGTTATAATCTACATATTCTTAAAATTTTTTATTCCATAAATTATGTTTACGACATTTCTGAAGAAAGTAGCTATATAAACATTTGTGAGCTTTTAGTAGCATAGTTTTTAAATAACAAAATTGAATATGCTGGCCTGTAGCAAGTATTCAGATGGCAAAGAATATTAATGAAGCTATTTCTATTGAATTTATATTTATTAGAAAGGCATTCATTGGGATAGACAAACACAATGATGATGTCTTAATGTGATTGAAATGGTGGAGTCAGATTTGGAAGAAAAACGTCTAAAAAAGAAGTCTGCAAACGAGAGGAATTTAAGTTGTTGTTTTCTGGGATTAAAGATAGGATATGGAATACCAAACAGTTCAGTTTTAACCATTACTAAAAAAATCTTGCAGGAAAGATGACAGTTGATTGATAATGATGGAAATTACATGCAATTATAATTTCTTCTAAACAAAAACAATTAGATTGAATTAAATTAAAATTAAAATCAATTGATCCAATTGCAATAAACTTTTGTTGATGTTTTACAAAAATTGAAACTGATTTCTTTCTATCCATCTTATCATGTGCATTTAATTTAACATGAAGAGGTAAATTCATTAATCTATTGCTTGTGTATATTATATTTTTTGCAATTAAATTATATAAAAAAAAATGGTGGCATTGGGCATTTCAATTTTGAAACAATACATAAAAAACATCAAGTCATAAGAAAAAGCTATCAAATTGTTTAAAAATGAAAATTAAATTAATAAAAGAATTGTTTCTAAGGTACAAGTCAGTAAAAAATGTCTACAAAAAGTTTCTGACGAAATTTTTATTAAAATTAGTTTTTCAACATCTAACGGAAATTTGTCGGAAAAAGGAAATTGTCTGACATGTAAAAACAACAATTACATAGCTCGAGAAAGGCCTTACTGATTCAATCAATATAAGCCTAAAATATTCTCAAATAGTATTTATAGGAGCGAATCGAAGGTCAAAATTATCATACACACAAAAGTTAAGATGCAGGAATTATGAAAAACGTGATCATGAACGTTAGAACGTGCCGATGGGTGAAAACATAAAAAAATATTATAAATAGTATAAAAATTCAAAAACCCTAAGATTTAACAATATTTCAGTACAGTAGATTTTCAGAAATCTCAGGTTTTTTGTTGATATTGCAAATCAGTTTTATGCTGTGTGTAATACCTGAAGAATATTAGTGTGGTCGCTACTCAAATGCAAAAGAATAGAACTTCATTCCATCAGGCAGGAATTCCCCTTCATTTGCTTGCATTTTTCTTTAATAATTGGAGATAATTATCATATTAATTTCGGTGATGATTTTTACTGTCTCTGTATATGGTTGTCAAGCTTTTGATATCATGTGCATATTTCTAAAGGTGATAATGCTCATATGAACACGTCANCGATCTAGCCAAGAAGACGTCCAATATAAACTGCACTAAGTGCAGTTATAGTTTTCGCTTCAAAACATTCTTTTGAGAAAGAAAACTTTACAGATTAACAGAATGTTGCAAAATCATAACTTTTAGCAATTTTATCACCATCACAAATTCTGTACATCGCATGTCACACGCATCTTAAAAATGCATTTAATTGACCGTTAACTGTAANGAACACGTCAAATCATCCATACACACTGATGATCTCAAGACTCCCAATTTTACTAGAACATATCGGTCTTCAAAATAGCTCCACAACCATTTTACTAGTCCAACCGAATATTGCGATTAGTAGTATCAAATATTCTAAGGATAATAAAAAAATAACTGGTCTTAAATTATTTATATCAGATGATGTTTTCGGAAGATCTGCAGTAAAACAGATTGAAGAATTCATAGCGATAGACAACCTTACCAAAACATAATGAGGATGTCTGATTATGACTGAAATGATAGAATTTGAAGAAAAACATTTAAAAAAGTATAAAATTAATTATCACAATGTCAACACGCCTACAAATCCTGCTAAGCAAATAAGAGGAATTTAAGAAACAGAATGATAAGTCAGGGTTCCCCCTTCTTTCCCCTGACATTCCCTGCCAGATTGTTATTCTCGTCCTTACAAAGATCAACTGCGAACAAAGTTGTTTCTGTGTTTCTGGATAGGATGTGGAACCCCCGCCAGTTCAATTTTGACAATTTGTGAAAAAAGTTGCAGGAAGATGACAGTTGATTGATAATAATGGAAACTACATTCTTGACTAATATTAATTGGTTGCTAAATGCAATCATAATTTCTTCTAAGCAAAAATAATTAATTAAATTAAAATTACAAATTTGAAAAAAACAAAATAATTTTAAAAAACTACAATGTATAATTTGTAAACTCCTCAGAAGTGGAACTTTTACGAGAGTTAGATTCTAAAAAAACATTATTTAATAGTAACGCATATTTTCAGCTTTACGATAAAAAAACTTAAATTTAACAATAAAATATAAAATTTTTTACAAGAATGAATATAATTCGGTACTTGCAAAAAGAATTTCTACAAACTTGCTACTAATTAGTTTGAGGTAATTGGCGATTTTGGTATGAAGACCTAAATTTCAAATCAGCTTGTAGACTGAGCTAATACATGCGTCAATTGATCCAATTGCAATAAGCTTTTGTTGACGTTTTACAAAAATTTAAAATTGAAACTGATTTCTTTCTATCCATCTTATCATGTCCATTTAATTCAACAGGAAAAGTTAATTTCATTAATCTATTGCTTGTGTATATTTTATTTTTTACAATTGAATTGCATCCGAAAAATGAAATTTTGAAACTAAATACATAAAAACCATAAGAAAAAGCTATCACATTCAGGGTTGGCTAAAAGTGTTTTCTTACAAAAAAAACGTTTAAAACGGATTTTTTTGCTCTTAGATAGGCCCACTTCACAGAATTAAAAGTTTGCTGAAAGCACAGTAGCAAACATTAAATTATGGTAAGTTTATCAATATTCATTTTTCGTTTCATAAACGTAAACAAAACGCATGTATTATTATTATTTTTTAGTAGAAAATCGGTTACGAACTCCAAATAATATTTTGACAACTTTCCATAAACTTCTCTATAAATTTGAAAAAAAATATTTAAAAAACATTGCAAAAAACAGTTGTTTTAAACAGTGTTTAAAACACGTTTTAAACAGGTGCTGTTTAAAATATACCAACCCTGATAACATTGTTTAAAAATGCAAATTAAATTAACAAAAAAGTGTTTCTAATGCACAAGTCAGTCACGAAATGTGTACAAGAAGTCCATTGAAATTAGTTTTTCAATATCTAACGGAAATTTGTTGGCAAAAGGAAACAACATTGATCGAGAAAAGTCGAATTCTTAATGATTCAGTCAATATGAGCCTAAGATATTCCTACATGATTTTTAAATGTATACAGATTAAAATAATATTTATAAGAGCGAATCGGCTGTCAAAATTATCATACACACAAAACTTAAGAGGCAGGAATTATGAAAAACCTGCTCTTGAATGTTAGAACATTTGAATGGGTGAAAAAAGAAAAAATATTATAATTAGTACAAATAAATCAAAAACCAGAAAATTTAACAACATTTCAGTTTATTAGATTTTCAGAAATCCCTGAATAAATATTTTAAGCATCCGGTTGATTCTTAAAAAATTCTTAAATTTTGGGCAATTTGAGCCTTGTGATTTTTACATAGAAAAGAGGTATGTTCAATGTTAGGAATCTAAGATTGTGGCGAGTAAAAGAACATCATATTCTTCAAAACCCTTTAAAATAATCTATAGTGGTAGTCACAGAAACGAATGAGATATACTATAATGCATATGTAAATGAGACTCTTTATAAATGCAGAGAACAAAAACCATTTTTAAATATGTTGTGACAGTTTTCATAAATTGAGAAAAAACTTTTTTCGAAACATCGCTTGCACAGTTTACAAACGGGTGATTTTAATGGATATGTAATAATATGAATTTATAAGCGTTATTCAACATATTTACAAAAAGACTTTTGTATGTTATTGATTGAATATTATTGAATAGTTTGAAAATTTTAAGGTATAAGTCAGACGAATTTGCAAAATCAATAGGAATAAGAATGTATACTATGTGTAGAGCTTACCCTTCTCAGTTTCTTCAGGTTCCTTTGGATAGATAAATCTGGTGTTACCTTAAAAAACAGTGAAAAGTGACAAGATGAGAGAAATACCTAAAGGCTTTTCTAATATTCCAACAAGTTGTTGAGGAACGCTGGGTGATTTCCCAGTTCGCTCGTTTTCAGGATTGGTTAAGCTAATTTCATCGGAGGTGCCTGACTGAGAGTCAGTAGGTGACCCAGGGGTTGTTGTAATTATGGTTGTAGTACTTCTTTTCTAAATCGCTCAATGAACGCAAACGTTTCGTAACACTAAGTTTTACAAACATAGAAAATTCCAGAAATTGCTCATAATTTAAAATACAATGTTTTTATAAAGAACTTTAAAGGACATTATTATACCTTGTTTGGCGTCAACGCTGAACTTGTAGGGCTAAATATAAATGCTTAAATCTACTAAATTCAAAGTGCTTACGCTTCACTGGTACTAGCTCGTGCTCTATACGAAAGTCTTGGTTGTCTGGAACCTTTCCGTTCCTAAAAACAAGTCAAACAATAACTTATGTAAACAATATATAAATACTAGGGATATGCCGGAATCCGGTAAAATCGGAAATTACACAGCCAAAACGAGATATCCGGGAAAATTTAACTTGCTTACCGGATTTTAGCGGATATGTGTGCAATATCATCGCTAAATTCTGAGATAAAACTGGATTTAAAAAGGGAATTTTCGAGGAAAACACTTTTTTTTCATTATACGCAAGTTGCAATGAAACAAAAAAAGTTGTTCTGACATATAAATACGTAGTCAATTTCGTTGACTTGACAAAATATTTCCGTGAATGCTGAACATTCGTTAACTTCCAAATTTTGATGAAAATATTCATTTATTTTCGCCCGCAAGAGGTCGATTTTAAGAAAGGAAGTTGTTCTTCATGAATAATTGAACGAAGATTATCCGGTATCCGGCATATTCAATTCACTGTCCGGATCCCATCCCACTGTTTCAAGCTTTACAAAATCAGACATTAGCTACGAAAACATGTTTGTATAGTTTGTGTTTTAGATAAGATAACAATTGCTGTATTCCAAAGCACTTTGGACTCTAGCGTTAGATTTAGCTATTGATAACAATGTTTTACAAAATGCATATTGGTACGAATTGTAATCTTTTATTAAATAACGCTTGATAGCATGCAACAGTAGTTTTTTAAAAATTATTTTACTATATAATTTTATAACGATTGACTTTATCTACATGTATTAAAATTCTACCCCAAACTTGGAGAAAGACGCATGGTTTATAAAATTCTTTCTGACATGAAGTATGGAGTTTATTGATATTCTTCTACCTCGAACTCTACTGCATTCACAGAAGTAACAATGACAATACCACAGTTCTTACCAATCAAGAATCCATATTAGACATTCAAAGATCCTTCAAATACAATGATTTGTTATCATTTTTTTATCTCTAATCCAATACGGATTTTTGATCGGTAAGGCTGTAGTAGCTCTCAGAATATAGTGGTTTATACAAGTTCCACATCAGATACAGAAAGTGACACCATGTGCAGAAATTAACAAATGAACTGAGTTTGTTAGCTTAGATGTATATGATTTCATTTATATTATGCTGGAAGTTATACATTGAATTGCACGCATTTATTAAGTTTGTAACTGTTGAATAGGTTTACTTTTAACAACTGTAGTTTCCTAAAGCAATATGGTTCTTCGACTAATATTTTCTTGTTTTTCAACTGAAAAGTTGAGCAGCTTGTGAATAAAGTTGTAGAACAATTACAATATCTAATGAAAGAAACAGCAATTTATTATCTTAGAAATGAAAGATTAATGATGCAACTGTCCAATTATCAACTACTGGAGAATATTGTCAAATTTTAGCAGTTCTTAACCGCAATCAAATGAAAGTTTTGAACATTAGTTACATTAAAGATTATTTTACTTATCCCTGTGCTCCTCATAAGCAAAAATGTTAAACTTACGAAAACCACTGAATAAGTTCCAATAACACGGCCTAAGTATTCAAAAAGTTGGAGCTTGATCCTTACTGATTGGAAAACATCAATGATTCAGACTTTGTCAACTACTGGCGTGTTTTTGAGAACATAATCTACTCCATCACACTTGATTCTATAAAAGATCCACAGAAAAATCTTTGCAATACATATCACGTGATAGACGCTTTGCAACAGAATATGGAAAACTGTTTCTTGTTTTAATATTTTAATTGAAATTAACGTAGTTGATAATGACACTTTCAATATTTTACTTTAGATTTAGTAAGGACTCGTATAGATGCGGTTATATTTCTATTTGCAGTTGTTTGATAATTGTAGTTACAGAACTTCTTTCAGCAAGTGGTTAAGATGTGAAGTCCGTTGTACAAGCAGATACTCATTCCTTTCCTTTAACCTCGTCAGTCCTTTTGTCCTTTACAGAGGACATGGCATTCTTTGCTGCTATGCAGCAGATGAATTGAATAGGCAATGGCGCATCAGTAAATCATTTTATTGATGGTTCCCTCTAGAGATGAAACTAGTTGTCAGTCACAATGCATTGCTCAATTTTGCGTTCAAAGTTCATTTAGTCATACAAACCAATAGAATATATTTCATCATATTGTCATCATAATAAATCAATGTTAATTTAGACTCCATACATCAAATTTCAAAGGCTGATAGGAAATTTATCACATATTTCAATAGGGTATATTTTAGGTTCAAATTCAAAACCAATTTTAACTAAATTTTTACTAAAGACTGTCCTGCTGAAAGGACAAATTGGACTTAATATCTATAAATGGAATTCTTGAGATAAATTTCCTATCTAACAAATAGGCATGGAGAATTCTTTGGATACCTCATATATCGGTCGTCCTTGTCAGAAATGCAATTATCCACTAACTAACGAGATTATTTTCAGCAAAGACTATTCTGATTTTGATGATATCAAAAACAATGAACCGAACAATGAATCCTGAAATGAGGTAGATGCCCTTCAAAATGCCACCACCATGGAGAAAAACGCTACTGAGGAATATGACAGCAAATCATTGGGTGAAGATATAACCCCCAGGGGGCTGTCACAAAACTGATCGGTGTATAATTCGCGAGATCAGCACTGGAGAACAAACAAGTTTCAATTCTCAGAAAATACAAATATTGCAATTGACAATGTCACAGCTTACAAAGATGCACATGAGTTAGAAAATTCACTCATAGTAACAATGGCTGAAAATACAATATGAAAAATTATTGAATCGTCTGAAATTGTCAATATCACCCCATCAATAATTCTTTGCTGTCAGTCTAAAAATATCAATATATCGACTGTTTTTGATCCGATTCTATTTTAAGTCAAAATGTGGAATTAAAGGCATTCGGGAGCATTTTGACCAAATACGTTCAAATCTAAAATGTGTGGCTCATGAAGATGTAGCTGATTTGGCAAACCAGGACCCATTATGGAAAACCCGACTCCTTTGGGATTCCATCAATTCAGGAATGGAGAAATTCCCTGTATGGCCTCATTTTTTATGCATTGATGAAATGATAATTCCCTTCTCAGGAGCATTGCAGCACAAAGTTGTCATTAAGAACAAGCTTCATCTGGTTGGACTCAATGTGTACTGTCTTTCTGCCCCCAGTGGGACATAAGATGGTGCCTTATGTTGGTTCACAAACTTTTGTAGATGAATATGTGGACATGAGCTAAGGGGAGGCTGCTGTTCATGCTTTAACCCTGAATGTGCTGGAAAGTGTGACAATCTGCATCAACAGATTTTTTACAAGTGTAAAACTTGGAATTCTGGACAGCGAATTAGTGGGCCCCTTCCAAAAAACCGAATTCCTAAAGCTCTGCAGAACAAGATTCCTCTTGAATCAACACCACGGGAGGAGTCCTCAGTTTTGTACTGCAGGACAGCAAAACAGCATTGATCGCTTGGAAAGATGACAAAATGGTTGAAGATAAATATCTCATTCAAAATTGTAAACGCTGGGTTAAGGGTAACACAAAACAAACATTACCACAACCCATTGCTATATCAAATTACAACAAACGAGAAAGCAACTGCTTTGCTAAATTTCATGTTTATTGCTAAGTACTGATGTACTATTTGTGAGAAAAGTAATTTGGATCACTGTTTATTATTTTTGTATGATGTGACACCATTTAAATAATTTTCCGAAGAAGGATTATTTTTTAAACATTTGGGTCAGATATACTACTTTAGTCCTAGTTGTCCTCTCTAGAGGACAGCCAGAACCCCAATGAGAAAAATAATTATTCATATACGCTTTTTAGATTTTGCATACCGGGGTGTTAAATGTTGTAAGCATGGCTGAAACAGTGTAAAAAACATATTTTTGAGAAAAAAGTCCGAAAAGGTTAAAGAACCTCGAACTGCTGCAATGGATTCTTTTGAAAAAATAGAAAGATGAATTGGTGCCGAAGTTTACTCTTGCCAAAATAGCGAAAAGTGAAGAATAAGTTGCTTGATTTAACTTCTTGCAATGTTTCATGATCTCTTCTCTTGTTCATCTAATTATCCAGATACATTAGAAAAGATTTCTTGTGGTAAACTTGATTCATTATTGAGAATGCTCTTAACGGAGTTTAATTTTTTTTACAAATGTGGAATCTTACTTTTAATCGAGGTATTTATCACAAACTCGTTCAACAATCCGAAGTCATTATTATCATCCATCTTATAATTTCTGTATAAAAGTCGAGTCCATTATTATTTAAAAATAAACTTTGGACAAAAATTTGTTATGATGATTGTTATATATTTGAAATTTTTCAGCCGATAGCTATGACGCGAGCGGAAGCAGCTATGTTTAAACGTTGAGGCGAAAAAAATTGCAGTTAACAATGAATGGTTAAAGGATGCGTGAAGCGAGATGAATTGATTTGATCGCAAGGAAATTCCAAACTTAAATAGTAGCATATAATTTTACAATTTTTTTCAAACATGAACACTTACGAAATATGATTTGAAAGATACAGATTTGCGACAATTGAACTAAATGAAACACATTTACAATAAGCGAAAAAAGCTCTAAGTGATGCTGGATATATATGTGAATTGATTTTTTAATAATTTGGTGGAAACTTTTGAAATGCCATTTAAAGTGAAAAATTTAAAATTTTTTGCTTTGGGTGGGCCCACTAAGTATACATCAAAATGAAATGTTGGTACTCATGAATGAAAAAAAAAATGAATATATATATATATATATATATATATATATGCTTTTTAATGTCTCCTGCTACATAGAAATTCAAATATTCCGCATGACCGGGTTTCTAGAAATTTTGGAGGATAGTGGTTCTTTATACAGCTTGCCTCTATACTAAATATATTAAGTTTGAATAAATACTGCAGAATTAATGGCAAAAATAGGAAAGGTGGGATAATCGGTATTGCCACAAATACCTAAAACATTTTCAAGAAAAATAAGCCTAATTGTGGCAAAATGCTAAAAAAAATGACTGCACACTGAAAGCAAATGTAATGAATAAAATATGTAATGAAAAGTATTTCGAATGAAATGAAAAAAACCTAAAAATCACATGACTTACAATATCAAAGGCTTTGAAATGCTGTTTCAAAGTCTTATCCATTGTCTCAAACAATTGCTCGTTAATTCCAGCTTTGCGACAAACCGCCATACTCCGATCCAACTCATCCAACTAAAAAGTGGTTAGTTAAGGAGATGATAAAAATGACCTACCAAATGCGCAATGGTATCCTTCAGGTCACTCAATTCATTCAGTACATGGGGATTTCTCTCTTTGAACTTATCAGTGAAAAAAGTCTAAAACATCATTTCATTTAACAGCACAAAATAAATAATAACTCTCACAAAATGGCTTAAAATCACGTTCTACAAATTTGGACTTTTACTATATTTCTAAACAAGATTAAACTGTTATAGTTCAAATGGCCAATGTTATATTCCAAGGCCTTCTATAGAAGGCTTTGAATGTTTTTAATCCATTATTTACTTTCACGAGGTCTTGGACCAACAATTTCCTTTCCATTTGCAGATTTACATTAATTTATTATAACAATTTACTTAGGGATGGGGATGATAAGAAAGCTGAGTTAGGCTTGGGTATATGGTAGTTCCCTGCGAGTTGACGTTTTTAGGTTCGAGTCGAGTTGGAAACCTACCTCGCGAGTTCGATTCGAGATACAAATATATTTAGATCTTTTATTCTACTTAGACTAAACTTGATATAACTGGTACCCTATATAAATGTACGACAAATACAAAATGTTAAACTAAATGAAAGAAGCCAAGCCTGATGGCTCGCAATTTCGGATAAAAAGTGAAAGGTCGATGGATTCTTCCAAGAAAGATGCCATTCAAGCTAGTATCGAGTTGGTTTCGAGTTGAATTTTTGAACCCCGAGTGGAGGCAGAGTACTCGAAGGGGCCTAGTTTATGGGTCCACTTGAAACTCACATTGGATGTAGTTTATTTACATTCCATTTTGAATCAACTAATTTTCAAAAAAGATGGATTCTAGGTATTATCTAAAATACATGTTAAACATCTCTTTCAATGATTCTTACCTGTTAAAAATTGGACTACTATCATAACAAAAAATCACTATATATATATATATATATATATATATATATATCAATCTGTTTGAAGCATTTATGTACGAATTTTTTCAAATACGACTGGCAAAAAATGTACCCGGAATAAAAATCCTATCTAGCATTTAGAGCAAAAGATATTGGAACACATGAGGGTAATCATTAAAGATACGTTTTCAATATTCAAGTGGAATTCGATTAGAATTCTAACAAATTTTTAACAATGAGAAAATCACATTTCGCACAAAAGTATGGTGAAAAAATATACCATATAGTTGTTAAATCCTCCGCTAACTTGTGCAAGAATAGTTCCATTAAGTTTTGTTTGGAGATTAAGTTGAAACTTTTTGCTTTGAGGAAACTTCTCTGCCAATTCCCGATCACTCACAATTGCTCGATATTTTTCTGAGAAGAAGTCAATTGCAACCTGAACTGAATTGAGGTACACAATAGAATCAATCTCTGCTTCAGACGCCTGATTGGACGATGGCAAACTATTGGTTGTGGTCAGGACCCAACGTTCATAATTAAGTTTCTAAAGGTGGGATGATGGTCAGGTATATTTACTGCGATTGTACTTGTAAATAAGCTTATAGTTAGGCTTGATCACACGATAGATTGAGTTTATGCTGTTCATCTTTATATATACATATTTATATGGACCTAAGACTTCAATTTTAGTAAAATTCATGCAATAATAGCGAATAATGGTGAAAAGTAAAGTCTATGCCTGGTAACAGGGCCATTAAAACTCCTTACCATGAAATTCTCTCACAATGTAGAACAAACTAGTTTCTTAATTTTTAATGGAATTAATATTTCAACTATGCCAATATTTGGTGATAAGATAGTGTCCTAACCCTCAAAAGTATATAGCATTTATCATATACCTATTTTGTTTAGAAACGGTATGTTATGATGTAAATGGTATATACTTGTAAAAATGATGTTAACTTTTAACATTCCGTTACCGAGTAGTTTTGTGTCAGACTTGTCAACGAGCCGAGCCGAGCCGAGCTTGAGCACAGTATTTGATATACAATGAGGCCAAAACGAGCCTATTTTAGGCAAAGCAAGTTTATAGTTTGTATTTTTTGCAGTCAGTATGCCTTTTCTATAATCTTATTTAAGAAATGTTTATTAAATAATAGGAAGAGCTATGTAAAAAACCCTTTGAGAACAATATTTTTAAAAAATAGCGAGCTAAAACGAGCCTCATTCAAAGAGTTTATGTGGCGAGATGGGGCGAACTTACACAAAATTTAAACGAGCCGAGCTTGTAAATGTTGGCTCGTTGACAAGTCTGTTTTGTGTTCATGGATCAAAGAAAAATGAATATCTCAAAAAAAATTCTGTCCCATTGATGAACTTTTGACACATTTCAATAAAAAGTTTATCATTATTGAATGAGTAGCATCTATGATAACAGTGAAAATGAAACTCCGTTACTGCTTGACCACTGAAAGTTAAGATTAAAACAAACCAACCTCGACGTCAGGAAGATCAGGCCCACCGCGAATTACAGTGCGATCAAAAATAAATCGGTTGGCCTCCTGTCGTTCCCAGTGGACGTGCATGTGTATTGGAAGATTATCCAATTGGGCTTTATCATAACTGCGAATCATGTTAACACAAAAGATTTGCAAGTCTAAATAGATAAAAGGATAATGAAATCTGTGTAGAGATAATATTCACACCAGAGATGGAACCGGCTAACGGCCTGCAGCCGCTTTTAAATTTCATGAAAAGCCGCTAAAATTACCGGCATAAATTACAAAAAATATTTATATATAAATATATATATAAAAATATTATATAACAGGGAATACTTTGCTTAGTTTGGGAGGAATTTCTATGAAAATATAAAATTCGAAAAAAATTATAGTATGAACAATTTACAGTATTGCAATTCGAATAATAATTACGTTTACATTCTGGAATCTCTCCTAAATTTTGCTACAAACGGATTTGTTCTGCTTTTTGATAAGATAATCTTACTTCAGTTTTTTATGGAACTTACAAATAAGAAAAGAACCTATTTATAATACTGAAAATATAATGTATAAGATTTACGCTTGAAATTTGAGAGACCTCATTCAAATAAAGCAACTGGAACCCTTGCATTTAATTAATATTGGAAGAGGACGCTCAAAATATATTTGAAGGATGCAGAAAGACATGCAAAGTAAACTAACTAAATAAAAACTAAAACGTT
>CABFPE010000501.1:276390-288344 GCA_900660155.1 Hofstenia miamia
TATATATATATATATATATATATATATGCATATGATTGGTGCCGTGGGGGCATGAGGATTCCAACGGAAAATTTCATGGGGCAAGGTGGAGTGGAGATCAAAATTTTACGATGGCCAAGCCTGGGTGTATTTCAAAACAAGATGTAGAAATCAGCAGCAATGAGTCCTCTTTTACTAAGATAATGCAGCCCGACTCAAGTGTTCGCCAAACAAAAATTGCAATATTTTTGGTCATTTGATAATTTAAAAAACTGATCTAACATATTTCAATGGCAAACCAGTCATCAGTTTTCTTTAAACAGATTTAAAAGATTAGTATGAAATCTTGAATGGAGCATAGTTTCAAAAATAAAAATCATAACAAATCTTTTCTTACTGACGGGTTCCCAATAACTTTTTGAATCATCGTCAATCTTAACACAGGCTTCTATCTACAGGGTGAACAGAAAGTACTTGGACCAATTCAAAAGTGATTTATTAATAGAAAATTACAAAAATATAAATTAAACATGAATGAAAATTATAAGTTAGGAAAGCAAGAATAAATTTAAATTATTTATTTTCAATGTGATGTCCCTTCCTTTCGATTAGACGTTTAATTCTCTGTCTGAAGTTACCAACCGAGGCACGCAGCGTTTCCTGAGGTATTTTAGCCCATTCACTCCGAAGAGATGTCTTCAAAGCATCAACATTTGGATGAGCAACAGAACACACCTTCGCTTCCAACAAAGACCACACCGAAATATGCATGGGATTCAAATCAGGCGATGCAGGAGGCCACATCTCCTTACTCCAGAATCTGAGAAAATGACGTTGGCACCAGTCCTGAGTTTTTCTTGAGTTGTGCAATGGTGTTAGGTCAATAGTTAGACTGAATGCTACTTTATTCGAAAGAGAAAAAGTGATTTTAACAATATTTAATTTTAAAATTAAAAATGGTCCAAGGACTTTCTGTTCACCCTCTATATGTCCTTAGCCGACTAATATAATTGCATGATTTACACAACAGAATAAGGTAAAGAGCTTTAGGCAGATTCTCACTTCTTATAACTGGTATATAATGTTGGAACCATCACATGGCTTCCCTAGTAATTGGAAAACCTTCACTAAAATAATGACTGATGCTAATAATCACTGCTCTCCATTTCACACTGTTAAGGTGTGCAATGATAAACCGTGGATGGACAGTCACATAATTAAATTTAGGCAGAAGGCTCTCAGTCAACAAAGCTAACCGTGAAATTGAGAAAGACAAAACGCGGTTTATACGTTAACCACTGGAAAACTCCAAAATCACGACCCTCGAATTTGGTGGAGAAGCGTCAAAGATATATCTAGAGTCAGCACTAAAAAATCTACTTGGGAAGCTACCAACTGATCCTTAAAAAATCTACTTGGGAAGCTACCAACTGATCCTTAAACAATTCTCGAGTTAGCACTACCTCTTCACTTATTAATCAATCATTATCAGAGTTGTGTGCAACACCGTTTACAGTAGCAGATGTTGTACTCCCACGACTGATCTCCGTCCTATATCTCTAACGGAACCTGCCTCAAAACGTATTGAAGATGTCATCTTAACGGAAGTGAAACCAAAAATTTTGGTGTCATACCTAAAAGTTCTACGACACTAGCCCTCATGGAAGCAGTCTCTAGGTGGTTCGCAATACTGATTAAAACCTCATCGTTTCGAGAATATTCTACTAAATTACCAAAAAGCCTTTGACTTAATCATACTATACTGATAAATAGATTAAAGGAAATAGGCGTAAGAGATTCAACATGTAAGTGGATTTATTCCTCTCTCTGTGGTCATTGCCACAGGGTGAAACTAACAGATACGAGATTCTCTGGTTGGAAGACAAGTAAGGCTGGTGTTCTACAAGACATCAAATTGGGACCCTGGTTATTCATATTGCTTATTAATGATCTATTGAACAACTTTGCTAATCACCTAACATTTGTAGATGATACCAGTTTTTGGCACCCACAACCCAGTTCTCAAAATAGTAAACAACTTGAAAAAGTCCAAAAACGTGCCATCAAGATTATATGTCTGGGTGATAATTATGGAGCAGGCCTAAACCGAGTCAACCTCAAATCACTTAATGAACACAGCCAAGATCAACGTGATAAACTGTGGTAAAAAAATGAAGGATCCAAATCATAGCTTCAATTATTTAGTGATCCAAATCATAGCTTCAATTATTTAGTGCCTAAACATCGGAACATTTTCTATGATTTAAGAAACCAGAGATTGGGAAAAATAGAGATGACAAACCTCTAGTGAATGAAACCTCAATTCGTCAATCACCAAAGTTTGAGAGATGCGTCAATAGTTTACAAGGAATGACTTTTTAGATTTGTACATATTTTGAAATATTAATTTCAAATACAATACAATAAATTAATAATAATAATAATAATAGAATTAAAACAGTTTTATAAAGCCCGTCAAAACCCCATTTAAAAATGTAAGTCTTACCATTAAATACTGCAAGATAATTCCTTTCTTGAACTTATTGTCATTGAAGGCTGATTGCTTGGTAACAGTGCTAAAACGCAAATATTAGAAACTAAAATGAATGAAAAAATTTTTTCTCCCAAAATCCGATTCGCAATTTAAAAACATAAAATTCCCGTCCCAGTACAAGCCTGATGCTGTGAGACAAGTAAACGCAACTCCTTAAACATATCAATCAAGTAATGTAAATTAAAAAACTGGTTTTTATTTAGTGTTGATATATTTACACACATATTTGTAAATATTTCATTACATTGTGTACACATAGTTTGATGGAAAATTTTTAGAAATACAATGTGTAGACCTAAAGCTTATTAACAAAAAAACTAAATGTAAGTTAAGCGCTAGAAAATTGTAATGACACATCAAATGCTTGTTCTTAATGTTTCAGGTTTGCCGCAGTTGTCACATCATCATTTCCACGTGCATCATACTGATAAAATCTGTAGTTCTTATTGCATTCCATATTTGAAACGTCCATTTCTGCAAGATTCCTGTTAATCATTCCTTAGGACTGTTGTTACAACCATCCACGTAGAGAAGACATAGACGTAGCCAGAGGAGGGGGCCGGGTGCAAAAGGGCCCCTCCGAAATTTTCAAAATTTGGATTCCGAAGATAAGCATTTTGTTGAAAACATAAAATTTGTAGAAAATTATATCAAGCCTTATGAGTTTTTGTGTCCAGGATTCTACATCAGGTGGCTGTGTCTTAAAACAAGGACTTTGTAGATCCCTTGAACTCTTCAAATATTTACTCTCGCTAATTATTTTTCAGGCTACGCCACGGAGGCAAGACACATTTGGTGAAAACCGCCGTTAATTGACTTCAAGCAACAGAATAGCAAAAAAGTAATAATGTACGTCAAATGCCGTTCCTGAAAGAAAAATAACCAAAAAATTTGTCAGCACTTTTCAGTTTATCAAAGCAAATGAAACGATTACATGTACCGTAAAACCTGTAATTGAAGGATATGGCCTTTTATTTTTCAACCTCCTTGCTAGGGTGGCCTTCTATTTTTCAACAATCAATTATTCGTATTTTTAGGTCTATAAAAACTTTAATTTCATAACTACTTCAAATGTTTCAAATCAGTTGAAACCCCGTTGAGTTGAAGAGGCCTCCTACATGTAGCTACTCCACTTACGTGATAAAACAATGTGCTTACGTGATAAAACAATGTGTAAAAGTCAGCTTAAATACTTTAATGAAATCTAATTGATTTATAAAAAGAAACGAAATTGTAACAAAAAAAGATGTGAATTCAAACTTAGTGCGTGCGCGTGTGTGCGTACATACGTACGTACATACCCGCACGTATCTCCATCCTTGAAAGAGAAAAGCGGATAGCTGTCTCAAACACAAACCTGAGTGACCTATTTTCAACCTCCTCGCTAGGGTGGCCTTCAATTTTTCAACCTCCTTGCTAGGGTGGCATTCTATTACAGGTGGCCTTCAATTACAAGTTTTACGGTATATATATTATATATATATGTATAATTTATTTAACTACAAGATGCAATTGCAAGCAGATATTAAAATAAATTTATTTAATAATAGGAAAAATACATAAAATTTAAACTGGGGCAGAATAGGAAAGAAACAAATATATACTAAATCACAATTTCAAAAAATATTTTGCTCATAATTGAAACAAATATAAATTGCAAAGAATTTATACATAAATATACACTATAAAAAATTCAGCTACGGATGTTTTATACACTGGATTNATATATATATATATATACATATATATATATATATACATATATATATATATATATAAATATGAGAAGTTGTAATATAGAAAATCTGCGGATAAAACGCTAAAAATCGTACCAATAGTCAATGAGAAGTTCTAAGAGTTGAACAATTGGTAAAAATACTTTGGTGAAGTCATGCACTGCAAGTTCCTCCCTCATATATTGGAAAAATAGATCACGATAAGTTTCTGTAAGATTTAGGGAAAGTACTTGATCAGTTGTGGCGATTTTTTGATAAGTAGTAAGAACCAACTTCTGAAATTGATCTACTTTGTTAGACTCTTTCGCTTGGTGAAAAATCTCAACAACTTTCCCAAACATTTTCTTGCATACCTTAAAATATATTGCAACCAATAAAAATTATTTATCTTCAAGGACATATATATATATATATATATATATATATATATATATATATATATATAAAATTATCTTATCAAACACATATAAGCATATAATACATAAATAGTTTTGTTATAATGTGAAATCTAAATTTTACAGAAACAGGTTTTGCTTGTTGAAGATTATATTTACGTGCAAAGTAGATAATTTTGTCCATTTAATATTAATGATAAAGTGAGATATGCACTTATTTTCAACAATTGATAATATCTAAGACCATTGTCAGATTTTATAATAAATACAACACAAATAACCATATAAAACCAAAATATTCAACTTTTCGAGATGATTGAAGTAGCATCCATCAAATGGGAACATCGAGATGCGCTTACTCTATAAACAAATTTTGACATTTAAGCATTGTAAACTATGAAAAAGAACGATTTCTGGATTTCTGAATGAAGCATAGGTGGAAGTGTACTACCATAGCGATTCTCCCAATCTTCCAAACAAAGATGACAAATTTAAACCACATTGTGCTAACTTCTAGAATTGGAAAAGTTTTCTAAAGTGACGAGGACAAAAGCCGCATGTAGCTAGGGAGATATCTTATGTTCTTAACAAGATGACTAGACAATGGAGTTGTGAAATTGCAAAAATTGGCCAAGAAGCTATTATAAGCGTTACCTTTTTTTCCTGGGACACTATCACAAGATATTTCAAATAGCGTAGCATAAAAATGCACAAGAGAAAGCCAGAAAGAAATAGAGACATTAAAATCTTGGGTCTGAAGCATTTAGCATCAGTTGTCCGCAAGCTAAACATAAAAAATTCGAAATTAAAAAGGTTCCCTTCCCATCCTGTGAAATTTACCACAACCCCAAATAAAATGTTCCAACATTTAAGTATATAGTTGTTAGTTCAATTGTAGATAAATTGTCTTAATAGAAAAAAAATTGGAAACATTTGGGTTAACGCTCTAATTACTAGACCAAAAACTAATAACCATAGGGTTTCGGATGATCCATAATCTAAAACTCGAATTTTCTTACAACCTCAAATTTCAAGATGTACATTACAAATCCATAAAGATGTCCAATAGAAAGAATATATGCATTCAAAAATCCTTTTTGTGGGGTCCTTAGAGACTCCATGGTCGTTAGAAGGAATGTGTGTTAAATGTAGGTGAAGAATAAATTAGAGAAAGTGCTATATTTTGGAATTGTAGAATAATTTTGATTGCGCAATCTATTTAAAGCAAACAAAATGACATTGTTATCAATATACTGTGAACGAACGAGTCATTAAAATGATAATAAACATTCTCTAAGCACACTTCATTTATCTCATATATAGTTTTGAAATTTTGGTAATTTAATTGAACATGCTTACATATAGGTTATCAATACAAGAGGCGGTAATGAACCTCGACAGCAGGGGCTGATCATGCCGTTCTAGAAGATTAAAAATAGTCTTTTGTGAGAATCTTGACCATGTCCTAAGAAGAACATCACACATATCTTCACGAATATCATGATGCTTTCTTCGTAGAGGGATGCTTTGTTGTAGAAACAAAAAAATCACATTCAAAAGTTCAACCTTCAACTCATATTCATCAAACTCATACATTGTAAATATGACGTTGGAGACCGAAGAAAGCTGACCCAGCAAAATTCTAAACGTTTAATTCAGATTGAATTCTCCATGAGATCAACCTACTGTTTAATAGCCAGGCACCAAATAACCCAATCTGCGTAATAAAGTCGCTCAAAATCTAGTAGATGTGTACACATCCTGAGGTAATCGAAAATTTTCGATTTTAGATTAGCGGGCCCATGCGAATGAATGAAAGAGGTAAAAAGATCCTTCAGGTGATGTGGCTGCATCAACTGCATTAAGGTGGCCAAGACGGCGCCAAGTTCACACTAAATTATGCAGAATAAAACAATCTAATTGCAAAACCCCATTTTCGTCTCTTAGTTTTGATTATTGATTTTACATTTAGCTAGCATGAATAAATAATAAATATATGGAAAGCTATATTGTTGAAAAGTAGCAAAGAACTTCGGATAAACCGAACCCTCTCAAATGAATAATTGGAATTAATATTCATTAAAATCTAATAATGAGAAAGTAACATACGTACACGAATGTTGCGATGTAAAGCATCTTGCTCCATCTAAAAAATTTGTCCTGAAAAACCTATAATCGAATTATCGCCACTAAAATCAGGTATGCAGCACAGAGATAGACGGCGAAATTTTCAGACCCGGTCTGTCAACTATTATTTCAAACCCGTTTCGGCCGGTGTTGGCTCCATTTTAACACATCGATTGTGTCCTGTAATTGTTTATTATTTTCTCATTGATGAATTGAATATGCAATTCTGTTACAGACTTGTCAACGAGCCGAGAAGAGCCGAGCCGAGCTTGAGCATAGTATTTGATATACAACGAGCCCAAAAATAGCCTATTTTAGGCAAAGCAAGTGTATAGTTCTGCTTGTTTTTTGATTATGAAGATTTTTCTAATTTTTTCCAGTCAGTATTCCTTTCCTATAATTTTATTTAAGAAATGTTTATTAAATAATAGGAAGAGCTATGTAAAAAATTCTTTTGCACAATAAAATTCTTGAACACAATATTTTTAAAAAAATACCGAGCTAAAACGAACCTCATTTAAAGATTTATGTGGCGAGCCGAACTTACACAAAATTTAAACGAGCGGAGCCGAGCTTGGAAATGTCGGCTTGTTGACAAGTCTGTTCTGTAAGCAGATCTTTTTTACCTACCCACTTTATTAATAAATTATTGAAGGGATAGGCATAAAATTTATTTGTATTTACAAGCTTGTTACCTCCGATACAGCTTAACAGAAGCAAAAATTTCGAAGTGGCATTATAAAGTAAAATTATTACTTTTTTTCTATTACTGAACAAAATTGAGTAAGAAATATATAATGAATCTCTTAAACTTTATAATATGATCAACAGTGGACATAACATTGAGAAAAGACTTAATGATTCTAAAACGAAAAAAATACTAACCTCCAAGAATTTCTCCATTAAAAGATGAAATATGGAGTCATTTAGTTGTGGAATTTCTGAAGAAACGTGGTCCTAAAGCATAGTAAACGAAATGCACAAATCAAACTGCAAAAGATACCTTAAACTCATCAAGACTCTTCCACTCGGAGCTGACATACTAAACACTCATAGTAAAAGGCGGGTGAGTCTAATAATACTTACAGGATACATGCTTCCAATCATTTCACAACATTGTTTTGTTTGAGATCCAATCTCTGATTTTAAAATGTCTAAGATCAGTTTTTGCAGAAGAACACTACGAGCACCTAAAGACATATAACTGAATCAACTACATCTTTAGTAAATCAGCTTACAGATTAGAAATAAAATTCAAGAAATATTATATCTCGTCAGCATATTATAAAGAAAATATACACTGATTGATCTCAGGTGCGTCTCAATCTTACATTGGGATTGAATTAATAAATCTTCAGATATACGAAAAGTGTCCCTTCAAGGTTTAAATTTAAATAGACACCGTTTGATTTTTGGAGCAAGCTAGGAGTTAAACGATGAATTGGCCCTTTTCAAACTTTAACTCGTTGACGTGCTAATGAAAATAAACGTGTGAGTTAAAATAGTTTTTACTATAAAATTAAAGCGTTGGTTTTAAAACAAGCAATATAATTTTTGATGAGCATGGCAAAAAACGGTTACTCTAATTAGGAAAAAGCTAAACGGCATGATTTATGAAAGATTAACGTCAAAATAAACGTTAAAATTAACAAATTCTTGGAATGGTATCTGACTGTCACAAATGCAAACATTCCTAAACAATCTTATCTACACAATAGATTATTTGTTTTGTAAATTTACAATTATTAAGTTGTAAAGAAAGTTCTTGTGGTTATTGTTACTTATATTGCAATCGATGTATTTTGAAATAAAGTTTGCATATAATCCGTTAATGTTATATGTCATTTTGAAACGTGTTTTTCGCTCCATCTATTCATTGTAGTGATTTTGTTAAAAAATTCGCCCCAATTTTCTTGTTCCAGTTCAAGCTAGGCCAAAACGAAGCGAAGACAGCTTGCGATATCAACGATACAAACTTACGGCACAAGAAATTCCGTAGTGGTGAGGAGAGCTTTGAAGATGTCGAATATGTAGTCATCTATCCGAAGTTGACAATAACTCACTGAGAGCCTAGTCAATTCCAATTCACGGACAACTCTTCAAGAGCTTGCTGCAAAATTAGATGTAACGCCTATGACAATTTCCAACCACTTGAAAGACATAGGGAAGTAAAAAAAGCTTGATAAATTGGGGCCTCACAAACTGAAATGCGTCATTTTGAGATGCCTTATGCGCTCCTTCTGTGCAACGATAACGACCCATTTCTCGATCGAATTGTGACGTGTGATGAGAAATCGATTCTCTATAACAATCGACAACGTTAAGATACAGCCCACCAATACCTCTCAAAGCCAACACTTCACCAAAAGAAGGTTATAGTGACTGTTTGGTCGTCTGTAGCCAGTGCCTTCCATCACAGTTTTCTGAATCCGGGCGAAACGATTACAGCGGAGAAGTACTGCCAACAAATCGACGAAATGCACCAGAAGCTCCGACGTATGTGCCCGAGATTGGTCACTATGAGGGTACCAATTCTCCTCCATGACAACGTCCGCCCAGACATCGCACAACGAACCCTACAGAAGTTGAACGAATTGAGTTACGAAACCCTGACCCATCCATCATACTCAAAGGACCTCTCGCCCTATGACTACCACCTTTTCAAGCATCTCGACAACTTCCTCTGTGAGAAATGTTTCAAAATCCAAGACGATGCCAGGAAAACGTTCAATGATTTTGTGAATTCCAGAGAGCCGGACTTCTACTCAAAAGGCATAAATAAAGTTATTTCTCGTTGGCAGAAATGTGTTGATTGTAATGGTTCTTATTTCGATTAATAAAGTGTATTCTAAGCGAAGTTATGTTTGTTTAAACTAATTGGTTACAAGCCGCAAAAACTTTCTTTACATCTTAATACTTGGAAATGAACGTATATTAATGCGTTAACGTGTAAAAAATTAACGCATTGGAAAAATTATTAATTAATGTCCAGGTAGAACTTTTGTGTAATTTTGAAGTGTGTTCTAGGTTTACTAATTAATTATGTTTTACATGGCTTAGATAAACTAAGTCAAGGCTTTATTTCATTATTAGAGGCAAGTGCAATATGAACAACCAGATTTATGAGGTAAACGATATCAGTTTTAAAATAGCTGAGATAATTAATCGCACAATTTTTAGAAAGACAGTGAAATGAGATAATTTCGGGAACATTTAGCAACTCTTGTTAGAAAATTTAACTGTTCAAGTCAGTGATTAAACTGGATGTGCAGCATCAATGACCCGCAAAAATTTTTCACTAAAGGACACCTTTCTCAAATGTATATCATATCGGACCCCTAATCACAAAAACAAAATTCAATTTGAATATATATACAAAATAAAATATTAAAACTTTAGTCAGCATAAATTTGTACAAAAATTATGTTCTAAGAAGAGTAACATTGAAGATGCTCTTCTGAATTGAGGCGAATAGCTGAAACAAAAAAAACACAAAATACCTAAGGTCCAAAAGCTTCAGGTAATTGCTATGACATAAATTTGGCAATTCAATGATATCTGGAGGATGTTCTCAATTCATGATAAAAGGTTGTTTATTTTTGATTGTATTTCTATGTAAAATTATATGGATCTCAAATGTAGGGTTGCCATTACATTCAAGAACAAAAAGTGACCAAGCAGTTTTTGATACAGAAGAGATAAAGAAATTCAATTGTGTACATCAGACAAAGATGAGCATTTAAATCTTCGAATGATTTATGCTATTACTTAAACGATGATTTAGACCCAATATTCAAAGACCCATAAATGAGTTCAAAACGTGCCTCTTAGCGCGAAACAAATGTATGAAACTTTAGTGTGCATTAATTTGTGCATGTAATGTTTTGGAAGTGCAGCGTAGCATTCTGGAATTATGCCTCCCACAGTGAAAAAGTTAGTATATACTTATATCCAACATCATATTTGGGTATCGGAACATATTCCTGAAATTCCAGCCAAAACAGTTTTCACACTAATGGTAAGAACCCTCCAACATTACTATTCATTTGTAGCTCATTTGTGGTGGGGTTCGCAACGTAGCAAGCTAGGTGGTACCAACCAGACCTTAAATACCAACCTCTACTCTTGTACACTTTGAAACAGCCCTCGGCTTTACACGTCCAGAAATAGCATCCGATTTGATATTGAAGTTCTAAGTATGGTAATTCCTGATATGACGTTTGATAATAATGAATGACTATATTTAGCTGCTGAAGGCAGACACTACAAAAATATAAAAATAAATCAAGTTTTACGGCAGCGAGGACAGTCACAGGAGATGAAATAGGAGCAGATGGAAGAGTAGGCACAGTTGGAGAAGGGCTCAGCAAAGAGGAAAGACATCAACGATTTTTTGAAGCTCGGCGGCAGGGAAAAGAAATCAATGGCTGTTGAAGCTATTTGCCGATAGCATAGGACCTTGTCAACAAGACTTTTACGACGATATCTAGCTTCTGAAGGGGCTGACCCAGCAGTGCTGACCATCGAGCCTAAGTACTTAAACTCTGAAATAACCTCAATGCTTTTACTTAAAACAAAATTTTATTTCAGATGTTCTTTCCGATGCCCTTGATAGCCATATGCACTTGGTCTTTGGTAGAGAGATATTAATATATAGTGGCGCTAGAACTGAAACTATACCATCTAGATAGCTCTGTTTTTGCTCCTCAGACCTGCCCAAAAGACAGAGATCATCCATATACTTGATGTGCTTAAGTTCCACTTTACCTTTACCAAAGAGAGAGAGAGTTAAAAAGTTAACAGAGTCCCTCACTAATCAGGTAATGGAAAAGGAGGTTAAATAAGCTTGGGACGAGGACACATCCTTGTCGGACTCCACGTTCAAGCTTAAAACTTGCTTGTGGATGTTCATTGCGAATGTGTGCAATTGGGATGTCATGTAAGGACTTAATGATCGCAACTATCCGTTTTGGTACGCCGCTTGCGGTTAGACACTGCCAAATTACTTCCATTGGAACGGAATCAAAGGTAGGTCTCTGAAATACGCAAAAAGGCTTTGTTTCTAATTTGTACCAATTTTCGAATATGTCGTCTTTACTTAAATTTTTAAAAGATAGTAAAGCTAATCAAATAACAAATTTTATGGCTTCTAATATATATATA
>CABFPE010000501.1:291094-301165 GCA_900660155.1 Hofstenia miamia
TATATATATATATATATATATATATATATAAATTATTAGAAACCCTTCAAAGCAAAATATAGTGATATTATTTGTTTACAAAACTGATCAATTAGTCACTTAGTTTTATAATTGGTTTGGATTGTCTAATGAGAGAATAGTAACGCAAATAATACTTAATGGCTTCATTGTTGTCAGCATTCTCTGTAAGATTCGATTTAATGTACAAAAGTGCATCTGCTAACTCTTGCCATTTACGAGTTATTGCTCGTGCCTTCTCAGTGGCCTCTGCTTGTAAACTGTCGACTTTGCCACTTGCCTCAGTAATAGTAATCGTAGCATCGGCCACCGCCTGCAGTTCTCTGGTCTTTGCAAGAACAAGTGTCTGCTCTCTCTCACGTAATGCCCTATCGGCTTCTTGCTTAACAGACTGCTTGTCTTCATTCGCTTCATCGTATTCATTAGGGTGATAGACTCCCCTCAGTTGAACCAACTCCGCAGTAGCAAACGCCTCGCCATTAGCAAATGTGGTCTTTAGATTATTCAGAAGATATGTTTCAATGTCGCCACGAGAAGTATAAAAATCTTGACCATTAAATTCACCACAAGAATCCTTAATAGTGTCTCGTACAATGCTGTTGAGATAACCACGCCAAGAAGCCTCAGTACCAAATGCAAGAAGAATATCATACAAATGCTCCTTGTCTACAAGATACTGCATAGAGATGTCCAACTCCATGGTCAGTCCTTCAGATGTAAGACATTTGATCTCATTTACGCCTACCATCTCAAGAGTTTGCAACGTTCGCTTGTATTTGAAAAGTTTAGCTGTGGGGTAGGTGAAGTGCAGGCCTTCTTCCAAAATACGATCGCGATTGATACTCTCGCTGAAGGTGTCATAAAGAATGGCATATTCATCAAAGTTGACAGTATGCAAAGACGCGATTATGGCCCAGATGGCAACAACTATGATAAGAGTAAGAGACAGGCTTATTACCAAGCCACAAGTCGAAGTACATTTCATTGTCAATTTAAATTAACTACTTCAATGACTGTTCACTGCCAAAACGTTAACCATTGAGCAATAATATAACGAATTTGAGCAATCTCTTTACAATGACGTAATATGGTTAAATGTAATTAAATAATTATAAATTCATACCATTTCACTGATATTGTGCCTACAGGACTGGAACTGTTTGAAAATTTGATGGATATGATGCTTGAATTGAGTTCTCGTGAGTTCTGAGGCCTCATTGCTAAACGACATGGACGATCATAAACTCTTGTAGATGAACACGAATTTTAAACAAAGTCATTGATTTTTATAGTAGATGGAGGAATTTGAAATTTCCATTTAAATGGTATATTACCAGAATATAATATTTTCCTGCATGCTTAGAAAGGAGCTTACATCAGATAAGATTTACAGATGAATTTGAAGAGAATGTTGAGCGATTGGATCACTTTTAGACTGAAAATGTTCATTTCCTGCAGAGCTGTTTGAATCTGTAGAGATAAGAATCTAAATTTAATTCAGTTATAAATATTCTTAAAAACAATACATACAAATTTTAAATGAAAACATTTGTTAATTAATTTACTTTAAATAGCAGGCGTTTGAAGCTCGTTATTTGAAAGTTTGTTTAACTGAATTTTAAGACAATTTTTTGACTGGATAGAATAACTCGTGGATATCACTCTATTCCTGCCACACCCAAAAACACGGCTGAGCAAGCACTGTTACGTTTAAGTGGAAACCGCTGTCACCCAAACATGTCAATGAGTTTTTGGAATAAAAGGCAGTTTGTTGTACTAATATTTTTTCAATTCATTTGTCTAATTCCGTTTATTATTTACTATTTTGTGATATTTTGGCTGAAAAACATAACTTGAAATTTTTTTCAATCTCTATGGCTCATTTACTTTTGGTTTTAAAGGTACGGCAAGACATGGATAAATTTTTTCTGGATAGGTCTTGCTAAGAGCAAGATAGCTACCATATTTTATTTATAACAAAGAAAAAATTGAAGCCTTCAAATGGATGGCATTAAAATTTTTCTATCACACATTAAATATTTCGTGGGATTTGCACTTTGTTCCGTCCCGAACGACCTGTATTCTGATTTTGGACAGGAGAATTTTCCTTCTTAAATGTTTTCCTAATTGTCACTTCACTAGTTCTGAAACCTCTTGAACTTGCTAGAATCCTATTTTACTTTAGTAATTGACGTATGCTTTATCATTTATTTAACTACTTCCATTCACTTACTATGCTATAGTGAGATAATTGAATGAACTTCGAAATAGCTTATAAGAAATTGAAAAACTTTTGGCGGTCGGGTCAGTGAGTTGAGTTGCAAAAACCTTGTAAGTATAGCACTATCCAATTGAAACCAGCTCCTCCCCAAATTAATCCCTCATTAATTATGATAGTCAAATACATTTTCTAATTCCATCTATTGAAGAACTGGGGCGAAAAAATTAAAAATTAATTCCTACATAAATGCTGATTCACAGTGGAAGTCGTGCTCCAAGTAAGAAAGAATATATGGTGAAATCTTCTGAACTTCATAATCCGAAGGCTTAACCATTAACAAAAACAATTTGAAAATATCACCAAGGGAACTGCCACGTCTGCTGAGAATCTCCATGGAGCTTATCAAATTATCAATGATTTTTGTTTCAAACTAAACAAAATCGATAAATATTTCAAAAGGAAAGTTTTACAAACTTTAAACACTTGAGAAGAAGGAAGTTTCTTCAAATTGATGTTCTTGATTTCCTGTAGCAACCGGTCTTCTTTCACATTTTCGTCTGTGGACAAACTTTCTTTAAGAGTCAGCAGTGAATGTATTTGAGCTAAATTATTCAAAATGTTTATATAGTGTTGGCATAGCACAATGAATGTACTAGAATTGTATATTAGTAATAAAGTGACTAACGACTGCTGGTAAAAAGATGAGCACGGATTTTGACAGTAACGACGAATTTATCCTTTTCAGCGATTGGATAGCAGCGACTAAGAATCTCACTCTGTTTGTTACTGTTTTGAAACGGACTTTGACTGAGGTAAATGGACGGAGAAATGTCTTCAATTGATTTATTTGAGTCACTTTTCTAAGACAACGAGTTAATTCATAAATCAAAATATAAAAAAGAGCATCAAAGCTCGTTAAGGTTGTCATATCCCCTCTTTAACTCATTTTTTCAAAATATTTTAAAAGTTTTTTCCTTGTGTATTTAGATAGTTTAAATACTGTTCTTTCAGAAGATATAAATAGTTTTGCGTAAATATTATGTTTTAATAGCGCAAAATGCATTTAAAGTGGTGTTGTTCATAAAGTTACCACTTAGCAAAGTGTTTTCCCTTGAAAATTTCAACTTAGAAAGAGGTACATTGATTACAATTGAAGAGAAAGAAGGTTTTATGTATGAAGTTGGGGCCTTCTAAACTTGTACTAGGAACAATGTAAATAGACTGACACTTTTAAAGCGAATTTTCTCGTTTTGACAATTTGCAAGGTGTTTACATTTGTGACATTGTAACTTTGTGGTTTTTATTGTAGAATGTTGAAACTTGGAATTTCTACTCTTTATAGCAATATCTTGTGCCTGGCACTCTTCATTTTTTGATATCTTGTATTGTTAATGAAAAAATCACAAATTTCAATGAAATATTCCTGCTAAAAAGTAAAAATAATTCACATTTTCAATGTAAACGGCTAATTTTTGAAAAAATAGTGTCAGACTGTAGATGAGGTTGTAAGCTTTTTAAAAATATATAGTTTGCGACACTAAGCAATGATGGGCTAATTAGTGGCTGCCATACTGGATAATTTGGCTAATTAGTGATTTTTTTTGAAACATATTTTTCATTAGGACTTTACTTCACCCAACCCTCAAAAAATCATATTTTTCCAAAAACATCCTCAAAATTGAAAAAAATGTTTCACAGGGATATAACCAGTAAAAATTCGGATAAGGCCTACCTGAAAAACATTGAGGGTATAAGTCCCGTCTTCAATAGTGAGGGAATTGTCCTTCATAAACGGCAGGTAAGAAAACCCAAATAGCTTTCGTGTGCTTTTTGTACCTGAAATAGAGAATTTAATGCAAGATAAAGCAGAGCTAACAAATTATTACAAATAAATCTATTTCTTCATAAAGCACTATTACAAAAAGAACAGTTTAAAAACCTGAACTCATTAACTGAAAATGTACAATATATTACACTAGAGTTGTTGAATTGAAAAAACAAAATAAATACACTACTTCAAACTATCAAATGTAAATATTCATAGTGTGGGAAAGTATTTGCCAATCAATATATAGCTTGACCAGTCGAAGATGATATGGCCCTCATGCTTCTGCCCACCTCTTTGCAGGCGTATTTTCTAATGGCTGGCACTCAGCTTTGAGAGATTGTTAATTAGAACTGCCAAAAATTGCATAATCGTTTTCAATAGATAGAAACTTTGGAAACATGATTGTCTTTTCAGACGAAACCAGTCTATTGAAGCAACTCTATTGACCCAGTAAACATAGAACTGTCGTAACGACGTCGCTGAACGACATAATAACGACACTAAAGCGACATTATAAAACAACGTCTTTTCACAATAAAACGACAAACTATCAATAAAAATGCAGTTTTTAAAAAATTTATTTTCAAATTGTCATAATACTAAATTATTCTTATTTTTAAATATTTTTTGCTAGACGAAATTATACACAGTTCTATGTTTACTGGGGAGTGACTCGTTAAAACTTTTATAAAATTTAGAATAATAACATTTTCATTTACTTCACCTCAGCCACCGAATTAAATACGCACGCTCAATTAAGAATTGGAGCTGCATTATTCGAATTTATTGTGAACTCGGCTATATTTGAAATGACTTAACGCAACACTTCAATATTCATGGAAGACAAATGTCCCTGTCACAGAAGTCAAATAACCACTCTACAAGGTCAGGGGTACGTATAATTGAATGACCCCCACCTAAATCCCACTAAAAAATGCTCAATCGCTACTTAAACGCAAAGTATGGAATTGGCACCAGTTAACACAAGCGACCTGAAGGAAAAGATTTTGGAACCCTGGTATCTACATACTACATCAAACTATCGTAAAGCCTTGGTTAACTTCATGCTGCAAAGGTTGGACAGTGTAATAAAGCAAAATTCTGAATCTGAGGTTATTCTGCTATGCGTTGCTTCCTTAAATTTAAAAGATTTTTTTAACAATAACGCTTCACTTGAAGAAAAAATTAAGTTCATCATTAAAGGATTTAAATCATACTTGACACTTCATAAAACAAGAAGAGTAAATGAAGTTTTGCACGTGATATCCAATGATCATCCGCAGAATTAGGCGGTGCCACTCGCACAGTTTCCATAAATACTGGAGATGGCGAATGATAATAAATAGGAGAATAATATTCCTCCACTGGATTTACTCCACATGAAACGTATATGCATTTCTAAAAATTAAAACATGTAACCAAAATGACGTTTAGTTCAATGAGTTGACTTACATGAGAACGATCAGAATCGGCGCAATTTTCAGAGAATTTCCGAGAGTGGGAGGTCTAAAACTACATAGTTCAAAAACAAACAGCAAAAACAAATTAAAACCAAGAAACAATTTCAAATCCGATAACAGTATTACTCAACGTCATTCAATGGGTAAATAAACAAATTTATTGAATATTTAAAAATATACTGATACCTTTTTATTTCTGTCGAAATCAGAGACCTCCATTGAAACTTCCAGATTTTTTATATTTTTGAAGTCAGCTTTTTCCATTGTAACAAAAACTTCATTACTCTTGTCATCTAAAACAATTTCAATAGAACCCATAGCAAGCTATATATCATTAAATTATTCTTCAAATGGAGAATAGAGGCCAAATCATTTTCGGGTTTCGGATCAGGTCGGGAATGTTCGGATGCAGGTATTGTCAACAAAGCTTATAATGATTGATCAAAAAGTTACTGATGGAACATTCCACAGGAGGGCCAAAATTGAGGTTATTTTCAAAGTCAGGGGACTATATTTGAAGTGTATATCACCCCTCTCAGTCTGAGAAGACATGATTTTAGCAAAATATTCCACATTGCTGATTCAGTACGACGCTTTAGAGGTGACATATATAATGCAAAAGTGTACTATGAGGATAAAATACACATGTCTTAACAACGGCTTGAAACTTATTACTTAATCACTAAATAGAGGTTTATAAATGATGTATTGTCAAGAAAAGGAAAATAATTTAGTATGAAATTGATTCAGCAATGACACGTAATATTATTGTCACACGTAACGGATACTCTTAGAAAATACTTCCCAATAAGATTTTTGTATTCAACCCAACGAGACGTTTTCTCATTTTTAAATTGAACAGAAACGATGCGTCACGCACGTAATTACGCACGCTAAAATATTTTTCAGAATACTACCAATTAATTTTGCACAAAAACACTTCTTAAATATAGCTTCGGTTGATATACGTAGTTATAAGCTAAGTTCAAGTAAATTAGTAAAGATAACATAGTAAAACAAATAGAAGAGAAAAATCCCTTTGAAAACAGCGCAAAGTCGATGGGATTTACCTGAATGCATATTATCGAATGCATGTTTTGTCAAACACCTGAAATAATTAGCTTTCACCCAAACTAGTTCTTCATCATATATTTGTAGTCCTGAAATTTAAAATTAAATGATTACATATGCTTCTAGGTTGATCTCATTAAAGTGTTACTTTTCCACATAGGGTCGACTTGGCTTACCCTCACAGTGTAAACTCACTGTATTTGTGTATCAAAAAGTGTAAATATGTTCATTGCATATTATCAAGGGCTATCCTACGGATATGACGAAACTCTAGTCCAATAGTCTGGAACACACTGTATATATAGTATTGATATTTTCTTGTGTTTCTTTTCTGCAACTCAACAATAAATGTTCAATTAAAATTCAATGTTTGTAATTTATTAAGTTTCATTTCGGGTACAAAAACTTCAGTGTTTTATTTAAAAAACCCAGTGTCACATACGTAACTTTTTTGGTCACACTCATAACCACAATATTTCAATTTTTCAAGTTTTGGTGAGCTTCGGCAAATTTTTTAACTTTATTCTTTCAATTATTTTTCCTGTTTAGCTTGAACACTTCACTAAAATCTTAAATTGCATTGTTCTTTGCACAATCTTGTCCATGGCCTGTTACACACGGAACCTAACTTTTTTGGTTTGTAACTTAAATGTCTCGGTAAATAATTTTTTGTGGAAGATGTTTATACATGTTCATATTTTTCATGATGTAATATGTTAACTTATTTATATCTGGAAAAAAAATTATTGAGCTTAAAATTAAATTTTTCTTCTCTACCTGCCACACATGCCAACTTTCAGCAGATTTCTATCTTTTCCTAAAGGAAAATGATTTGGGTGATCTGTGTACTTGAGACTAGCCATATTTAAAAAACAGGTGGAGTTGTAATTTTTAGTAAAACATAAATTTTATACAAAACTATAGGAAATGTGTCCAAAGATGTAACAAAATTGATGAAAAATAACATGGACATTAATATGTGGACTTGGGTTAATGATAATTAGTTTAAAAGTTACATTTCATAGTACTTTTTAAAAATTGCGAAAACACCAAATACGGTCAATGTGTTATATGAATATGTGCATGTGTATATATATATACAATACATTACACAAACGTAAAATTACTTATTCATAAAATACTAAGACCTTTGTTCACCTAATGTACATGGAGTAGAATGAGTAACTATAATTATTAAATTAAGAATTCAAAGCTAAAATAATATTGGAATGAATGTGCACAGAAAAGAGACTTAAAAATTAGCAATTCTAAAAATGTCAAAAAATAGTTGTAGTTGAAAAAAGAAGACTGAAGTTACTTGTTTTGGAGGAAATCAGTGGCGCGTTTAGGGGGCAGGGGAGTAGACCACCCCCTTTCCATAATTAATATCTACATAAGTATATCAAAAGGAATGTCATATGAAATGG
Source organism: Hofstenia miamia (assembly GCA_900660155.1). NCBI lineage: Eukaryota > Metazoa > Xenacoelomorpha > Acoela > Hofsteniidae > Hofstenia > Hofstenia miamia. The sequence goes on from CABFPE010000501.1 coordinate 299,120, forward strand.
GTTTTTTACAAACTTTCACATCGCACGCGAGCTTCAAATTCTAATAAAATTTCGCTAACTTCCTCAAATACTGTTAAAATGAAAGCAAATATTTAGTTTAGAATAATTCTTTGTTAGCGCGATAACACGAATTTGGCATCACATGCAATGAATGTATAAGAATTGCAATAAAATTGGCGGAGACGGGACTCAACTTTCTAATCAAATTGTCACAGATTTCAATCGCTCAATAATCTTCATGAAACACGTTTCAAACGTTTTTCACACTTTTCTTTGATTTACATTAAGATGGCAAGACGTGAAAACCGACATCGGTGACCACTTAGGAATGTTTTGCTCTTATTTTAATCAAGTTGTTAATATCGAATAGTTGTCAATCTAAAATTTTGTCTGTTATATCGATCATATTCTTTTGGTTATAAAATATTTATTCAGAAAATGTATTTCTTATACCAGCATTTTCCAGGCCCGAGGATGCATACCAAGAATGTTAACAAATTAAAATACTCTCAAGTTATCATCAATGTACTGCTTAAACTATGTATAAGGATAAGCCTAGCATGCAACTTTATTAGCATGCAATATTAGTATAAACAAAAGACATGCAAAACCTGGAGCAACATGNAAATTTTGTCTGTTATATCGATCATATTCTTTTGGTTATAAAATATTTATTCAGAAAATGTATTCCTTATGCCAGCCTTTTCCAGGTCCGAGGATGCATACCAAGAATGTTAACAAATTAAAATGTTCACAAGACAGAATTAAAAAAATAGTTATCATCAATGTACTGCTTAAACTATGCATAAGGATAAGCCTAGCATGCAAATTTACTAGCATGCAATATTAGTATAAACAAAAGACATGCAAAACCTGGAGCAACATGCGATTACCTTCACTAAACAAAACCTAAAATATTTCAACTGAACTCGTCAGTGTTAATTGAATATTGAATTTACCTTAATATAGCAAAAAAAATCTGTTATGTTTTGAAAGCAAATTTTACCTATTTTACTTTGGCGGATTTGCCCTAACCTATGATATCGGAAACAGTACATCCGATCAACACCAAATTTGGTGTGAAGATATTTTGACATGTGAGGTATATCTTGGCAAAACCATTTTGCGATACGACAATTAATATGTAAATTATACGCATATAAATTAGGTTATGTATGAAATTTTCTTAATTTCTAACTATTGACACAAAATGTTAGAAATATTACTAAATAGGAATCAAGAGAATAAAACATAGAAAACATTTAATTAAAATGTTGTACTGAAAATTATGCATTGGTTTCAATTTATAGTCTTTACATACAAACTAATTATTTCTGAAATTCTCAAGAAATCTCAGTTATTCATGGACTTTTTTTAAAATCACTATAACTTTGTAACCCTTGATGTTATCTGCAGAATTTTTGCGTCAAAAGTTGCAGAACAAGTTAAAGAAAAAAGTGATAGAACGATAGTGTTTATTTAAAAAAACGGTCCCTGATTTTTATCTGAAAATAGGGGAGGGGGTCAAATCACCCCCGATTAAAATAGGGTTAAGAACGCTTCTAAGTATGCATAACTGAGATTTTAAAGTTAAGAAAAATAAAAATTACCTGGTGTGATTTCATCATCGTCTAAAATTCTTGGAACTTCCACGATATCATCGGTGAGAACTCTTCGCTTCAATTCTTCCAATTTTCCAACATGCTTTTTAAGAATCAACGTTAAGGCTAAAACTTGATATAGGAATGGACAGAGACTTTGAAATGCTTACAGTGCGAAGAAGGATCTCCACTGAAGTCTTTATCAATGAGTGATTCGTGGAAAGTAGAAAAAGTGGATTCCCTTTCAGGACAGATTATTTTCATCGTAAATCGAGTTCCGTCTTTCTCGTTGGCATAGCCTCGCTTCATGTACTCGGTAAGGTTTTGAACTAAATATTAAAAGTTAAAGCCCAGCTCTTATAGGCTATGTATCGATATGGAAAAAGGTGTAAGGGCACGAGCATGGGCCGGACATTCAGGCTCCAAACGTAGAAATATATATATA
>CABFPE010000501.1:334869-346846 GCA_900660155.1 Hofstenia miamia
TTGAAAACATTTGGCTGAGTTAAAGGCGAGTATGTCGGATATGAAAATCAACAGCCATGTCCGCCATTGCAGATATCAATTATTCTGATGAGAGTGTTTTATTTGAAATTGATAAATGCATTCATCATTTGACTGCCAAGGCCTCGAATTTTTTTGTTTCCAAGTGATGCAGGTTTCCATGAAAAATCCAACATCCGCAGTTTTCTATGAAATTAAGCATATGCTTCCACACAGATTTGTCAACGAGCCGACATTTTCAAGCTCGCTCGGCTCGTTTAAATTTTGTGTAAGTTCGACTCGGCTCGCCACATAAAATCTTTGAATGAGGCTCGTTTTAGCTCGGTATTTTTTCAAAAATATTGTGCTCAAAGAATTTCTTACATAGCTCTTCCTATTATTTAATAAACATTTCTTAAATAAGATTATAGGAAAGGCATAATGACTGCAAAAAATAAGAAAAATCTCCATAATCAAATTAACAAGCAAAACTAAAAACGTGCTTTGTCTAAAATAGGCTCGTTGTATATCAAATACTATGCTCAAGCTCGGCTCGTTAACAAGGCTGCTTCCACAATTCGTAAAAGAATTGTATGTGATTTTTTATAATAAAGCATTACTAACTCACAATATACTATATTTGCGTTTTTTACACCAACTCCTGCCCTTTTAGAGCTGCATAATTGAACAAACAATATAACTTCTGTTTCTTTTGCTAATATTCTATACTCGAAGCACATCGTAATCGTAAAATACTATGAGGCTTCCAAGCATAAACCAGTCTTAGATTTAATTCAAACAAAATATTCCTATTTTTATATTAGTACACTAGTGATAAATTGGATTTCATTTTTTCATTTTACTCACAAAATAATCAATAAAACAACTTTTTTGGATATTTCAGATGCTTCAAAATCGTTGCTAAGGAGATACTGTTAATAGCGAAATGTTTGAACGCAAGTATTTTGAAGTTGATTTAGCACTAGAAGTTGATGTAAAACATGTTTAGTTAAATATTAAAATACATGCTCGTTTCTAAGCACAATACAACATTTACTATTATGCAAATATTATTGTTAAATAAGCACAATAATTTTACTCAGTGGAATTTAAACTTTCAGAAAAAACTGATAAATCAAAGTGTCGAAATTTCACCCAAAGGTAGATTGCTTGTTGAAAAGACTCATATTTGTTTACTTTTAAAGCATGTAATAACTTTCCACAACAATATAACCCGAAGAATTTTTTGAACTGCAGCAATCTATAGATTTCTTATAATGAAAAAATAACCATTTAACCACTAGGTGTCAATTTCAGACTTACTGCTGATTCGCAGAATTTGAGTATTCAACTGTTTGACTAGAAACAAACATTATTGATTATTAAAAAATAATTATCATTAGACATAATCGGGGCTCAGCGAGCTCTATTTCAGAAGACATTCACATTTGCATCTGTAAAAAATTCACTAGTATTAAATTAGTATAAATTTTTTACGAAATTACTTATCAAGCAGTTTAATATATTTTGAATCAGCAATGCTGTTTTATCACTATTGTAAAATTTAAAAGATAACCAATTAGCAAAAGTAATTAGCTATTTTCCATGCTTAAATGTCTGCAAAGCTACGTACACGTATACAGGCAACAAACTATAAAACAAGATATATACTGAAAAAGATAGAAAGTTTAAAGATAGAACAGCATTTGCGTGAGAAAAAACCAATGTAATACATTTACCAGTTTTTTCCTCACTAATTGACGAAAATCGAATACAAAACCATTCGTTGCACACTGATAATTAATAAATGAAAGATGAAAATGCGTAAAAACGCATATTAATATTTGATATTGGAAATTCGCGAGTGCATTGTCGAGAAAGCTATCGTAGCGCTCTCCAACCACTCCACTTCAATTTTATAAACTAGTGAAGGAGCTTTATTTTTATATTCCCCATGAGAAGCGCATCATCCATCCATTAGTACTTTTCTTTTACAGAGGCTTTCTACAAATCTTCAAATTCACCGCAGACACATCACTCAACTAATTAAACGCAGAATGAAAAAAGGAATAAACAATAAACCCTCCCGCGGGAAAGACCATTCTCCCTGCACTTTTTTTAATTAACGGATGAAAAACCACGATATATTCCATATGCAGGCTGCTAAAAACTATGCTTTAAGTAAAACATAGATGGAAGCCAATGCTACAAAAAATAAACTATCTATTCTGTAAAACATTACAAATCTTAAATATCTGTCTCTGAAAAGTCTATAGGAGCTGGTTGTCAATTAACCATCATTAGAGTACAATATATAAAATTCATACACACGGACGCGGGAAGTGCGCGCATTTAAAATATAAAAACAGCCTCTAATTGTTCCCAACATGATTGCGCAAATCTGAATTTTCGAGATCACTGCTAAGACTGGAGCTAGAGTCATCCTCCGTTGATTTGGCGTCGGTGATGACATTGCAGCCGACAGTGAGACCTCTACCGGCCCCTAAACGCAACACTTGCAAACTAACTCAACTTTGAATAATAAATATACAGATGTACACCCACCGCATTTATAATCAAAAACTGCTAGAAAGAAACGAAATTACATCAATGACAGGTGGAAAAGAGCTTAACTTCAAATATTACCTGGAAATTGAGTATTTGTGCTGTTGCTGTTAGCGAGTGGGTCTTTCTGTGGCAGACGATGTGAAAAACGATTACGTCTATTTGTGAATTCATTTGAAATCATTTCATTAATGATTTCATCAGTCTGAAGTTGATTAAACTGATTCCACAAACGACCTGTGCGATTGTGACCTCTTCCAACAGACGAACGTCCTCGTTGATGACCACTGCGACCTCTAAATTCGAATATCATGCATTAAAGAATTACAAACTACTCATGAAACCATTCTTTCTAACGCAATGTGGCATGCAAACGGAACTTTTAAATAACACAAAAATCAACGTTCTTTGATATATGAATACACAAACCAAACCTCTTACATACAAGAACAAGAAAACTAAATGCCATCTTTCACTTGAGAAGTGATTATGGAAATATATACAAAGCTTAAATGATGTAAAATTTAGCACAAAGGAATGAACTATTTGCGGATATAGAGGTTTGAAAGATTTAAAAACTTGGAATACGAAAATGTGAAAATATGGTTCAAATGACTTCGTAACAATAGGCAGAAAATAGTTTACCTTTTACCGGGCCCTATGTGAGTAACCTGAGGTGGAAGATGCATTGAACGCCCCCGACTATTACCTTCCCAATAGCCGACAGTAACACCAGCAATATCCAAGCGACCAGCTCTAGAACTCACCGGCTGCTTAACTAACGAGTACAAATTATAATCAAAACAGAACCATTAGATAAAATACCTCGCTGCTGTTTCCCATACGATCCTTGATTATATGGCGTGCCGAAGAATGGAGGAGTTTGGTAAGGATTGATATGTGGTTGTAAATCACTTTTGGGCTTTGAGAATTCTATTGTCAAGCCATCCAAAATGCACTTAGATAAGTATTCCACCTGACTGACGAGATCGAACTAAATTACAAAAACGTGTCTTAGAAAATATAATCGGAAAATACCCTAAAATCACAAAGCTCAATTAAGGGTTTCCCAGAGTAGGCCAATATTAATTTTGAATGAAAAAGTTTTCCATCAAAATAAGTCCACGGTAAACACAGTTTCCATGGAATTGGACAAGCAGTTGCATCGTTTGCTAAAATGGCTGTGTGTACACCACTCATGAATAACGAAGCAAGCTCCATTCCACGGATGGATACTGTCTGAACCTACAAAAACCAATCAGATTGGTAAATCTAAATAAAAAATTTACATCGATGTCACTTAATGTTCTAGAATCATGAAGATGAAGGGAGACAGTTTGAACCAAAAATACTTCCAGTTCTCTCTTCTGCAAAAAACACACGCCGTTGTGATTGAACTGCACCATATATCTAAAATAATGAATTGTGCAAGGGAGTGTAAATGGGACAAACCTCAAAATACTAGAAATAAATATTTTATCCATTGGCAGCATATTGATGGAATTATGATCAGATCGCATGGTTGTAAGGAATGCCTTCTTGCGAATCTGCTCAATAGAGGGGTTGCGCGCCAACCATAATTCATTTAATGGTGGACACACTAAACCTGGAAGAGCACGTGCTTCAACTCGGCAGGGCTTATCTAGATTTGAACCTTTGTCACCGCTCCATTCATTAATTGCAGGGACTAAATAAATTAAAATTAGTAATTTATAAAATTGAAGAAAACGGAGTGCTACGATTTTTTCAAGAACAGCTTCACCATATTAGTTGATATTCATTACGTAACAAGCAATTCACAATTCAATGGATTTGATTTCACAATAGCATTTAATATACTAATATTTATATACATTTCAAATTATATTTAGTGTATCGATGAGGTTCTTTTGGCTCAAATTTGGATTACAAAATTTCATATTTACGTAACAGTAAAACTAATTGAATGCCTTCTATTGAATGGAACTAGTAAAAAAATACATTCACAATGTCACTTGCCATTGCCAATTGGGAAATATATATATATATATATATATATATATATATATATATAACTATTTATTGCTTGCCTCAACTCAACCCAATCGAACAAATGTGAGCCAGTCATTTACAGCCCTGATTTAGTAGTGGATGTTATGGTGAACATCAAAGCTGTACTCTTAAATATTCAACAAGGGGGACTCAAAATTTGAGTACTGCATTTTAATGTTATACTTTAACAAAAATGTAACTTGACAACGACAAGTAATCCCAACACCCGAACTCTAATATTAGTTTAACAAGGATAGCTGTGTTTCTAAATGAACTTAACAAGGTGGGCTGCGCCCCCTCCTCCCCGAGTACCTCCTCGAGTAAACCCCTGTTAAATATCTACGTTTGAAGTACTTAAGAATAATTACTATTTTTTGATGAAACTTTCCCATGCCTAAAGGTATCGAGCAATCTAAGCACTATACTAATCAGATTAAAACCATTTCTGCTGCTTTTTCTGTAGACAAACCAGATATCGCCTATCCAATAAGAACTTCGGATTTGCATTGGCTTTATAGGCTTAGGGCTATGAGCATTTTTCAAAGATGCCATCATCGATTTATGAACATCCAAACATCTTTGCGGTAAAGTGAAGAGGAATTTATAATATTATTTTACTTTGCTTCACCTAAGACCTCGTACAATAACGCAAACTAACGTAAATATATTCTACTCATAAGACGTAGAGTATTATTGTACCATTAAGCGATAACATATTAAAATTATTATTCAATGTTTTTTAACGAATTTTCCAACAAAGTTGAACAAGATACGGGAAACAGATAAACAAATGACAAAAGCTCTTTTCTCCATCATGTGATGTGAAAAACCTTGACTAGCATTACTTAAAGTTTTTGATTTTTCCCCAATTAAATTGTGATTAAAAATACTCAATTTCTGATAAGATAAATATCGAACCTGATGGTAGATTTACCAAATTGTGGGTCAAACATTCTAAGTTTTGGTGATATTTATCGCGCTTAGTATCCGAACACGATCTGACACAAGTCGAACTCGGATCGAGTTTAATCGATACCCGATGTCACCCTCGAATGTAATTGTCATTGAGCAACTTAATGAAAATATTAATATTGTACTAGCAAATTGATGTTCGCTAGATGGCGCATAAACATAATTATTTACTTTACATTGTTACAGTGCTGTGGCAATTGCATGAAATATCAAAAATATCATTGTTAATAAAAAATAAATGAAGTCTTTTGAAAGTTCAACAACCATAATCTCTATTCTGTCATTTTATAAACAAAAATTAATTAATACAGTAAAGATAAACTTCAACTATATGATAAAATTTTACATCAAATTCATACATTAATAAATGAATTTTTTATTAATTAACTATAGTAAAATTCAATTATGAATTATTTTCAGTCAGGATATTGCAGGCAAATAATAGAATAGAGTTATACTGCATGATCATCAAAAGACCGTGTGTGCAAATGTGGTGATGAGTATGTATATTTTTTGTATTCCTTATAATTTAATCTCAATTTAAAATAAAAATGATTACTTAAGTCTTTGAAGATCTCATTAGAATGCATGGATATCTGTTTCAGATAATATTATGAATTCGTTAAAAGAAAATTTTGAAGAAAAATTTCAGATATTTTTTAAGAATTTCATTTTTCAAATCAATATATTATTTATATTAGAATTACATGTACTAAATAAAATATCTCAAGAATGTGTCCTATATATCTTTCAAGATTCGCATAAGAATTAAAAAATAAATATCTTGTGCAAGTTTTTTGAATATAAGTTCGAAAAGATTTTAATTAGTCTGTTTACACAACTTAGAAACTGGAATATTCATCCAATCCAATGCAAAGTGAAATATTTAAACAATTATGAAAAGTTAAATGATATAACAATATACGGTAAGTTTAATAAAACAAATATAGTATATCTATTAATAGAAGGACAATCACACTAACTATACAAAAATAAGTTAACACTCAACAGGGGTTTCCTTCAAATGAAGATTTCCCTTCCATAATGTTTACTACCTGCATTAAGTAAATTCCAAAGTAGATTATAGTGTGATTGTGGCAGCAAGATTTTCTTAAAAATTCTATTTTTCCAATTAATTAAATCTTTCACTCAGAAATCAAACACAAAATGAATTGCACTTTATAGTTTTTCATAGCAATTTGAGTACTGCATTTATCACTTTCAAAAAAAACAGAAAACTTATTTTCTGATTTTATAAAACCATAGAGTTATTCTGTAAAATTTGAATTTTACATTCATTCAATGAATTATTAAATACAAATTTTAGATGAATGGTTTATAACAAATTTATTTAGTAGTTACTGTGGGGATGGAAGGGTTTTTCTAAAAACTCAAGTTGCAATTCATATAATTGCTGTCTGAAAATCCCAGAGGAGTCCATAAGTAGCAACGTTATTTAACAAATATCCACATGAATGAACAACAGACCTTTTTTATTATAACCATAAATATTTTCCTAATTGATTTCAAATTTCTTTAAGTAATTTTTTAAAAAATAAATTGGGAATCCGAGGGCCAAGCAATCAAAGGTTCTTTGCAAATGTAAGTTGGTTTAAGTGATTGCATAAATTATTTTTTCTCATAAAGATCTTTCAAAATTCTTCAATAAACATCGTTTATATTCTCCTAAAAATTTTATGTGATTTATTATAAGGCATGTTTGAGTGTAAATGCTGATTTGAGATTTGAAGTGCACAGACAGGTACTTAGGTATTGTTAAGACTCAATATGTTATACGTACAATTAGTTTGTCAAAATTTCCATGTTTTAAAAAATTGTGATTATAAAATATTTATTTATAGACCAGGTGGGTTAGGTAACACTTTGATGGTAATGGGTTGAGTTGAGCCTTCTATAGAAGGCCTTGGTTGAGCAATATTTTTATAAAAAGGCTAATGAACTGAGGTGGTTTAAGTTTTACAAAAAAATAGGTATGTTCATCATTCAATAATATTAAATATGTTTAAAACATGAATTTTTGTGAACCATGAAATCAATTCCTTTGAAGTAGAGTACTTGACAACAGATGAGGATGATGAGAATTTTGCAGTGCTTCTATCTGATAAATGTTGATTGTAAAATTTCAAACTTATTTGTCGAACAGCGTCATCTTAGAAATTGTGGCTTACATAGAAGTATTATTACAACAGCACAATTCTCTGGTCTTATCTCTAATAACATTCAACCCTGTCCTGCAAAGGATAAGGTTGGTTGCTGCCACAGCTGTTTAGTTTCCATCAGTAGCTGGTGAAACAACGGCAGAATATTCTTTGGAACTAGACACATATAAGCTATCAAGAACTTAGAATTTATGCAATATTTGTTGTTTTTCAACTCAAATTTGTAAATGACCTTTTATGTGTAATAAACAGATTTTTCTATACCCTTTTACATGGAAATAACAACAATCGCAAATTTAATATAATATGCATATAACCATTCAAAGTAACTTATAGCTCCTATTTAGAAAATTGGCAGAAATGTTTGATTCGATTTTTACTACTAATATAGAGTTACATTAGTAATATGGTGGATAAAAATGTAAAAATATTGCATATCTAATTTGGATCTGAAAATGAAATCCATGGCTCTTGGAGATATTTCATAAACCCAAATTATATTTCAATTGAAAGGTTTACTAGAGTAATAAAAGGTAATTTCTGCTAAATTTGATGCAGCAGACGCTATATTGAACAATTGGAATACACTACCTGTAGCTCTTTTAGTGTAATTGATTTAAATCAATCGTTGAACTAATAATGTGCTTTGATTTAAATCAGATTTAAATCAATGATTTAAATCGGCCAACACTGATTTTAGCTACTATGTTAGTCCCAATTTAGGAAGTTAATGTCCGGGACTAGAACCAGCAGGACTGGTACTACATTTCACGGGTTCAAAGTTCATTTAAAAATGGAACACGAGGATGTATAAACACTTAAACCAAAAAAAATGTGTTTTACTACTGAGCCAGGCTTGCTATGACATGTCAAGGCCTACTAAATATACATGGCCGTCGCAATAGAAAACCATCCAATTAATTTGGTGGCCTAATCTTCCCGCTAAATTAATATATTTCAAGGTATTACTTGAATATTGTATACCTATGATTGAAACAATTTTATTTGACTTTTTTCAGAGTCATATAGTTTGTCCAATGAAAAAGATGTAACCTATATTGCAGAATTTGTTGTGCATATGTTCAATTATTTTAGTTGTTCAGACTGCAATGCATTATTTTACAATGCTTAAACCATACAATTCTCCATACCCAAATATGCGATGCTGTTTTCAAAGCATTTTCGTTGCTAATAGAAAAACTTGAAAGATTTATGAAATTTCAGAGTTGTTTGAAACAATTCTGTATTCATTTCTTAAAAACTTTGAAATGCTTGGTTGCACAGCTCATAATGGCAAGATTGTTCATGAGATACTGTCTACTACAGTAAACATATTTTTAATCCTTTGCAGAAAAAATTAAAGACTCTTGCAGGAAAGTTCATGTAGCCTAATTTCAAAACACTTGCAGCTCGTATCCGTGCGTGCATCAAGCAGATTTATTCTCAGGAATTCCTTATGCAAAGAATCAGTGTTGCAATTCAAATGGCAAATAGTCCTTGTGTCGTTGGCACAGTTGGTTCAACAAAACAGTTGGACGAAGTCTTCTGTTGTAGATTCATCTCCTTTACTCTCTTCACAGCTTCTTCTACAGGACATTCAATAAACCTGTTGTTTTTTTATGCTGAAGATCTGTATTTTAGGAAGTTTTCTTCAATATGTCCAAATTTAAATACACTTACCTGAAATTGATTATGAATAATGTTGATCTGTAACCAAGCTTTTATTATTGTAGTTTATTTGTAACCAAGATTGATAATTTGTAACTTAGATTATATTTTTAAAGTTGATTTCGTAAATATATTGGATGTCTTATTTCAAAAATTGAAAAGATGTAAATGATGTTGCCAAACTTTGTGAGGTTTAAGCAACTTTTGCCATGGATATTTTAGTTATTAGGTGACCATTTTGCTTTTGGTACTATTAATATTTAAACTTGTATGCACTCAAAATTATTTTTCACTGGTTGGGCCAAGCCTCAATCATTTACTACAATTTGATTATTCAAATTAACATAAGAATGCTTGCAAAATGTGGGCACAAGGTTTAATACTTCTTGAAAATTAGTAAAACCATAGTTTTGACTTTATACTTTTTTTCATTGCGTCTAGAATTTTTTTATTATCTATTTAAAATAAAAATAATTAATTTAAATTTATACTGTAAAATTAGGTAATTGACATCTTTTTAAGGGTTTTTTATTTTTCGTCATATATACCACAAATGGGGCGTTATTTACAACATATAATCCTGGTAACCTTAAGCCTTGTAGAAATTCTTTTGTATAACTTCTACGATGGGTACCGAAAAAAGGGGCAATTCGGACATCAACAAGTTTTATATTTCAAATCTAACAAACTTTTTAGATCAAATGCAAGTGGAAACTAACGTTAAAATGAATATATGTGCACTGGGGACACTCAAAAAATGGATCAACGCTTCCATCATGGCATTTGCCACATAACCACTCAGTATATATAACACATTCTATCCAGTCTGGTTCAGTGGACTTCATGAATGCGACTGAGCAGTTTGCGCATGCGTTATTTTCCTCACTTGAAGACGAACTAGCAGAAACTCATGTTGTTACATTGTCCTCGTCCGCATTCGCCAATTAGTCTTACTTGATCTACACACCAGCGTAAAAAATTGCAAGAATTCACGTGTTCTGAATTTGGGTACAAAACCTGACAAACGAGCAACTGATTTAGTAAGTGTTTCTAATGGTAGATCAAACCATGAAAAATAGTAAAATTATGATTTTTCGCATTTTTGCATTTCAAATATAATACAGTGTGAATACACTGCAAAATTGTTTTTGCGTCTATTGATTAATTTCGGTTTATCAATGTTTGCATAAAAAATGGATTTCGGCTTCACTAGAAGCATCTAACAATGGCCGTTTGTTGATTAAAGATAACAAGTGACCAGTTGCCCGAGTTATCCCATTTTATGGTATTTGGCACATTAGAGAATGTCTATACAAGGAAATTTAAGTATTTGTAATTTTTTATACATTACACAATTACAACAGTTTTAAGTTTATATTTGATGTTTTAGAGCATTCTTTATGAGCTGTCTTGCTTGCCAGGCTTAGCTGTAAGCAGTGTTGGCTAGCGTGCATAAAGCTGCTATGTTGGCCCTTGGATAGTCGATTCTTTCAATGGCATAAATTAATATGCTGTGAACTAATTAACAGTAATTTTTACACATTTAATTAAATTCATTTAGTATAATTCTTGGCGGTTTTCTGAATATCTTGCAACATTTTTAAACTTTCTTGAAAATTATATAAAATCGTTAAAAATTCTTTAAGGAATCTGAAAATCCAGACCCTTTCGGTATATCGGTGGGCACATCCTTAGAATATTCAGGAAGATTTTATATAAAAAGTACATAGTAATATTTCCATTATACCTGATAAGGCCCAAAATTTATGAAGCATGAAAACAGTTTAAACAAGCACATTCAAGTGAGATAATCCTTAAAATACATTTGTACATGGCTTTTGAAATTATCCATTACCGTAACTTTCTGTACAAAATCCTCCTTCATAATTCAAAGGGGGCGGGGGTTTTATAGGTGGAGGAAGAAAAACAACTTAAAATAATCTAAATTAATATAAGATGTGGCATAAAATGTTCAAAACGGTTGCTGTAAGATGAATATCTCCATTAGGAATTTCAAGGTATTTCCAGTTTATTCATACTACAATCACAAATTGTCATTAATCTAGCCATAGAAAGGACGTCTAGTTAGAGAAGTGATCAGGCCCTTTATTTGGTTAGCAGACAGCTTTTATTCTTGCTATACCACAGCTCTCAATTCTAAAATCACGGGCATTGACATTGTTTTAGTGACAGGGAATGGAGTCTTACGCGCCGAGAATACGCTAAATATTAGTTATTACTTTATAATTTAATGGGGTCATGTGTACTGCACTTCACGGTAGTTGAAAACATTTGGCTGAGTTAAAGGCGAGTATGTCGGATATGAAAATCAACAGCCATGTCCGCCATTGCAGATATCAATTATTCTGATGAGAGTGTTTTATTTGAAATTGATAAATGCATTCATCATTTGACTGCCAAGGCCTCGAATTTTTTTGTTTCCAAGTGATGCAGGTTTCCATGAAAAATCCAACATCCGCAGTTTTCTATGAAATTAAGCATATGCTTCCACACAGATTTGTCAACGAGCCGACATTTTCAAGCTCGCTCGGCTCGTTTAAATT
>CABFPE010000501.1:360866-379113 GCA_900660155.1 Hofstenia miamia
AAATAGTTTTTACTGATACTATTTTTACTTTTACAATACAACCAGCAAGTCGATATATATATATATATATATATATATATATACTGGGCTCGCAGGGGCCTAATTACGATAATACATCATCTGGAAAAATATTCAAAAAGGAATGTTCTTTGATTTGATTAGCCACCAGTTAAAATGGAATGCATCCCATTACGATTATACATAAAACTATAAACATTTTGCGTGAACTAGCATTGCAAACAAGTGAACTAAAAAATCCGGTCAGAATATATTACAAGTAGAAAATGGGGGAAACCTTTTTAAGCAACGCCAAATTTATTCTGGCAGCATTTAAAACATTTCAATGAGAAGTCAGATGTAAATTTTATATTAGATTATACATAAAAATGTACCCATTAATATTTTCTTTGTGAAATAGGAAGACAATCAACTGTGGAACCCGTTCTTACTCGAGAGAAAAAGCTAATACATCTTATTGAAAAATAACCAATTTTTCCATTTTAAACTTTATCTAAGATTAATTACTGTGCTAATTTTTATTTTAGACCTAATGTCACAAACAATTGCTACTGGATAAAAAATCGACCTTAATTTTCACTTCCTTTTGAACAAAGTCTACTTCACGCGTATAGTAATGAAATTATTTACTACTGCTGAAAGAAATTAACTTCTTCTAGTAATGAATTTTAGGAAGTAAAGTTTACCTAAAAGCTCTCTTAAAAAAACATGTTTGAAAATATATTATGCTTATTCCTAATGTGTCTTNTAAAATATTAAAAATTCATTAAAACTGCAATAAAAATTACAAACTAAAATTTCTTAGTACCGTCAAATTGGGCAATTAGGAATATTTCTTTATGTTTTTTTAAAGATCTGGTGTTTCTAGTTTATTTAATATTATATAATTGAAAATCCAAGAAAAATTGGCCTATTGTGTTTTTCACAATGCAAAAATCTCATAAAACACAACATGGAATTATTAAAGCGTAATTTGAAGTTTGAAAAAATTGTGCTGATCCTTAAAAAATTGCACAAATTCTATGCTTCCATTTTTGGAGTCAGTAGATGGCAGTGAAGTCCGTGCATAGTGATAAATTCTAAAAATTCAAAATTCAATACTTTGTGTTCTTTCTAGTACCCAATTACGTACTTAGTATTATATTCTACATCGGGTCCCTCTAAGACTTTTTTCTGTATCCACCCCTGATATATACTGTGGTCACATTAGCCTAACCCCACACGACACAGACATATGAAATAGAGAAATTGGAGAAGAAATTCAAAGATACCATGCAGAGTTAATGTCATCTTAGAGTACTCCGGAGACTTGATAAATATAAGAAGGTAGACATAACCTATTCTCAACAACAGGCAAGTCATTCTGAAGGTCGCCAATGTCTAATTATTACAGATAAAAAATCAAATCCAATTCCTTAAATTCATTACTTAGAATAAATTCCAATTCTGTAAGCATAATTTTTAATATAAATCGTATTTATATTATGGAGGTTCTTTCCTCAATTCACATGTGTTAAGCCTTCTCATAAATCATTCAATTGTTAGTAGTCAATGATAGATTGACATTAATGAAATAGCTTAAATCAATTTACTTTTAAAAAGGCATAGCATAGCACAACAATAGCAGTTATTTTTAGTCGAATCTAAATGCAAATTTCACATTAATGAAATAGCTCGAAAATTAACTATCGGTAGAAAAAATATGTCAATGATAGCAATGCAATTACCAGCTTGTGCTATAATTCAATTTTGCATACATATATGAGTCATCAAAATTATGCATATATATCATTTACTGATAGAAGAAATGCTATTTTTAGAAACTTAATATCCAATTAAAATAGGCGCTTAAAGTTTCGAAGAATGATTTGTCCAGAACTAAGAACTACAATTATTTTTCCAGGACATCTAATAATCTTGAACCAGAATTGTCAACGAGCTGAGCTTCTAACGAGCCGAGCCGAGCTTGAGCACAGCATTTGATATACAACGAGCCCAAAACGAGCTTATAGTTCTGCTTGTTAATATGATTATGAGATTATTCTTATTTTTTGAAGTCAGTATGCCTTTTCTATAACCTTATTTAAGAAATGTTTATTAAATAATAGGAAGAGCTATGTAAAAAATTCTTTGAGCACAATATTTTTAAAAAAATACCGGGCTAAAACGAGCATCATTCAAAGATTTTGTGTGCCGAGCCGAGCCGAGTCGAACTTACACAAAATTTAAACGAGCCGAGTCGAGCTTGGAAATGTCCCCTCGTTGACAAGTCTGTGTTGAACAATACGTTGAAATTTTTTAAGCTCATCAAGAATTTACAATCTTATAGTAAGATTTCAATGCCTGGTTTTATTCATAAGCAGATTTCCAGATTAAAATATTTTACCCGCATAATATAGAAAAAAAATTTTGAAAGAATCATTCATTAATACCGCTATTCGAGTTCGGAATTAATTACCTAAAAAGATAAAGAAAATTGAAAAATTATGAGTTTTATAAAGCACATTAATATTGACCTTAAAAAAGTATATCCTAGGCAAATCATTACTACGATACTAATTCTAAAATACTAGCCTGGTGTTGTGTAGAAATTTATGTATTATCTATTATGTAAAGGGCAAAATGTGTGTGTGTTTGTTCGCCTATAACTCAGAAACTTTTAGACCTAGGTACCAACATCATATATTTTTTAAACCCCTATGACCTCCTGAAGGTTTTAGGCACATTTAATCAATGACTTAATTAGTGAATTAATTATTGACTTTAATGTTCCAAAACTTCATTTTCTTATATAAGTGACATTTCATAGTTCTTATTGTTTAACAGCTTTCTCAGTTTTACATCTGTTTAGGGAGAATTTCCAAGATTATTAGAGTTTTTCCAAGAATTTCCAAAAATTTTAGAATGTTTTGCTTTTTTAAATGCATTTCCCGAGCGAAGCACGGTTCAAACAAACTAGTACATATCTATATGCAAGTTTGTATAGTTTTGGTCCTTATTTACTTCAAAAGCTATTTGCAAAATCTCTGCAAGTGTTACTAATTGAGACCTCACATTAATACTTAACAATATTCCAGCAGTTGGGAGTAATGCTTCAAAAATGAAATCACCAGTAATCCTTCAAACTATAAAAACGATTAAGTGAACTAAAAAGGTTTCGAAAGTAATAATTGTTTGTAAATTAAAACATCATTGTAGTGTAAATCTAAACAGAGAATTTGTCGTTTTAATCTCTCAAGTTTGAAAAGATTGTTTGAACCTCCTTGATTTTATCATTGTATTGAAAAAATGAAATTTAGCTTTGCAGTTTCAATTAAAATATTCCATAAATTTAATTTAAATTTGTAAGTCCTTGATACCTGCGGAATCAAAAACCTAGCCAACAAATGGACAATATCTGAAGCAATCAAACAACAAANTTTGTAAATTAAAACATCATTGTAGAGTAAATCTAAAAAGAGGATTTGTCGTTGATTTTATCATTGTAGTGAAAAAACGAAATTTAGCTTGGGAGTTTCAATTAAAATATTCCATAAGAAATATTGCTAATGTAAATTTCTGAATCCTTGATACCTGCGGAATCAAATACCTAGCCAACAAATGGACAATATCTGAAGCAATCAAACTACAAAATACAAGATATTATGTATTTGAGAATAAACCTAGTATTTTTAGAATCAAGAACATATTAAACACACTTGGACATCTATAATCGGCCATTAATGTAATAAATGATGCATTAACACAATAATTAACATTTATTATCGAAGTGACAAATTTTGCGTTTGAATAAAATCGTCTGTGACTGCAACATAGTCTATTTTGAAATTGAAAAGATTTCTTATTTAAAATTAACAAAGTTGAAGTCAAATTTGAAAATTGATAGAAACCCATTCTGCTAGTATTGAAATTTTGAGTGAAGGACCCAAGTCTCTACTCAAATATGGTAAGGTAATATGATGTACAGACATTCTGAAACACATAGTTTTTAAAATGAATAGCATTGAATATTGACATTCCCATCACTAGCACAATTTACGTATAGGAAAGATTATATTGATCAGAAATATGTTCACAAACACTTTTGCATTCGTTACACATTTGTTACACATGTTAGTATTTTCAATATCGTTTGGAATTTCTGCATACAAGTAAATTCTCAGATGTAGATAATTATATACATAAAAGTAATTATTTTTAGTAAAATTTATTCAAGTATTACTTTTATTACGTCATGCTTCTTATGGCTGAGATATTTTTCACGAGATTCTCTCTTTTATTTTTAACAGGTATATAAGGTTTCTTTTGAAGTACTTTTATTAAAGTTCTCCTTCATGTTGCTTCCGTTGCTATATACCTTTGACATTTTAGTATTAAAATTTAACCAGCATTTGAATTTTTTGAAAAGTTCACTATGTTATCAGGCTCGGTAATGGACAACTTTCCTATTCGCTTTATATATACAATGTATGGCACCCCTATAGCTTAGAACTTAAAGAATAAAACCATTTTTGAATGCATAAGAAATACACGTTTTGGGATTCGTGTGAAATATACTTTTTATAACAATTCAGAAAAGTCATGATTGCTAAAATTAAAGTTTGATACAACTCTATCATAGACTACAATAAATCCACATCGACATTTCCAGCGCGATAATGATTTTAATATACTGCAACACACATTTCCTGGCACAAGTCAAGGCCAAAAATAATGATGGCTGGCCCAGCTCCAGGCCCACACAAGACCAGACCAAACCAGGTCATTCCGCCCAGGCCAGTCCAGCCAAATCAGCCCACCCAGTCCACGTGTGTAATACTAAGAAAATGTATAACATTTAATAAAATTTCGAAAATAGTTTACCAAAAATTACGAAAAGTAGAAACTATTTAGATATCGACATTGCTTAAAAATTAAATATATATGGAATAAATATATACTTTCCAAGTTATTATTAAGCCAGTATTGGAAAAATATCTTGTACTGTGAAGTTGTNATTTGAATTTTTTGAAAAGTTCACTATGTTATCAGGCTCGGTAATGGACAACTTTCCTAGTCGCTTTTATATACAATGTATGCCACACCCATAGCTTAGAACTTAAAGGAATAAAACCATTTTTGAATGCATAAGAAATACACGTTTTGGGATTCGTGTGAAATATACTTTTTATAACAATTCAGAAAAGTCATGATTGCTAAAATTAAAGTTTGATACAACTCTATCATAGACTACAATAAATCCACATCGACATTTCCAGCGCGATAATGATTTTAATATACTGCAACACACATTTCCTGGCACAAGTCAAGGCCAAAAATAATGATGGCTGGCCCAGCTCCAGGCCCACACAAGACCAGACCAAACCAGGTCATTCCGCCCAGGCCAGTCCAGCCAAATCAGCCCACCCAGTCCACGTGTGTAATACTAAGAAAATGTATAACATTTAATAAAATTTCGAAAATAGTTTACCAAAAATTACGAAAAGTAGAAACTATTTAGATATCGACATTGCTTAAAAATTAAATATATATGGAATAAATATATACTTTCCAAGTTATTATTAAGCCAGTATTGGAAAAATATCTTGTACTGTGAAGTTGTACGTTCACACAACAGGTCAAACTCAATACCACAAAACTGTTAGTCGAAATGGAATTTTATTAAAATTATGGGGATATTTTTTTCACATACAGTTCTGGAGCTTAGAAATAATTAACATTTCTTAAAATATCCCAATATTTCCAATATACGAATATTTCCGATATACGAATATTTACAATATATACGAATATTTCCAATATACGAATATTTCCAATATGTATCACAGTATACAAAAGACAATTGATATTTGATATACCCTTTCAAACGTTCTTTTTTAGTAGTTACGCAGACATTGTGTGGTGCAATTTATATTGTCAGACCGTTTTCTTTGTAAAATATTTAAAATACATGTTGCGAAATTTGGAAGTCGTGGGATATTGACGCTTATTTGAACTCATGGAATGGTGACACATATTTGGTACTCATGGAATGGTGTATCGCTGTACTTGAGATACTTGAAAAAAATGCCAATTTTTTTTCTAATTTCCATTGGAGTAAAAATTTCCTTTTTGATAGTTAGTTCGCCAGCGAAAGCCCGTCATGTAAAAACGAGGTCTTTGCACAGTAGAAAAAACTGCCTCTATTCTGCATTTTTTCAAAGTTTTCATATTTTACCGATAAATTTCATGAAATATACTTAAAATGTTTATAAGTATCTTTTTTCATGAACAAACTTAGACATCAACTTAAAAAAAAACGTTGTTAAATTTGTTAGATGTGTCATTCGAATATTCATATCCTGCTATGTTTAGTGTATAACTTGAATTTGGCCGGTATTAAGCAGTTTTGTAAATACCTATTATTAGTAACAAATTTAGGTCATTTATACAATGATATTAAATAATTATGTCATATCATCAATTTAAAACTATAACCTATTCAGGTGCAAGAGGCTGCCATTGAAATTTCAGGCACATAATAGCCTGCACTATTCCAGGGATTGAAGTTGAATACAAAGAATGCCATCACAAAATGTTAAATTTAAGGGTTTTGCAAAATTAAACAACTACTAAATCTAAATGAAAAATATTATAAATAGAGAAGATCCAATAAACTCATTTAATCACATACTAGTACAACACCAGTCGCACTCCTTGGGACGCCATAAAACTTAAGGAGCGAACACGAATGAATAACATGTTTGACTGGTCAATTCTATTTTGTACAACATAGAAAACCAGAAAACAAGTGATAAAATCAATGAAATTAACTCTTTAACACCTAAATATTATACGCAGTATCAAAGTTTAGTAACATTGTACCAACATATCAACAATATATTGGAATTCCCTAGCTTATTTAGTAGACTTATCAAATATAATCATTGTTTGAAACAATGTATAAGCAGGACATAATTAGACATAAATTATAGGGACATTTGTTGGCTGTAGTCACTTGTAAATTATGAAAACAACTCGAAATGCGACTAACTTTACGGTAATCATTAAAGCAAACACTCTCCTTTTCAAAATTTACAAATATAGAATAAAAAAACTGTTAACACTTACTCTATAGAATTACATAGCTTAGAATCTTTTATTAAAATTTTTTCTGTATTAGGTACCAGATATCTGTCAAAATTGGCATTAAGTATGAAAAGATAATTTTTAATTTTTCAAAATTTTTCTTGTCATTTACATTGTCTGCATCAGTGAAGTCATTAAAATGTATTTTTAGACTTTTACGATAAGGCTGAACTTTAGTTCCCGCATGTTTTTACCGCATTGCTAATAAACTGTGACAGCTTCACCAGAAATAATGATTATTGGCATTGGTAGGAGGTATAGGCTCTTATTGCATGACAGCTCATCAATTAGACACGATTGGAATATTCATTGCTGTACCTTCTAAAATAAAAGTTAATTTATATTTGTATACATTTTTTATAACAATGATGTAATGATGTAATCTATTTCCCTTTGTCTATTTCAACAAATTGTGTTTTTCCATTTAATTCATCTCAAATGGGAGTTCTCATTAGATTCAACGTACCTCCTTTGCATTGTCTATAATATATTGACCTTGAAATTATCTTGTATTTTTACTCTTATGTCTAATATTTTGTCTGACGAATTATTCTTTTTTCTCATCCTTTTTCTAATAAGAAATAAATTATATTTCAAATAATTAAAATTCTATTCTCTTCAATTGACGGCAATGAACGTTATGTTATTATCTAAATTTAAAATTGTTTATTAGAAAGTTAAAATAAATTTAAGTATATTGCTCTTAATAGCAGAAAATGGAACATCATAAAGTAACAAAGCTACTGCTAATAACACTCCATTCTTGTACATGTGCCATACATTTTGTACAACATTTAATAGAGTCTCATTCTAGGTAAAAGTATGGGAGGTCCATCCATCCCGTTCTATGAACAATATCTTGTTTGAAGTTTTTTTAAACATTGAATGTATTTATAAAGATATATGTATATTATCAAGAACACCAACAACTGCAGGACATCCAGGAGGCAATAAAATAGTGCAAAAACAAGTAAGCTTACAGATATATTGTAATTTCTTATGAGTTATAAAAGAAAACATGAAGATGTCCTCATTCTTTAGTGTTGTAGACCATTTCAATGCAGTCAATTTCATCATGTATATTTTCTTCTTTTACATTATTAGAAACATTGTGATGTATACATTTAATTTCTCAATGTGATACTTTTGTGCATAACACTGCTTCATGTTGAATTTCATAATTCCTCAATGAATTATTCAAAGATTAAAGTAATCAACCTTTCATATCTTAAACTTGACATAGTGTTGCATTATCTGTGACATCTATATACCTACTTTAACAGAATGAAGCTGGTGTCGATCTGCGGTATTTTCAGATTGTGCTTGTGTTCCAGTAAATAGATTTCATTAACAATCAATTATATTGCCTAGGTTTCGTACAAATATATATTTATTTCCTTAATATTAACTCATTTCAATATTGGGAAGTCCGTACATAAAACTATAACGGTCAAATGACAAAATATGGTACTTTTTGGCATCCCACACAAACTTTGTTGTTGTTAGTGTCAATGTTTATCACAAAGATAGTAACTTTTTATCAATGTATATCAGAAAACAGGTTGTATAGTCAGTCATAAGGAAATGTCCTTCAGAAGTGAATTAGTCAAGGGTTCTTAAGTCAGGCACAAAGTAATTTAAAAATTTACCAACATCTCAACAAAGCCTAATATGAAAAAGCTAAACTTTCTTTCTATCTACAGAGATTGCTCTCAGTCAGGGCTGTACGTAATTTTTTCTTAACGACTATTGACTGTAGCTTAACAGCAGTTCAAATGTAATGGCATGGTTGTATGTTAATTTGTCAATATTTGCAGGAATCGTTTACATTCATACTAGAATTGTGCTTTATAGCCACTGCAGTTATATGGCAGATGGCTTGCTTGATATTTGCCACAAAATTATTGTGTGCAAATTGTCAGCAATATCATACATGTAAAAGCAAAGGATATGAAAATACGTTTTCATATTTTTACAAAGTATGTAAGATATGTACAGTAGGTTTTAGTGCTAAACTTTTCTCTCTAGCTATATTAATTGTTTCGGTGTCCCTTTATTTTAGTTTATAGATATACATGTTAAAATACACATAAATTTCTTATTTGATTGCTATAATGGGGGATTTTCAGTAAAATTTAAATTTATATATTTTTAGCTAAAAATGTTCAATTTAGTTTAAATTCTTTAAAAATGGAGCGACTATTAAAAAATATTTGCTAATTTTTGCAGAATTCACTGTCTCTTTCGTGTTCAGATGATGTCACTACCTTTAGATTTTCCAGAATTTCATATTACAAAGAAATAGTTATAGGATTCAAAAGGTAGTGACATCATCTGAACAAGAAAGAGACAATGAATTTCTGCAAAATTTAGCAAATATTTTTTATTGGTTTTTTATTTTTAAGGAATTTAAACTAAATTAAACATTTTTAGCTAAAAATATTCAAATTTAAATTTTAGTGAAAATCCCCCATTCTGACTAGTATTTCAATTAATTAATATCTAGCAATAGATTTAATGTTTTCGTCATTCAATTAAGAACATGGCTAACTTTTCTACTATTTTATTGACTCAGTGTTTTATTATTCTATTTGGCCTTGATATTATTTAGGCATCGCCTTTATCACAATCGCAAATTTTCAAGAATACATAACCGACTTTTTACTGAAACTTTCTTTGAAATCAAATGGAACTGAATGAACAATGTTACTATTCACCACGAATGAATCATTTTTGGTATTCTACGGAAACTATCATTATATTTCTAGAGAAATATCATGAGAACTCTTATAAATGTTTGTTCAAATCCATCGTGAGATACACAAACCTTTAAAAATAAGTAGCGCATGCATAGAGACTAAATATGAGATACTAACATTTTCCAAGTAAACACTGTTTTTCAGAATTTATCTGTCTTAGTTTGTTGAAAATTAAGTGCCCATGGGTCTGGGACCTTAGGGCAAAAAACTCATTGGGACTAGCACCAAAAATGAAAGAAATAAGACCACAGATTTCATAGTCAAAGTTTTGTAAATTTTAATCAAAATAAAAGTTTTTACGTTGGAAAAATGGTACTATGGGACCAAGAAACTCAATGGGACAATGACCAGTATGGGCCTGGAGTCAGACTTGAAGAAGATGAGAACACTGATTTTAGAATATTACTAAAAATTTCTGCAAATTTTTGTTAGAATAGAAGTTATTAAGCGGGACCAACGGGGCTGAGATCGAATCCCATGGGATTGAGTGGGAATGGAAAAAGAAAACCCTGGTTTCGTAGAACCCTAAAGCCAAATCAATTAATAAAAAAGCCCATAGATAAGTTGTTTGTAGACTTTTTCAAAAACAAGCTCGATTTTTTAGAATTCTTACAAACTATACAGGTTATATTTTGAAAACCAAGTAGATAATAATTTTGCAACTGCACACAGCACTGTATTGCCCGTTATCTAGGAGTAATCTAGGAGACAAACACATTTCAAAATTCATAATAGTATGTATTTGCAAATTAATATCATTGCATAATACACATTGCTATTTTCTCCTTTAATTGTTAATTTTATATACATATAACTTGATTTAGCCTAGTATATTTAATGTATTTTTGATTTAAATGTATAATATATATATATATCATATATAATATATATATATATATATATATATATATACTGTTAAATCTCAAAAAAGAGCCAAGAAATATTTCAAATTTTTAGATAATTTTTACAGTCAATCTTCTCATTAATTTGGGCAAGATAGGCTCTGATTGACAAAACATACATTCTGAAAAGGAGCGAATCTATAAAATATTTAATTGGCCAATTACAACTTGTGTAGATATTTTACAGCTGACAGTATTCTGTCTCTAAAAGAATGTCCTCCTAAAAAATGCTAAATTAATATAAATCTACAGACACTCTAAGACATCATACAAAAAAAATAGTTTCCTAAGTAATCAATTATATGCATAAATATAATTTAAGCAAACAAAAATATTTAAACAATTCATACATAGCCACATCTTCTAATATTTGGAATATCATCTGATTGAAGAACGCTTTGATACTACTGAAATTTGTTATTTGCACAATACTATTTCAAATATTCAAAAAACTATAATATTGTAGCAACATAAACTTGTAAATCTACTTATTATGTTCTTTATAATATGCGCCTTATTTTTTGTTGTTATTTTTAGATTTTGTAAATATGCATATATATAATATATATTGAATATGCACATAAGTAAGCTTAATAAATGATATTGAAACTAGTTGCATTTTCAATTTGAGCGTAAATACATGTATATAGTTTGCAAGAAATTTTCAATATACTTTTTCTTCATAATACAACTGACCAAATTGAAATATGCAATGAAATTCTCTCAAATTACATATATTTCCTATTGTTGATGTCATTTGATGATGTGCATGCAGACAATTCTATAATATTTGAAATTGAAATATAAATACACTTTTCATTTAACCTTAAACAGACTGGGGATTTTTGAAAAATTTTCATAATTCTATAAAAAAATTTTAAACGCTTATAGCTCCAAAACTATTAAAGCTAGCTGTGCTCAATCTGAAAGAACCATCAGATATAAGAGAGTCTCCTCTTTCTTTTTCGCCCTAAATCCGCGCGCTGGTCTTGCTCCATCGAGACCTTCGGCCTCGCGATCTCTGATTTTGTGCACGGCACGCCTCAATGGGTTTGAAATATCTTTGCACTTATGAAGAAAAAGTCAAAGTTCTTTTTTGCCTCCAAGGGCTTAAAACCTTTTAAATACATTAACACTAAATATGGAGTGAATTTAAATCTTTTCAAAAATTCGAATATCTTTAAGAAAACTTGTTAATCTATTTAACAATCTCTACCACAGCAATAAGCTTTAATAGACATTTTCAGCACTGCATTAAAGTATGTTACCCAAAAGACTTACCCATTCCCCAAGATTTTCAAATTTGGAAATAAGCTTGGAGAAAATGTGGATAAATGAAATCACTTATAAATAGTTAAAGTTCTCCAAAGTTGTTAAGATTACGTTTGAATTTCCTCCTGGTATTATATATTCAACACACTGCATAGACAATTGACATTGCTATGTTAAAATTTATTTTCAAGCCAGGAAATTAACATTTCATAAATAATAGCATTGGCATACTCTAAAGAGTGACAATATCAGCTAAACATGGACCGGAACCCGACCCGACCCGATTGGAATATTTATTACCTGACCCGAACCGAAACTTTGAATTTGATTAGAGGTTATGGATTTCTGTCCAATCAAGCGGTGATTTAGATCAATATGTTTTTTGTAACCAATCTAATGTTTGTACCCGAGCCCGCCCTGGGTAACCGATCATCGGTTATTAAGGGTGCGGCCGGGTACGGGTACAGTTGCAAAAATACGGCCGGCTAAGCGGTATAAAAATGCTGTACCCACACAGGACTAAACCGATGTCATTCTCTAGTATATACATGTATATTTATTTATTAGTATCATGAATATGGCAATGCTATACCATAATTTATTTGAAAAACATAGATATGTCAGGTATTTTAAATATGTGATGACCGTCCACTCGCCGCTCACATTAATGCACAGTGGATTATATGGAAATTAATTAGGCTTTTGAGATTGGCCAAATTCTTCTGAAAAACAGCTTTAACTATTACACGCTTTCAACAAAAGCGAACCAGAACCCATCTTTATATTTCACAATTAACATAGTCTGTACCGAAATTCTATATAAACAAATATGTCCAAATGGTATCGGTCAGTCGATTCTGTTTGAAAACATTGATCGACTGAGGAGAATATTCATAAACAAACTTGTAACAGTATACATCAATATTGTCAGTTAAGAAGTCTTGTAATTGTTTGAAAGTTTGCATTCATTTCCAAATTCTTGGGAAACTTTTAACTATGAAACAATCACGTCGCTCTAGGGAGCTTGGCGAGAGCTGTGGCTCCGAGACCACTTTTAAAAAATAATTTAAAAAAATAAAATTCTCCTTGAAGTGCTGTTTATGCATATTGCCTTTGAAAAGATCGGTTACGAAAATTTTTCATAAATAATGTTTAAAAGAATATATAGTGAAATTTATAAGTATCCAAAATGCATTAACTTTAGATCTGGACATAGTCTAGTAGATTCTAAGCTTTAAAACACCGATCTTTGCTTAGAATTTTCGTTGCTTGTACGCATTGATATATTTTATCTTTTGTAGCAAGATAATAATAATGATAATAAAGAACCTTGCAGGAATAGCTATAGAAGACTATATTAAAAGAATATATGGTTTCTCACTGTAGAAATCGTATTAAATTTCAGTTGCGACGTAGATAAATTTTTCAGGTGCAGGAAAGATGAACACGGAATGAAGGAAGAATAGAAGTTGAAGAACACCAAGATATAATTAGAAAACTTTCGGATATTGCGACAAGGAGAAAAATAAAAATTGTCTAAATAAGGCAGGGCTGAAAAGAAAAACAGAATTACTAAGAATGAGAAGATCAACATACAGATTCAGAAAACCAAGGCGATTCGTGCAAGGATGCCAGACATAATAGCGGTAGAGAAAGGCATGGTAACATTGATGAACAGAGCTGTAGCAAGAAACCGAAATGTAAGAAAGATAGGATTGATTAACATAGAAGGAGTGTGGAAGCAGAAGAGAAATTTTAGTAGTCCCGTAGTACTAAGAGCAGCAAATAAAATTCACAAAGGGTTGGAGGAGATAATATTACATAAAAGTCGGAAGACTGTAATACATAATTAAATATTGTTAGGATAGTAGTAGTCCAAGGAAAGCTCTCGGACTTCTCAAAATTAATTAGTTTACAGATGTGAGATTAACATCAATGTGAAATTGTGAGAAGAAAAATAATAATAATAATAATAATAATTATATATTTAATACTAATAATAATAATAATAATAATAGCAAAAAGAGTCATAGCAAATTTATTGCTATAATATATGTATACAAAAAAATCTACGAACTAACACATGATAAAAAATAAAAAATAAAAAAATAATTAACTGCCAATTAATATGTACAATATATAATAATATAATCAATGTTTGAGTGAATGTTTGTGTAGGTGCTCAATGTTGGATGTATGTTTCGAATGCATGAAGGGTATTACCGTCCCCTAATGTACAATGTTTTATTAGATGAATTTGTTTTAATTTTTTCTAAACTCTATAGTTTTTTTCTATTCGCGTTTCATAATCTAAATTATTCCACAATTTAATTGATATGTGATGAAAGCCATTATAATTTTTATCTAAAAACAAAAATTTTTGCGATCGCTCATTTAACTTAATATAGTCATTAAGGAAAAGGAGAGATGTTTATAGAGAATAATAATAATAATAATAATAATTAACTTTGTTACGCTAAACATTTAATGTCTTCCATATATAGGTCAAGTAAAAAAGTGCTCACACTATAAACACATTTTTGAAAACAAATGAAAGACAAATAGAGGCTTATAATATATATTTGAAAATATAATTATCTTAGCTTGTAACCTGGTGACAAAGTTATTTGACAAGTTTGCCATGCAAAGCGTGACACGCAGTAAACGTCTTGAAACTGAATTCATTAAACGGACTCTAATTTCTTGTGTTATTTGGTGTTGCGATTCAAGGATGTACCGCTTTAATTCTTTCAGATTTGTGGGATTTTTTTCTAGACAAAATCCTTCAGAATCTGCCACACGTTCTCTGTGGGTACTAGATCTGGCGAATTCGGATACAAGCAGGTTGTTTATGGTATATTTTAGTTGCTACGTGAAAAGACTATCTGGGAAAAAGGTATATCCATTTTAAAACTTCAGGAATTTGAATTTAATATATATATATATATCTATATATATATATATATATATATATATATATATATATATATTAGAGTGACCTTTATATAGTCCAAGTGAAAAAAGTGGCCACATTATAAAAACATTTTTGATAACAAACGAAAACAAATAGAGGCTAATAAACTGTATTTGAAAATATAATTGTCTCAGCTTGTAACCTGGTGACAAAGTTATTTGACAAGTTTGCCATGCAAAGCGTGAAATGCAATTAAATGTCTTGAAACTGAATCCATTAAACGGACTCTAACTTCTTGAGTTCTGTGGTGTTGCGATTCAAAGATGTAACTCTTATTTCTTTCAGATTTGTGGGATTTTTTTCTCGACAAAATCTTTCAGAATCTGCCACAAGTTCTCTATGGATACTAGATCTGGCGAATTCAGTGGCCATTGCATAATTTGAATATTATAATTGAATAAAATTCTTTTGTCGATTTTGACGTATGAGGGGTTGCTCCATCTTGTTCTAAGATCCATAAATCGGGATATACGCAGGTTGCGTATGGTCCAAATTCCTCGAGCTTTTGGCGATATTTTGAACTATTAATTGTACCATGCATTTAGGTTGAAATATAATGTGAAAACTAGTGAGAGTAAAATTTTGAAAAGTAGCAACTTTTTTTACTTGAACTATACAAATAATAGAGATAGAGTTAGCTTTCATTTTTTATTGGAAAAACTCAATTTTTTTTCATTTATTAATTGCAATCCGATCTTGCAAAGATATTCAAAATCTTTCCATACTTAGTGTTCAAATAATGATGTGGTCTAATGCCCGTGGGAACAACTACCCTGAAATATTTTGTTTTTTGAAGGCAAACTGCGTGAGTCCCATCCAGGCGCAAAGTGAAAGGTTGTGGCCGTTTGACAGGCCATTGCCAGGTCGTAAATTAATGTTGAATCAGAGAAAGGAAGCACTCTCTATCTTGTGCTGTTTTTAGATTTTAAATATTTTCATTAGTTCGTGAGCCACAAGCGTTTAAAATTTCTTTGTTGAAGTCATAACAGATTTTGAACTAAAAGCATGCGCACTAAGTAGACATTTCAAGGAAATTTTTTCTATCAAACAAAAATTATCCTGATTTTTGCTCATGTTAATCTGTCCAAAGCTCATTCTAAACTACAAACTCATTTTTAGAAATTTTTTCAATCGTTTTGAAAAGCCCCCTAATGTTGATGCTCGTCTATATCCAAGTACATAGTCTGGTAATGACTCATTTCAAACTAAGGCTATATATTGAAAATGAATAAAACTGAACTTTGCTGTTGTTGAACTTTGGGGAATATATTATCCGAAATAATTATATCAACTATTTGTAATCAAAAGAAATGTGTAAAAATAACTTAATTGTCGTCCATTAAAATTTTGTTCATACTACTAGGCTTTATTAAACTTTAGATAAAGAATAACAAAAATACAATAAACAACTAATATTTACAAAAGTTAAAGATTTTTTTGCAGTCACTGCATAAACATAAAAGTAATTTTTTACATCCATTGCTTTCATACGAATTTTCCAAGAAATCATATAGAATATCATATACGTTCTTTTAACTAATTCTTAGATTTTCAAAAAGTCAAAGCTGTACTGTACTTCAGAATTAGATAGCACCAATGATCGGTAGTATTTTTCTGTTTTTTTAACAAATACTAACTTTTCAGATTTTCGACTAAAAAATCAGAAGAATTGATTTAAATCTTTTCTTTTGTAATATCAAATGATGTTGTTACATTAGACGCAGTCACCACTAAAAGATATTGATTGCATTACAAAAAGGCTCACAAAAGTAGATAAATACAGAGAATTTCCATTACATGTATTCATCTTTATATTAAATTGCAAAATATTAATTTTGAGGAAAAAGCGAGTTAGATAATAATTGTAGTCCAATAATTCTAATTTTTGTGAAATAAGCTTTTCGAAACTATTTGTGATAAGCTATGTCTAACTTTTCAAATTGTTAAATCACTTTCAAATATATTGCTATCACAAATGTATACCTTTTCCATTACCAGCAATATTTGTTAATTTCAAAAAGGTTTTAAAGAATTTTTAAAATAAATGATCTCAGTTATTGTAAATATTGCCAATATTATATTTCATTTTTCATTGAAGGAAAAAATGTTACTAAAAAGTGAACAGGTTTTTAACTGATCAGCATTTCATTAAAAAGAAACTTTCATTAAAAAGTTTATTTACTTTCATTTCTTTAAATGATCAATGGATTATAAGGGATGTTCATTCATGCAAATAATTTAAATTTTGAAATTTCCTTTACACTTGAGTTTGGCCAAACAAGCAACAGATAAGTTTGTAAAAGTGTCTAGTGATATTCAAGGTGCTATCAGTATGTTTAGACAATCTTCGACATTTTTTTAAACATAGGTAAAATGTAAAAACATATTTATATTCGCGGATTGTATAATATTTCAAAAGATATTTATAATTCGCGTTAAGTATCAGAGTGTTGAAATTTATATTGTTTAGCAGTGTATTGATTAAAATTGGCATTTAATACATATATTAGTATTAATAAACAATCTATGAATGTCATTAGGTGAAAACTTTGAATTCTAACCCCAATGCATTTTTGACAGATTGACTAATGAAATGAAACAAGCCGATTTTTCTATAAGAATTTAGTAAATTATCAAAAGCTTTTTATAATACATAAACTTTTGCTTTAGATGACACCCGTCCCGGTGTATGTGAAGTCTTGGATAAAATCGCAATTACTTATTTCGTTAGTGGGAGCAATTGTAGCTACCTATGTATATGTGCATAAAATTTTGTGTTGGCATTTTTCTGAATCGTCATATAGTCAGAAAGATGTGACAAAAGTGCATGTGATTATCAAGGGTATCGGAAAGAACTTCTGATAGAGTTAGGGCCTTGGAAAAAACATTAAATCGGTGCAATGGTGCTATTAGCAAGAACTTGGGATATTGGCGAGTAGCATGTCAGAACGGATTTGGCAAAGCACTCTCTTAGCTTGTCTTAGTAGGCGTTATGGTACCCACTCTGACCTATGCGTGTGAGAGGTGGGTAGAAACTGCTAGGGAACTGGAGATGCTTAAGGCCTCTATGAACACCTGTAAAAGACTCCCCTCTCGTTTCAATAATCGCGGATGACTGACGAAGTCAAAAGCCTTCCTAAAGTAAAAAATGTACATACGAGTATATATATATATATATATATATATATATATTA
>CABFPE010000501.1:383480-400846 GCA_900660155.1 Hofstenia miamia
ATATATATATATATATATAGACTGTTTTATAAAATTAAATATGATATAGGAACTGCAATTGAATGTAGTATACAGAAGAATAAAAAAGAAATATATATATATATATATATATATATATATATATATATATATATATATATATATACCAAGGCGTACCGTATTCAAGTACGCCTTGGCATATACAGATAGTAAACCTTTAATATATTTAAGAAACGCATTGCAATTTTCATTATGTTTTAACTTTTAAATTCGAGTTAAAAATTCATGTTTAACAAGCGAATTCCTCTTTTCCAGCAAGGATTTTACACTGCTTAGCTGGCCCGACTTTCTTACATTTTCGATCATTTATTTATTTTTTAAGTTTGAATTTGAATTTAAAGATATACGTGTTAGCTTTAGTTAATCAACATATTTTACTAAAAAATATGTGATTTTAAAATATTTAGGTAACACAAACAATGGTTGCAGAAGCCGATCTTAAATCTGCTCTCAAAACATACTCATCCAGACACCCAAAAGATGCCAAAAAATTTCCTTGGTTTGCTACTGGGTCCATCGATGAAGCAAAATTAAACTTTCATGTTTCCAAAGTCATCAAATTTATTAATGGATTTTCAGGCGATGCCAGTTTATTAAAAGCTCCTCATGCGAAATATGGAATAACCGAATCCATGGAAAATGATCTCAAAGCTTGTTTCAAACCTGAATTACAAGATGCAGTTGCAGCAATAATTGCAGCTGAACATGCTTAGTTCATCATCATTTAACCTACAATCGTCATACAAGTTCTTGATACTGTTAACAGAGTTTATACATTATCTCTTTAAAAAATTTACTAGTATTGTCCTTTGTGATGAACTTGCTAAAATTATATATTCATTGAATTTAGATGTGTTTGCATTTTGTATATGAGAACTATATATCTGTCATAATTGTGTACATGCATTGTAGTTTTTCTCAGAATAGTATTTCCTTATTTCTGAAAAATATTCCAATACTATGTGTAAAAACTGCTAATTATGCGTTTCTAACTCAATTACAAACAGGCTCTTCAACTCGGGGCAGAAGCTAAGCCGTTTTTTAATAAGAAATACTTGCATGTAATGTCAGAAAAATTATTATAG
Organism: Hofstenia miamia; assembly: GCA_900660155.1. NCBI lineage: Eukaryota > Metazoa > Xenacoelomorpha > Acoela > Hofsteniidae > Hofstenia > Hofstenia miamia. The sequence goes on from CABFPE010000501.1 coordinate 384,605, forward strand.
TTTTCTTAATGTTGTCAATTTCCTATTTACTACCAAGGTATTGAAATTATTGTACTTTATAGTCGTGTTTTTTCAAAAGTAAATCACTGGAATTTGATAAAACTAGAAAATCTATTATTCATAAACTAAAAATTTCAGCAATCAGTTAATTAAAAATATTGTAGATTTATGAAATTCTATCAGACATTGTTTGTCCATCTTACTCGACAATTGGCGTTTAAGAGAATATTCAAATCTCTTAGATTTACACAACTTAAAATGCTTTTCAAACACAGAAAGCAGCTTCAAATTTTTCTCAATACATAAAAGTTTCAATAAATCACAGACGCCAATTCTAGAATCAAAAAATGCTCATTTTATGTTCATTTATAACACAATATAAATAGAATATATATATATATATATATATATATATATAGACTGTTTTATAAAATTAAATATGATATAGGAACTGCAATTGAATGTAGTATACAGAAGAATAAAAAAGAAATATATATATATATATACATGTATATATATATATATGTTATAGAAAATTTTTCATAACATCCCAATTAATAAATCTAAAAAAATGTTTTAAATATTGTTAATTATCATCCAATTTGTTTATTACCTAAAATCTCATTGATTTTTGGAAAATTGATATACAACACTCTATATTCCATCATCATGGAATTTTTCAGTACTTACCAATGTGGCTTTGTAAAAAGACTATCTACTGTCATCAAACTACTTATTATATTAAAGTAAGTTTGCCTAGATCAATCTAGTGAAATGAAATCCTTTTTACTGACTTCAGTAAATATGTCTTTGATAAAGTAAATCATAGCATTGTTTTGTCAAAATTGCAATCTATTGAAATTGGAAGTAAACTATAATTCTTACTGAACACCTATTTACAAAATCGTTGGCAACAAGTTATTATGAACAATCTTGCATCTTATTTACTCAAAGTCACATGTGGGATTTCTCAAGGATCCTTTAAGACCCGGAAGCATGCCAAAATACTACATTCCTCTTGTTTTCAGATCATGTCAAGATGTATTCTCAATCTTCTTTATACTCAAACATTGATCTTAACCTTAAGCTCCCTATGAATTTCTTAAGATCTTGATGGTTTCCTTGAAAATATTTAAGCACTCATATCTCTTGAACTAATAAGGCTATCCGAAATCTGTGAACGCCACTGGATAGAGAATATCCAGGTGCACCTATTTCGCCCCTGAACGAGAATTGGGTAGTATATTTATAGAAAACAAAGTGGGGTTTAGATCTCCTGATTACCTGAGCATTAGGAATTGTGAGAATCTACAACTCCTTCAAAAAATTGGGATTTTCACTGAAGAAACTTGAATCTTTTCAAGTACTTCAGGAACAGCAAAATTTCCAACAGGATGTTGGAACACTGTAACCTATAGTTTAGATATATCTTAGGATTTTCAAATTTCATGAGAGACTTCGAGAAAATTGCTTAGAAATCTTAATAACACTTATTCCCTTATTAAGGTCATAAGCAGTTTAAGATTGAACATCTTAGAATCTGATGTTTCATACACATATCATATGAAATATAATCATAAAAACATTCAGAGTTTCACAATTTCAAAGCCTGGTTTGAATCACCTCTGGATATAGATCCAGTATGACTTGCTAATTCAACAAACTTGAATCAGCAGCGTTGCAATAAATGGATTGTGTTTGGTAAAACGGTTATGATAGACTATCAATACTTCATCTACTTCCCATCTCAGTTTATCTCTATTTACTCGACCTTTCCCATTTAGTACATTTCTAAGGAATTGTCTGGCATTGACAGTTCTATTTACCCACTATTTACCTACTCCTTCAAGCATAGGATCAATTATGAAAACACCTTTGTAAGTCAATCTCTTGTTCTAAGACTAAATCCACTCATTTTTGTTCAAAGAGATCTATTTGCCGAATACATTCATCTCAAGAGCACAATTTCTCGACATGATAATCCAAATACGGATAAATATAAACTGTATTATTATTTCTGACAGTTCATTAAATTTTCGTACAAATCAGTAATAAAATACTCACAGTTCTTAGTTTTTCCTTTCTCCATATGCAGTAAAAAGAGAAATTTTTATTTTTATATTGTTTTATTATTAGTACTATTCTATATTTCCCTAAAACTTTTAATGCATTTTTGGCAAATAAATCTATTTTTTATTTCTTTTTTCACAGTTTAACACTGGTTTGACCTATGGACTCTAGCTTTTCCTAATAGTGCTACCTTCTGTACTACAGCTCAGCCTTATTTTAGTAACACCAACACCTTGAAGCATCTCTTATGATTCTTGCTTACTGCTTCTAGTCCTCCAACTATAACCGAGACTACTTCAACACTCTAGGCTTCCACAACTTCTCTATTTCTTCTGCCCAACTTCCTTTACTTGTCTATCTTATCATTCTTTTGCTTTGATAGTATTATGTCTATCCCTGTTCCCATTTTTCCTTTTTGCCTATCACGACTATGTTTTGCATCCGTGGTTCTATCATCTGGCTCGTCTGTATGTTTTAGCCCCCCAGTATCTTTGCCTTCTCATTCTCTATTACTTCCTCTGGCCAATGCTCATGCCATTTGTATCCTGTATCTAATCCATGCTATGTCTCTTCTCGGTTGCCGTTTTCTATATGCATCCAGTATACTCCATGCTTTCTGGTTATACCTTGTTTATCTCCTGCTCTTATTTTCAAGCTTCATTATTTGAAAGAATATTTTTTGGCATTTTTCATCAAAATTTCAGCATTTAGTAAAAAGCGAAAATCACAGTTTAAAGATGAATTATAGAGACAAAAACATATTGTATATTACAGATAAAAGTTGATTTGCTGTCGTCCCGAAAATATATTGGTGATGTTCCAAAAAAAATTGAGAATAAGAGAAAAATCCGTCTATGTTACAGGCCTAAGAACATATGCAGATATTCTAGAATATTTTCCGCAATTGCATTTTTCTTGACATGAAACAAAGTTTTGTTTATTTCAAGGCTTTTTTAAGCTTTGCAAGCGCTACTTCAGCAGCTTTGTTTCCATAATTTTGCAGATGCCCAACTTTCTTGACAGTATTGTCAACTTGATTGCTCGATTTCCTTAATAAATGATCATAAAAACTCAAGATTAGTAACAAATCCAATTTTGCTTTACCTGCAGAGCGCTTCATCTCTTACATCAACCAATAAAATATCAACTTGTTCAAGCGCAGTTTTCACACCTTCAACTAGTGTAAGTGCAGTTTTCACACCTTCAACTAGTGTAAGTGCAGTTTTCACACCTTCAACTAGTGTAAGTGCAGTTTTCACACCTTCAACTAGTGTAAGTGCAGTTTTCACACCTTCAACTAGTGTAAGTGCAGTTTTCACACCTTCAACTAGTGTAAGTGCAGTTTTCACACCTTCAACTAGTGTAAGTGCAGTTTTCACACCTTCAACTAGTGTAAGTGCAGTTTTCACACCTTCAACTAGTGTAAGTGCAGTTTTCACACCTTCAACTAGTGTAAGTGCAGTTTTCACACCTTCAACTAGTGTAAGTGCAGTTTTCACACCTTCAACTAGTGTAAGTGCAGTTTTCACACCTTCAACTAGTGTAAGTGCAGTTTTCACACCTTCAACTAGTGTAAGTGCAGTTTTCACACCTTCAACTAGTGTAAGTGCAGTTTTCACACCTTCAACTAGTGTAAGTGCAGTTTTCACACCTTCAACTAGTGTAAGTGCAGTTTTCACACCTTCAACTAATGTAAGTGCTGTTTTCATACGTATTTATCTGTCTATTTCCGAGAAAAACGCGAAATACATAATGTGAATAATCACACGGTATAAAATCGCAAGTATCAAAATTTTCGAAAAATCGCTGAATCTGGCACATTTGGTCAAAAACGGCATTTTCCAGGAAAACGGTAAATAAGTATTTCTATTCATAATGCAGCTAAATGTGCTGATGACATCCTATCCCGACTTATGGAAATGTTTGATGAAGAACAGATCTTGTAATATATTGCAATGATGAATGCTCCACCATATTAATGGATATTCACTGTACATTAGAAAGAGATTCAAGTTAAAAATATTCGAAACCATCTCTTACAATACCACAATATCATAACGAATTTAATGCCAGTCTATGTTGCCAAAGTTAAAGATCAATGGACGACGATCCTTTTTGGCTTCAGCTCAAGTATAATGTTAAATAATTGTTCAGGCTGCCATATTTCTATCTTAAATGCTGGATGCAAATAGAAGACTACTCCCATAGGGTATATACATTCTGACTTCGCACGCAGCGTACCATATAAAAATTAGCAGATGTTAGTTGTAGCTACCATATTCTTTCATCTGAACACATGGAGTGAGAAGAATTTGAATGTTTTTGCAAAACTCTGAATTTCCATTGAAAAATAAGTTACTATTTTCATATACGCCAATTTTTCACAAATTTTCATCCTAAAATGGAACTACGCATTCCAAAAATTAGCTTCAAATTCCAGGATTCCTAAAATTCAGACTGGAGAAAATTGCTTGAAAATGGGGGTTAAGAGCAGTGGCTTAGCCAGATAATTCTGGTGTTGGGTATGTTTTAAATTCTAAAATTTTTAATCGTTTTGAAAAACTCAATTGAGCAAATCATGATATAAAAATTCGATTATAAATTTTTGGCCCAAATTGAAGCAATTTCTATACGGAAGCTTAGTGATGTTAATGAATTTTCTACTGATGATTATTATTAGCTTTATGATCCGACTAGAAATCTGTGCAAATCAATGATGATGACAGACGTGTATTCGGTTAAATTATTTCCGATGAAACCTGCATCATTTTAGCACGTTGCTTTGCTACTAGCAGTTCATGTTTAACTAATATAGTTCGGAGTGCGTAGAATTTAGACAATTTTAGCAGATGAAGCAGTTAGTAGCAATAAACCAGACGTGCTCATACTGTATCATGTCCACAACTTGCAGCCTTGGTTGAACGTGTACATTAGCCTGCTAGTCAGGGAAGTATCCAGGATACCCTGAGGGGACATCTCAATCGCAATCCTTCTATAAACTGCTAAAATAATATTGCAAAAGGTACTCATCAATGCAACACAAAAGCTGTGGACCGTGGGCATTACTTTACTAATGAGAAACATAGTTTCTTAATCAGCCCTAATAATGGCTGCCTACGGTTAGGTGAGGCATACAATTATTATATTTAAGTGCACGTACCTAAGCATATCTATTTGTAATTTGAATTGAGCTAAGATGACGAATTGAATAAAATAGTCAACAATTATATAAATACATTTAAATTTATAACAATTACTGAAAACTTTCGAAATATTATGAAAACAAATTTTTTCAAATAATTTTGTAACCGAATTACAACAGATTAAGGTCAGGTTTGCAGAGTAAAATATTAATCGTATTTCAAGAGAGTTATATGGAGAAATTCAAATTCAAATTGGTCTTCTGGTGCCAAAATTTTTTTCATCAATTTTGTTTTTTCCTACAATTGATAGACTGGCTCATTTTTGACAATATCGAATGTTGTACGTGAAAGGTCATTTTTGATTATCAGAAGAATACATACATGTAGTTTTTGTGTTCGACTATGATTGAGTTCTGCCTTTCATACTCAGTATGATGTATATATGTAGTAATGAAGTAATGATATATATATATATATGATTTTATCAATTTTAACTTTCTATCTTTAGGTGGATATTACAACAAAACAAATGTTCATTCTTTTCCATATTTTGATTGTGGTATCTTTTTGTATGTTTTTTTATATCCGTTTATATGTAATTGCTTCTAAGATCATTGTAGTGCTATTTACCTTTGGATATCAGGCTGAATTTCGTCTCCTTTCAACTGGTACGTCCAAATCTTCTCTAAAAGGTAGTACTCTGTCAGAATATCAACATAATTTTAGCTTCTTCGAATCCTAAAAGCTTTATTCGCCCCTGCTCAAATATAAGCAAATTTTCTACTGTATTATTGCAAAAACGTGTGCCAAAAACATTGTTTCTGTGCCTGAAACATGTCAAAATCTCAACAATTTTTTTCAATAATGTCATCCGTTTTTTCAAATTCTAACCCGCATGTGGGGGACAGGCACGTATCGAGAATTTCTAAAGGGGGGCAATTCTTGTCCGAGACATGTAGGCCGAGGTTGTTTTTTCAGCCTCTTAGCATAATAGCGTGCTCGACCATGCATATATGATAAATAAACCTTTTTTACACTTTATGTCAAACGAAAAGACTTTTCATCAATATATCGATCAGATCGTATGAAAATGAGTTGAAATTGGCCTGCTCCGAGCAGGGGGAGGGGGGGAGGCGCAAGCCCCCTAAATACGCGCCTGGCGGGGAATAACTGATTTAAACTATTTTGTGTTCTGTATTCACAGCACCAAATTACAATGACGCCATGTGCAAAAGTCAGATTATTAGATATCTCTATTGGACTATGAGTATTAAACGTTTAAATTTTTTTGAAAAAACAATTGAATGTTTAGCTGAGGTATTGAAAAGATGATTCAAAAATTACTAACTAACAGTGCATGCAAATGATCGCGAATGTAATAATGCAATATAATTTACAAACAACTTGTTGAAAAATAAATTTACATTTTACTATAAGTTTCTAGTACACCTTACTTTGGTCTAGCAAATTGAAAAATTGAAAAAATTGCAATAATACTAAAATGGGGCGCTTTTTACATTAACTTAAATAGGCCAGAGGCGTGCACTCTTGTCTGCACCACAGACTAAGGAATATAATTTTTTGTGCCTGTATTACGTAAGGATTATCAATGATATTACAAACTCAAATAACTACATTAGAAGCCGTTACAAACATCCATTTTTGTAAGAACAGTTCATACAACACCGGCTAAAATTATATCTCAAACATAAATATTAATCAAGTTAACATATCGAGTGTTATTTAATTAATTTAAAGCGTACAATTGCTTTACAGATTATTTCATTTCTATCTTCGGTAGAATGTAGAGTAGCTTCAACCAATTAATTTTAAGTGGATTTGATTGGTTGATGCAAAATTCGCAAATTTTATCAATCTATTTCTTCAATGCGGTCAGAATGGACAATTCATCCACAGTTTTTTCAGAAATTTCATCAATCGATATATTAGATGAATTCGGCATGGACAATTCATCGGATGTTTATTCGTCACTTAGGTTTTTTCGAGATCTTTTCCGGTTTCCATTTGGAATATTTGGCATAGCTGCGAACGTTGTTATCATTATATGCATATCGAAGTATCGGAAACTGCAAGAGCCACGAAACTATTTCGTTGCAAGCTTAGCTCTTTTGGACGCAATCTGTTGCTTCTTGGATACTTATAGCATTATAGAGGGACACTTTTTTCCAAACCACATCCCGGAACTCTGCTTACAAATTTTTATCATTATATGCAACGTTCTAACTTTAGCAGAAGTTGCTCATCTTTTAGCAATCGCATGCGAACGTTACATGTTCATCGAAAAACCTTTTGTATACGAAAGAACAATTGAAAAATGGTATCTGCCGACGATAATTCTATGTTGGGTATTTCCGGCAATATATCGATCGCCGTTAGAGGTAGTTATAGTGGGGACGCAAGAATACTATATGTATGGCCCGTTCATATCTTCCGGAGAATTTTTTGTTTGCTTATTCATCATTATGCTTCTCTATACAAAGGTTTTCACGACGGCTTTCCGCCACAACAGAGCACTGCAGTGCGACGAAAGCAAGAAAAAACAGAGAGGAGAACTTCGTCTGCTAAAGGGATACATTCTCATAGTAGGCACTACGTTCGTGACTATAGCTGTTGTCCTTATATCCCAAATTTTATCCATATTTTGGAATTCAATATTGTATCTTAGCCTCCTCCGTGGTTTTCTGCTGACGGCACATGCTGCAGTCAACCCGATTATTTACTGTGCCACTCAGAATGTCTACAAAAATTCTGTTAAAGATCTTCTCTCATCTATAGCACCTAGCTTTTGCAATTCGTCCAGAAGTGATTCCTCCAGCAAAAACCATACGATGGGGACAACTGCTTGCTAAGTGTGCTTAAATTGAAACTTTTTTTTAAAAACTAGTAATAGATGTACGGAATTTTTCTGTGTGTAAAAATTAAGCTTAATAGAGTGTTGCTACTAGTAGCGATAGTTGTTTTTGAATAATATGTCGTTTTTTAGGAGCTTAATTAACCTTAATAAGAACATGCAGATATATTTCGACTTACAAAGTCATCGTCAGTTTTACAAATTATTCCCTTTAAATTTACTAGATTTCACAATAATAATTATAATTTTTTAAATTTTAAAAAGTGGCAAGTATAATTTATAAATATAGTCTTCTTTTGTGTTTAAACTTGGTTGCAAGGATTTTATAAAAATACTCTCAAAAATTTTTAAATTGCTTGATCTTGATGTCTGATGTAATATGTTTTTTTCAAAATTTAGTCCGCACTTAATTAGATGATTAGATATATTAGAACTGGTCTCATGTTCTTTAATTCTTCTTGATAGTTGCCTACTAGAAAAACCAATATAATCTTCACCACAGGTGCATATTATTTGATAAATTATATTTGACTTCAGTTGTAGATTTTAATTGCAATTTCGTTCTTAGTTTATGTTTTATATAAATACCGAAACTAGATATATACTTTTGCAAGAGCCTAAAGAACATTTGACAAAGAACGGATTAAAACATTCACAATTTCGTTCATTCATATTTCAACAATTTCGCAATGTATTCGCATATATTTCATGATAGAATTTATCACTTTTTACAAAGTAAGCGATTCAATGAACAAAATGTTACTTTTCTTTAGTTCTGAGATATATTTAAGCTGGATGATTTATTCATTAGCTTCTTATAGCATTTTGGTGCTAATCAATAGCAGCACCTTTATTTCATTTAAAGCAAGATATTCCATTTGTGAAGCGTACTATTTTATAGAAATTTATTTATGAAAATGGAACTTTGCATACATGATGTGTAAAAACATAGGAATAATTTATTCAGTGCTTGCAGCCTTGAGCATATATACTTGCAGAGGTGCAGCCAGAAGTCTTAAAATTTGTGAAAGGAGGTGGCTTGGGAGTAAATATACAAATAATTAAATAATTAATTCAAAACCTATATATGGAAATTACAGTAGTGTCAGCTCTTTCACCTTCTTGCAAAGCGCAAGCTTACATATTGGTTTCTCCAACTGGAATAGCATATACAACATAGTTCTTAACTATTCGAGTACTCTTGTAGAACTATGATCGAGAGCATACCCTGGTATCCGCGTATACCTTCCACTCAAATGATCTGCTAGCGCATATCCGCAGAACATATAGTGTTTGTATGAATGCGCTGATTTTTACTTAGCACTTAGCCTATATCCGCTATAAATCCGAGGTCTACAACCCTGCTGTTGTGTTATTCAACATATCTTTAAACGCCCAGCTGGTTTTTTTAGCTCAAAGTGTATTCGAGTAGTTAATTTTGTACAACATCTCGCATAGCTTAGTTTTCAAAGATAAATGCTTGTTAATTTTTGCTACGTATTGCATGATCTGCTATCATTATGTAGTTAATGTTGAAATTCCCAATTATCAGAATTAAGGGTAGAATAATGTCAGCAATAAGTTTGGTTTTATTCATTAATATTGCTGATTACATTTGAATCTCATAGTGAATAATAATATGATAACTTCCAAGTTTGTTGAACTTCCAGGAAACCTTCAAGATTGTTTACTGCCTATTTATATCTATCAACCAAGTTCAAACTGCATTAGTAGAGATGGACTCTTTGGATACCACTTATTTCTTTGGAATCATTTTCAACTAACATACCATAGAACTGGAAATATACTTGAAGAAACTGAGATAATGAATTTCTGAATTTATTGACATTTTGCTCTAATTTTTGCAAAATAGAAAGTCTTTGATGGAACCCTATGAAACGATGGGATCAGAAAACTTAATAGCACCGAGGCCATTTTAGTGGGGCCACATAGAACCGCGACCATTTTTTAGTCCCACCCATTACTAAAAAGATAATACAAGTAGAAATTAATGTATTTGATTGATATTACTTTGTTGAATATTAGCCTTAGTTTTGATAATATACAAAAATAATGGAATGTATTTATATCAAATTGATTCATTTATTATAGCAATAATCATGTTCAGATTCACGAACATTAAACTAAATACTTTATACTTTATGTTAAAAATGAGTAAGTTTTTTTAATAATTTCTTAATATTAATAAATCAATACCTTGTAGCATAAACTTTCAAAAAATGCTAATGTATCCTGAGTTGACTCGTTGACTGACAGAGCCAACAAAGATGTTAATAGCAGGATGTATATTTTTAGAAATCGCTAACAAACTATTAAATACAAAATAGGAAGGGTCCAGAATACCACCATAGAACACTCCTACTACTAATGAAATTTTCTTTCAGAAATCTACTGTTCCCTACAACCCTTTGAGAATGAAAACGCAGCCCAGTAAACATAAACTGTCGAAACGACGTCGCTGAACGACATAATAACGGCACTAAAACGACATTACAAAACAACGTCTTTTCACAATAAAACGACAAACTATCAATAAAAATGCAGTTTTTAAAAAAATTTATTTTCAAATTGTCATAATACTAAAATTATTCCTATTTTTAAATATTTTTTGCTAGACGGAATTATACACCGCCACTAATCTGCACTATAAACGCCACTCAAACAATTTAGCGCTTATTAAACGCCAATACACCACAAAAACGACGTCGTTATAACAGTTCTATGTTTACTGGGAGATGTATGCATGTACTTCAAAAAAATTATTATCTAATCCAAATGATTTGAATTTCTGTAATACAAAGGCCTTACTAAAGTCCTGATCTATTATTAACGTAGCTGAGTTATTGTAGAACGGACCTATAAATGCTTGCTATTGAATGCAAACTTTTGCATATTTCAGGATAGAAGATTTTAGGAATGGATTAACAAACACATAAATAGCTTGTCTACTGGGACTACAAGGAAATTACAAGCACATTTAATTAAGAATGCAGACAGTTAATCTTCAGTTTATGATTCAATATCAGAAATTCTATTACAGTACAGATGTTGGTGCAAATCTTGTTGGTTTAACAATTCGTGTGCTAATCTGTGCACTGATATAAATTTTTTATCAAACACTTATAAAATTTATCATTTTGTTATATATATATATATATATATATATAAATTTGGAAAAAAATATTTAATTTTTTAGAAAACCTATAAGCGGTTATTCAATGAATTTTAAATTTTATGAGGACATCATTCCAGATAAAAAAACATGTAACAACAATAAATCCTCGTATTAAAACTATTTTGTAGATCAAGTAGATAATTTTGCTTAAAATGGTTAGTTGCTGTCTTAATTATAGCTTAAATATTAGGTAAATACTGCTGCATAATTCTATTAAAAAATAGCTAAAAATTAATGATTAAAATTTTTATTGTAATTTATGTCTCTATCTGTTAAATCCGGATCATTTCTGACCAGTAGTATTGATCCGCATAAAATTCTCATGTGGTTAAATCCAGTTCAGTGTTTTTCTCTTTTATTAGTAACAAGGTTTGAAGTGGGTCAGGATTTGTCTAAAAGCATAAAGCAAAGAATAAAGTCAATCAACAAAAAAAACTAAATTAATCTATAATGAAGGTTTTACTCAAAAAAATGAAGTTTTCTTCAAAATAACTAGCTTCTGCACACTCTCCAGATCAAGGGCACCACGTTTGTCGGTAACAATGTCACCAGCAAAAGAAAAATTCTTTTCGCTCTCACTGCACGATGCTTGCTGTGAGAAAACCTTGTGAGCTACGTGTTATAATATGTGTTTCATTAGTACGTTGCTTATTGATTGTTTGACTTATGTAAACTTTGTTCACTGCTAAGTTGTGGACGCGTTGTTATATTAACATTACCAGTATTTATGTTCACTTTATGTACATTAGTTATTTCGTACTTTTTATTTACTTGCCTCTGGTTTCATTGAATAAAAGCTTGAATCAGCAAGCCTTTTTCTTATAACACTACGTGTGCTAGCTTCTGTAGTGTTTGCTTCTGACCGTTCCAAAACAATAAAGGATTTTCGTATTTGTTCGACACTACCATGTTGTCGTACGCCGTGAACTCGTCGTCAATTGCTGTAAACCCGTACAGATCTATTTCAACCCAACCCGACACGATCCGCACGGGTTGACCCGATTCACCTCCAACTGTGTTTGGTAAACAATAATAAGTGTATATAGATCAGAACAGGAATGATTTTAGTAAAATATGCCAAGCACTATGCTTGATTACACTGAAGTCAAAGAAATACTTGTTATAGTGACACACCATTGCTCGATGGTGTTTTTTGGTAACCTCCTGTACCACACTACAAAATGTTAAGAAATTAATTCCAAGCTTTCGCAAAACTCACTTATATTCGTAATAAATATATCACACAATAATTATATAGGAATGTACATAGCGATAATCACTGAATACATTAACTGCATCATTCAAAGTTACCGCACCGCACCGCAATGAACCGCACACATAAACACAATGCTTTTACAATAGTGCTCCTTACGTAATTGTTTATTTTTAAAGCATTGTATAATAAAATATTTCTTTAAATTACCCCTAAATCAATGTGATTGCATCAGCAAAAATTAATTGAACATATTTGCAAAAATCTGAAGTGACCCTTATGAACATGCTTAGCGCCTCTTTATAGTGATTGTCTCTTAACAAGAATTTTAGCGAAAAGATTGTTACAGAAATAATATATGATATATTAAAAAATATAAAGTTTGACTTATATTTAAATATTTTTCTTGTTATATATTATAAACATTGAAGCTATAAACTATCCAATGCAAATCATTTTTCATCACATGCTGATTTGAATGCCCAAAATTATACTTCATGAAATCAAAAAAGTGAGAATGATTAGAAAAAGTGTACAAAATAATTATTTTATGAGCCATACAAAGATGATTAAAATCAATATTTTTAAGAATTCTGTTTGTTGCATACGCATCGAAGGCTTAAGGGAGACAGTTCCTTGGAAATTGAAGGACACCAGGTATCCTTGGGAAAATTGTTTAGGAATCAAAATAAGGGTAAGAAAATGTTTTTAGGGATAAAGCTGTACCTACTTGTTTTCGAAACAATTTCCAAAAATGTGATACATGAGAGACGATTTATCCTGGTCTAAAGGGAATCAAATTGCGTTGATCTCATGCTAATAGAAACAATTAATTATATTAAAAACAGCAGTGGTAATGGAGAAATAATTAGTTAAATGACAATTTCTTAATAATTGTGTACTTAAAGCTCATACGCGAAATTAAAATCATTTATTTTAATAACAAACAAAGCAATCAAATTATTTTGTCTGCAAAACTGCCGTGTATTTTCGGCCTTTAAATGCTATATATGAGGCTGTGTATTAAGTGCAACATGATTAAGTGCCTTATGAAATTAATACTATATCTACTTCAATATAAGTACAGACTATATATATATATATATATTTCCAGCTGATAAACATCGACAGTCTTAATACCAGGGTAATTCCAAAAGTAAAATATTTTTAAAATTTATTATATTTTCAAGTAATACCCTGTCATACACACAGAAAGGGCCTCCTATTATAAGAAGATGTTTTCAACAAGTACGAACTTCAAATATACTGAAGGTTAACCTCGATTACTTCAAAATACAATAATATTATTACAGAACTTGAGCCATTAAATTCCAGAAGGCGATTTATGGTAATAGATTTTTCCCTGTTGGCCTGCAAATAGAATCCATATGCAAATATCTATGTCCACGAAGATTTCAAATCTCTACTGGGAAAAGGCATGGCCTACTGCATTTAGTATGGATAAACACATTAAATGCATTTGGCTAAAATCAATTTTATCACGGTTTTAAAACTACCGTACTAATTATATTTGATTACGCATCAGTAGTATTTGTACAACAACTTGCAAGGTTAAGCAATAATTTGTAACCTAGTCGCAAAAATTATGGACCAACCATATAAAGTTCATCTCAAATTTCGCCTATTACCTCAGCCTATGCAACTGTTTTAGAAATGTCTTAAGATAGACCATTCCTAAAATGAGAAGATTCCTTCAAAATCTTGATTGGAAAGAATCATATTCGATTCCGTGCATCAGAGATTATTTATTTTAAAGGAAAATATTTTCATTCATTAATTTTCATTGTAGCCATGCATTAATTAAAATTGGTGAACATAGGTTTCTACGATCTAATGACAAAAATCTTTAACTTTTATTTAAAATGTTAGAACAATCCCCAATGTAGAAAAAGCACTTTAATATATAGATTAAAGACCATATATGCAGGTCCTCTTGCCTTCGTCAGAAAATGATTTCAAGATATTTAAAAAAGAAATTTCAAAAAACTAAAAACTATTCAATTTTTAGGGCAAATATTGCTTAATGTTTTCAATGATTGTAAAAAACTTATTTTAGACGCTCTCATATGAGGTTGCAAGAAATCCATAAGACTACTGAATGATAAATCTACTCTTTATCAATGAATACATGTGCTAATGAACACTCCAATATATTTATTTGGTAAAACGATACAAATGATACCTGATAATTTATAAACTGATAAAAATCGATAAGGCGGACGATATTTAAGTTATTGAAGTTATTTTCTCATTTCAAGTTGCAAGCATACCCCTAAATGTTTCACATTTTGATCACCCGTTCTTTACAGATAGCATTTTCTCCACGTTTCTATCATGGGTAAATATATCCCAGATATATTTAAGAAATTTCAGTAGTGCGAATAGTATTCCAACCGCGGTGTTTGTCAGAAAAAATCTGCCAAAAACTTTTTTCAACAAGAGCTCCTGATAAACAGACGATAGTTTGATTCACCTTAAATTTAGTCGGAAATTATCTGGAGTTTTGCTACATGAAGAAGAGAAGATAAGTATACTACCTTCTGTATTCATGCATTTTGAGCATGTTTTTCATAACAAGAATTGCTTTAGAGTATAAAAAAAATTGAAAACAGAAGCTTTCATTGAAAGAGAACTCCGGAGACTATCTGTCCTTTGAGGATTACCATGGCACTGGGCCACCTAACAGCATGCAAAAGACTATGGAAATGTCGTACATTCTCTAATAAGGATACCTCCTCACGAACTCTATGCTTTGTGTGGAATAGTGAACACTATATACAGAGGCGTACCCAGCATTATCTGACGGGGGACATCATCGTTATTACCCAATGCGGGGCAAGGTTCCTAGATTTTAAATTTTTCAATTTTTTTACGAAAAATTTTTTGATTTATCCAGTCAAAATCAAATTTGGAAATCACCATGTCCCCCCTTGCTTACGCCACTGCATATATAGCGTAATAAAAGTATTTTTTCCAAAAGTAAGTGGTCAATGGTTAGCAGATTGCCATGTGCAACGTGAGTCACTGCATGATGGATCATTTACTGGAAGTGCAAGTAGCGTATTGTTGAAAAATGTAAACACGCTTGCGCGAATAGCGCCTCTATCTTGTATTCAGTAGAGAGGGATGTTGTTTACAAACTCGCGGACAAATACAGGGAGAGAATGGAGAAATTCCATACTTTCTAAACCTGAGCCATTCCCAGTTCGAGATGACATAGAAAAAATTCTAAATCAGTGATATAGACCATCCAAATTACGGAAAGCAACTTGGTAGCAGTGAGATTTCGTAATAGTCAACACTTTGAAGTTTTTCTTTCATAATAAGCTGTGGCCTTTATCTGAAAAATAGTTTTCTCCTAAATTCAGGGTTTAATGCTCTCTAACACTAAGTCAGTTAAAATTTTCTAACTAACAAATTCATCAGAATTAAAGAAATAAAGGCAATTACGTTATATCCAAATTCATATTTACTGTAATATAATGTATCATCAAAAAATCAAAATTTTCTGATATAAAAACTATAATTTGAAAATTTGAGTTTTCAGCAAAACTATAGACAATATGAATCTTGGCTCAGCAAACACTTTATATCCACCTTTACATTGGCTCATAGTACATTTTATCACTAAAATCTAGTAGTTTTTGATATATATATATATATATATATATATATATATATATGTACATAACTCTATATAAATATACAGTAAGGGAAAAAATGTTAA
>CABFPE010000501.1:405471-415616 GCA_900660155.1 Hofstenia miamia
TATATATATATAATGTAGCAGTGATAGGTACAACAGAACAACAATTGATTTATTTTACCTTTTTGTAATTAACTTAGTTGAATAGTTAAATTCATTGATTTAAATGCTTTACATAGATAAAAATCAAATAAACGGAAATGACTTCCTTTAATTATGATTAAATGAACTAGACCTGTCAAACCAGCAGCACAAGTTGGAACTTTTTCGTGTATTCCTTCAAAAATCTTTGCGGGGAAACTTTGTATTTTAAACTAGGAAACAAATTTTTTGGAAAATGGACAATTAATTCATTGCATCAAAATGCTTCCCAAATGATGCCAGATTATTTCTAAAAAATCCTAGCAAATTCGAAAAGGAATTTATATATAATAATTGTGTCTGAAATTGGACATCAAGTAATATCACATAAATTTTAAATAGGACATGAAAACATTATAAATTTTTATAAAATCGTGTAGTTAGCATAAGTGTGTGCCTCTTTATCGTTATGAAAATATATTTTCGTAATCACGGACACGTTCAAACATTCTTGTGTTGTTGAATCTTCTATTGGAGAAAATACTTTGTAAACATTTGCTTATCGAAATAATAATAAACAGATGGAAGACTTGGTAATATTGCAAATAAGAAAATGAAGGTCTCAGAACATGTGTGGGTATAAAGGTTTGTACTACAAGTGTCTTAAGTTACCTTAAAAGTAAAAATACTTTTGAAATGACCTCGGCAATAAGCATAGATTTTATTTATTACAAGATTGATAAAAAGTTATGAATTTTTACATGAAATGCTATTTTAAAATGTACAAATCGATTATGTTTGCACAGTGCTTACAAGGACAGCCTTGTTTGTTTTACAGCACAATGACAATCGTCTGTGAGTATATATCCACGCATTGATATTTCTAAGCCAAGATGCTAAATTTATTTGCAAACATTAATTGTATTCAATTTCTTAAAAATAATCTCGTAGAATTTTTTAATTTTTCATTTAGCAAGTAAAAATTTCTCAAAATATTTTGTAACTAAAATTTCGCTATAGATTTTTATTTTTTGGATAATTTAAGTAAAGATTTTAGAATTTAAGTTGTTTGGAACTTATATATACAATGCTTATTACAAAAAAATACTTCATACAATTTTGAAAGTCATCTGAATGATGAATATGCATGCTGTATATACAGAAATGCATGCTGACCAGATATTTCCACCAAAAGACCTACTTCACAAATCCCAACCCCCAAGTTTCCTACTCATTGCTCCTAGTGCTGCTAATACCGGGACTAATTGACCTTCTTTAATTTCCACAACCTTTCTATATTTCCTTTGTCAACCTTCTCATTTTACTTGCTTTCTAAATGCGTATTCTTTGGTACTGCTATGTGTATCACTATCCATTCCCTCCTCTTTGTCTACTACTACTATCCTTGTGTACTTCTATCACATTGCTCATCCGTATGTTGAAGTCCCATTGTAATTTACTATTCTCATTCTCTATGACACCCCTGTGGTTTATGCTCATACCACTTGTCTCTTGCATGCTGTCTGCAAAAGCTCCAGAGTAAATTTCTTCCCACCTTCTTTTGCCTGAACTTCTACTCATTCTGTGCTAATTTTTCACACCCTGCAAAAAGATGATCTACTGTTTTAAACCCTTTCTTACATAGCCTACACTTATTACTATTTCTGCTCTTCTGTTTATGTGCGTCTTCACCCTGTTTGTCGTGATTGCTTACTCCTGTGCTGCCATTTTCAATGCTTCTGTTTCTCTCTCTTTAGTCATGCTCTCTGTACCACTTGTTGTTCTCTTCCCTACCATAATTTTCTGTATTCCTCCAGTATTCTCAATGTATTGCTTATTGCCTACACTTTGTTTGACTATCTGTTTCTATCCTATTCTAGTATGCTTTTTTTGTCACCCTATTCTTATCTTCCTTACCTCCATAGTGACTTCCAATGGTGACACTGTAGTTTTCTTTTCTACATTTTCCTTTAGTAATACTGCTTCTTCCACACTTAGCAGTACTTTCTCTTGCCATGTGCAGTCAATCTACATTTTCATTTAAACTAAATCCTCTCTGTGCTGTTAGTGCCATCTTTGTCCTCTAGTCTGGCTCTCTCAGTTCATTGTAGTTCACCTAACTATTCCTGCTGAGTACCTCAGCAGTTGCTTTGGTCACATATTAACTGCCTCTATGCTGTTCTGCTCACTCAATGCTGACCTCTGTAGTACATTCATTACCCCCCTCTTTAGCTTCATCCTTATTTCAAAAAGATCTGTTGTGTATCTCTCTTCCATTCTTAAATACATTTACCTTTCATTGACCTCCTCAATCTAATCCCCATTGCTCATTTTTAACTTACTTCAATATGTACACTTTCCTAATCCAAACCAGATTCTTCACTTGGCTTTCCCAATTGCTTCTGAAACTGAAACATCTTAAGGTGTGTTCCCACTATCAACTTTTATTGTCTGTCACGAAATCCGTGATAAAAGTCGATAGTGTGAACAATCTATCTGCTTTTTTATCAGCTGATAAAAGTCAATAGTCTGAATGCTCCATCAGATTTCTTGGCAAAGCTGCTAAATTACTGTCATCTGATAATTTATCAGTTGATAAAAGTTCATAGTGGGAATGGTACAAAAACTGGTCAACTGCCTACTTGAAACTAATTGCTTACTTCTCAAGTAGGGAACAGACTTCCAAAATGTAAATTATTGTTGTTGAAATATTTCAGCTTCAAAATATGCACGCATTGTTTAAATTCCAAAACAGACCAATCAATAAACAGATGTTATTACTTTTCTTACTGTCAATCAAAAGATGATAATTTATCATCTGATAAAAATCAATAGTCTGAAGACTACTCCATCTCTACTGTTTCTGATAAAAATTCAAACGATAAAAAATCGCCAATATGAACAAAAATAATTGCATTTCCGACTAAAATCTGCTGATAAAAGTCAATAGTGGAAACACATCTTTACTTGAGCTTGCATACATGTTCAGAGCTTTCATGTATCATAGGTGACTCAATTCCCTACAATTATGCTCTAACTAATACTCTATGCCTCTCCTATAGCTGTCTGTCATTGGGACTAATCTAGCACATACAGTAGTAGTGGTGATAAGGTGTCTTCCTGGAATATGCCTCATGTAAGCATTAGTGTGTGCTCAACCAGCTCAGTCTGCCAGTTCTACAATTTTCTCTCTAGGAATACAACCAATTTTTATGAAACTCAATTAGCCTCTAATTTCCTCAGTACCTGTGTAATCTGCTGTCATATGCCTGCATGTAGTCTTTCCATGTCGTAGCTAAGTTTGTATTCCTTCTTTTGCAATTCTTCATTCCTGCCTGGACTCTCAAAACAACTTCTTCTCTTTGTTCTGCATCTATTCTGCTCTTCTAGAATCAATCTGTTCTGCTATAAGTAATATATCAGCCAATTTGAAATCACACAAGCAATCAATATCCAAGTTTTTGGGATATGTGTCATTGGCCTGCAATTGCTTACCTCATTGCCTTCTTCAGGTCATTCTATACCAGAAATGTCTTTCCCACTATCAACCACACTGGATAACCACACACCACACACTCCTTCAATGTGGCTGCTAGTCTCTCATGACCACTTGTGAACTTTTTCAGCAAATAACCATGTGCCTCACTCTGTCTGGCACTTCTCAGTTCTTCATCTTCTTTAGAGCCTCCTCAACTTTGAAGTTTTAATTGATTTTTCTGCATCTGATCACTCTTTTTCTCTGGCCCCTCACTTCCCATATACTCTCTATAAACCTTACTGCATCCTCACCTGCCCTAGTTGTAGCCTTTTCTCCTGCATCTTGTTCTTTGTAGAATATTCCTCCTCCTCTTTATTGTTATTATGATGATGATAATGATGATGATCATTATTTTTATTATTATTTTATTATTAGACTTACATGCATGCTATAAGAGTGTGTAATAGTTGAGGGAGCGATATCTAATGCAAAATGATTAAAGCATTGGATTGGTTGGATGGCAAGTTGAGAAGACACATGCCATGAATAAGTGAAAATAATTGTAGCATTATATAAAGAAGGAACGGAAGAACATAATAATCATGTGTTCAGGTCAACCTATATATAAATATCACATTGAGAAGACAAGCAATTAATCAATCTTGCAGTTCAGTACCAAAGGTTAAGACAAGAATGTTAACATTTGATTGAAGGCAACTGAAAAGGTGTCTTTTCACTAAATAAATGTATATTTTTGATGTGAGAATGTAATATGCTTTGTCCAATCAAAATCATAGCCGTTGTTAATAAACTTAGACATCACTAGCATATCATCAAGATACATATAGAGCGATCGTTAGCAAGTTTGTTGAGTAAGGCTGCCCTTATAAGACTAAGACTGTAGTAAGCTATTAATGGTACATTGTATCAATCTCATATCAGGTTGTTGGCAATGTTCTAATGTAGCAACACTACCTTTAATCAGATACCACAAGGGTAAAGAACAAGCATAGTTTTGCAAATAATAAGTCTTAAGTGAGTTTATAGGATAAAGTACAATACAAAATATTGCCTTGCAATTGGCACAATTGCTACTGATATGTTGTTACAAGTACACCCAAATCATTAAAGACATCAGCTGTTTCTAACACATGTCCATTTAAATGAAGTTTTAAGGAACATGCACCAAATGAAATATGTAAAGATTTTCATAATTAAAACTCTATTTCGCAATCCAACTAATGATCTTTGAAGAATATCGATTTTGATAGGTATGGTATTGGAAATACTTGTGGATTGAGTTCTAAATGTCCAGGTAATTAATACAATATTGAAAAATGCACCAGGTATCCATAGTCTTGTAGCTTTTAAATGAGCATAGGCTGCCAGGTTGAAACAGGCAGCCTTAACAAATTGGGAGATCACAATGGAGTTTTTGTAGAATCCATAATCGATACAGCCAATTATGCTAATAATTTAGAATGTCTGACGTATTTCAAAACGACGACGAGTTAATTTGATATTGAAAATATCAATTTGCACCTGATGAACTGTAGTTGGCCTCGGAGAAAATAAATTTTTTACAGGCGAAATTATGGAAGTGTCAGTAGGAGTATGCTGAAATAGTGTTCAGGGTTTTTCATTACTTTGCATTAATAAGAGTAATAAAAATTTTCATTTTATAAAATTTCTCTTTGTAAAACTAAAAAATATCAATACTTGTAACTTGTACGTTTGGAAGTATAAATTTTAATCGTTAATTTGAATTTTAAAGTTACTAGTTTGCACATTTTTCAACCATGATTCGACTCTATTGGAGAACGTGAAATTTGTCGGGTCAGGTCAGACTTGTCAACGAGCCGAGCCGAGCTTGAGCAGAGTATTTGATATACAACGAGCCCAAAACGAGCCGTTTTATAGCAAACCAAATTTATAGTGCTGCTTGTTAATTTGATTATGCAGATTTTTCTTATTTTTTCATTCATATTCCCTTATATTTGTATTTTAGAAATGTTTATTAAATAATAGGAAGAGCAATTGAAAAAATGCTGAGAGCACAATATTTTTAAAAAAAATACCGAACTGAAACGAGCCTCATTGAAAGATTTTCGGTGGCGAGCCGAGCTGAGCCGAGCTTAGAAATTACGACTCGTTGACAAGTCTGGGTCAGGTCTATACGTTAACCAAGCTAGCATAGACTGCTAACATATTTTCTAAATTTATAGTCTTTTTTTCTATTAAAATAGTCTATGAAAAGTTTTGCCTTTGAAGATTTACTAAATGTTTTCATTTCAATTGAAATTTACGAAGGTGAATCGTAAAGGCGCTGTCAACAAATTTAACAATTAAACAATAAACGTGAACAGCTGTGTCATCTATCAATGGGGACTTTGTAATGGAAATCATATATATTTTGAAGTTTGAAAGCCGAAATTTACTTTAGCCAAAGTACAATGAAATTTCATCTACTCTAAATATTTTATTTAAAATGTCCTTCAAAATCATTGGAAATGTGCAGTTGATTTTAAAATATGTTGTGTACACGCACGACCTATACCATGCATAGTATTACAGTTGGAATCGGGTACAGAATTTGGAAACGAAATCGAACCGATTTTTTAAATACGGGCCCGAAACTGAGTGCACCCAAAATTTCCCAAACTACACAGCATCTTACCCAAAACCTACTGTGCCAACGCCATCAATAAATAAATAATTATTGAATTAAGGTCTTCTTAGGGCACTTTGCAGTAGCTGGCATTTTCCCAGAACATTTGGGCTTACCCGAAACCGTACCAGATTTTTCTAGAATTTCCTATCCGAAACCAAACCGAATCGAGCCGAATCGAACCGAACCGTTGGTTCTCCCGAACTGATTCCAGCTCTCCATAGTATACCGTGGTACAACATTTAAGGCATTAAAACTATGAATGAAAATGCTTACTTGCATGATCAGTTTTAAATAAACAGATTTTGTAGTCTTTATAATGAAATGTTTGTAGTATTTAGCTTACTGTTGAATAAAGGCTTTAGAATAAGTTATTGTCACATGTCCCTCTAAAATTCTAATTTTGCAAATTTATTTTAAGTTAAAATGTTTAATGCAATAGGTTCTCATTGCTTACATCTAAATCAGGAACAATAATATTTTTATTGGAAGGCCTGAACTGAGGTCCTTTCCATACAAAGCTTAAATTTCTTAAAGTAAAGAAGATTTGATGCAAAAGTGCCACCTGGGACATTATTGGGGGGGCTGTAGCCCAACTAGCCACCACTGTTCTTTAGCTTCTGATTTAAAGTTTTCCAAATAGGTCATTTCCAAATTTCCAATACTCATATGTTGCAGATAAGGCTAATTATGTAATAGAGCCTGCCGATTTATTAATATATATACCATAACTACTACATACTATCTTCACATCAGTGCCCATTTATGTAACAAATCAGGGTGTATCAAGTAATGGGTCAAAAAGATGACACGTTTCTTACTTTGGTAGTGAAAGTAGAAACATTCTGCGTAGAATTTAAGGGAATAAGAAAACTGAAATGAATTTCAATCTGATGAGTCATTGACTATACAAACTACTAAGCATGGCATAGTCATTTAAAGAGTTTGGAGAACAATTTAGTGCGATGTTGCAAAAGCAACTTTCAGATAATTTAGCTTAAGGAACTAGTATCATCTAATGATTTCCGTCCTAAGCAACTTAATATATTTAATTTCCAGCTGTTGTAGCTGTCAGCCTCCATTTGTTTCAGTTAATATTGAGTTGTAGTTCTCTTAACTTCAATTCCAAAACAACAGAAGCTTCAAATGTTTTTTTCACTCCATCATAATGTATTTGAATACAATTTAGGCTATATGCGTATATACATATTTCTTCAAGAAATTTTGTTCTGAAATTTATTATTTAGTAATGACTACTTCACCTTCAGTTCAAATATTTCTGCTCGTTTCAGTTAGATTGCATGCAGATATATTTAATGTTTAACTTCGACCACATTAATATTAACTCTATGCAAGATTTTAATAATCATATGAAAAGTTTTCCATACCTTTGTTCATGAATCCCAGTTGTATTGAAAGCATTTGTTAGAATTTTTGATTTTTGAAAAATATCAATTTTTCTTTGATGCAGAGAGTCATTAATAATTTACCGATAAAAGTGCATATTTTATGTGTCTAGACTATATGTAATTTTCACAAAGAGACTCTGTTTTGAATTAAAGTTCATTTTTACATGCTTCATAATAAATTTTTAACACTGTGTGTTGCTACGTAAGAATAAGAATATAGGAATCAACTTTCTAGGAGCATTACTTTACATGTACAGTGCAGACTTGTCAACGAGCCGAGTCGAGCCGAGCAGAGCTTGGGCACAGTATTTGATATACAACGAGCCCAAAACGAGCCTATTTTAGGCAAATCAAGTTTATAGTTCTGCTTGTTAATTTGATTATGGAGATTTTTCTTATTTTTTGCAGTCAGTATGCCTTTCCTATAATCCTACTTAAGAAATGTTTATTAAATAATAGGCAGAGCTATGTAAAAAATTCTTTGAGCACAATATTTTTATAAAAAAATCCCGAGCTAAAATGAGCCTCATTCAAAGACTTTATGTGGCGAGCCGAGCCAAACTTACACAAAATTTAAACGAGCCGAGCCGAGCTTGGAAATGTCGCCTCGTTGACAAGTCTGGTACAGTGTACACAAGAAATCCTGCATTACTTAGAAACTAATGATAGTGCTTGTATCTATCACTCTAAATAAAAACGGAATATTCGTATATAATAATATTAAAACACACAATTTAAATGAAATCGGCAATGCTTTTAAACCTTTAATCCAAATCACTTCCATCCAAAGGTTATTAACTTTCTTTTAAGCATCTATGCAGACTTATTAGAGAGATGAAATAAATGTCTATACCCTTTGTCCTTTGAAGGCATGGCTGTTAAAGAAATGCTCTCGGCAAACGTCGCATTACCGCATGTCAATCATCGTCAAAGTGAGCTTTGTAAAGGCGCTCCATTTAAAAGAATCTTGTGCTCCGTAATCTAATGAGTTTTGTATACTGAATTGAATAGTATCCAATAATGATGGGTTAGTTTAAACAAGTCATTGATACTTAAATCAAGTTTTATTAGGATTTACTTTGGTGAATATATTTGAAAATTCAACTAAGAGGGGTGATGCATGATCCAACATGTGTGTCAAATTAATTACCCGCAAGCAACTAACCGCAAGTTGAAAGGTCGTTGACTTGAAATACTACCCAACTTGTGTGTCAAACTTGCAGATAAAACCAGATTTCATCTAGATTCTAATTTAATACTTTATCTAAACACACTATTGTAAGCTACAATTAAAGTTTACGCTGTGGGTGACAATTTGCGACCCACAACCTACATATACTTATTTTAATATGCATTAAAATAAATCAAAATATTGTAAAATTTTTAAAAGTTATTCACTATGTTCATCATAGTCAACTTCAGTAATTATGTTTTTAGAAGTTTGTAATTTGGTACAAATACCATAATTGCTTAGAAGTTTTAAATCTTTTACCATTGTTTTTTGAAAATCATTTACTCCAATACAATCACCTGGAAGTTTGGATAAAATCAATTCACAGCTAATAAAAGTGTTTCTAAAACAATAAAATTTATAAAACAAACTGCTAGCATTATAATAATTTTTAAAAAACATTTAAGGGAGGTGATTTCCTTACAATAATGAATTTCAACCAATAATTGATTGATCAACTTTATGTCAAAGCTCAAATCAACGTCGATTTAGACATGGATTTCTATAACACTACCAGGATGCAAACTGTGCTTTTGTAAGTGACCTAAGAAGAGGCTGAACTTACAGTAAATCACAATGAAAATTATCAAACTGTAAACATGCTTACATAATTTCTCACTTATATTCAGCCTGCTTTGGTCAATAAACAAAGTCCAGTTCACATCCTGGTAGTGTTATAGAAATCCATGATTTTAGGAATATAAAGACTGATCAAGTTGAAATTAATTCACTTTATTTTGACTAAATTACAGCATTCACTGTTGGAAAAAGTCTAGAGCATTTTTAACCATACAAATTTCATTTTTTATAAACGTTTATAAAAATATTTTAACCCAAAAATTCCCACAAAGCTACAATCTCACCCACTCCACAGCACATTGGCAAGCCTGTTGATTTCACTAGAGCTTTGAATAATTCAACTATTTTAGTTTTTCAAACATATAATTGATCAGAAAATTGGATAAACCTTCGTGGACAATTGTTAAATATCGCATATTGACAATCGGTTTACTTAATGTGAAAGCGGAATAAAAGAAAACTTAATTTGACATCGTAATACGAAATACATCATCATTAGATATAGATCTAAAAATTTGTTCAAGGCCAAAAATTATACAAAGGTATTCCAATGAATAAAAATGACGAAAGTCAATTATTTAAAAAGATTCCATCTACTTAATGGCAATATTTACCCGATTTTTTGTAGTGTAGTTTGTAATATATGGAAGTGACTTAAATTTTAAGCAGTTGGGAAATTCTGGGGACGATCAATTTGTGGCATAAGTATTCGAAAATATCATATTTCTACATATGTAATATGTAATATATATATATATATAT
>CABFPE010000501.1:433402-444339 GCA_900660155.1 Hofstenia miamia
TAAGCACATACAGTACATAGAAGAACTGAGGTAAATGACAAATGTAAGCTATGTAAGAAAGTGTTGGAGACAGTTGATCATCTGATAAAAGAGTGTGAAAAGTTGGCGCAGAAAGAGTTCAGACATGACAAGGTGTGACGAATAGTGTATTGTAACTTGCTAGGTAGCATAGGTTAGAAGCAGGATATCGGGTCCTTTGCAATTTCAACATCAAATTATCCTTTGATACTTTGAATACATCTGAGCTTAATATATCCTGACAGTTGAAGACACATAAATTTAATAGGCGATCGAAATATCTTCCTTGGCTGTTGATGCATCTACGCCATCGGTCAGGAAGATCTTCAAATGCCTTATTAAAGAAGGCAGTCTGTTTACTTTCGAACCACGCATCGGACAAATCAAAATCACCTACTTCAAACTTTTGCACCCAGGACTGGCATGTCCTTAAACTTAATTGTTCATCCCCCATAGCACTTTTCATTTCTTTGTGAATTTCGGTTGCATTTAAACCACATTTCCATCGGTAATACAGAATCGTTCGCAATTGAAGCTTGTCAAAATTCATTGAAAATCGATGAATATAACTTAGTTTAAAATGTAGTATTAGTACATATTTATCTATCGCACCAGTTAAATAAATAACATTTTGTTATCTGAACGGTTTCATATATCTATGGCAACAAATGTATGCGCAATTACTTATGATACAAGCCTATATATACAAAAATACAATATCTAGATGAAGTAGATTAAGTAGGTCAGTATTGAATTCAATATCAGCAACTGACTGATAGAGTGTTCCCTCATGTGTTTAATTAGCAAAACATCAATAATTAAATTTAAATATCAAATGTTGTATATTTAATATAACATCTGCCAACATTCTAAAAATAGATAAATAGGTATAATCATTAAGTACCAGTTACTTTGAATATGAGAATATCTATTTTTCTCTAATATTGTATATTTGAAATGTACAAAACTAGTGTTTAATTCAGATAAGAATGCACACAGGTTGGATGCCCAAAGGCCTAAGGTGCTAGCAAAATTGTGTCTGTAAGTCCATGTTCGTAAAATTTCGTTTGTAATACTCTTATTAAAACTGTAATATTGTTGAACTCGAGTACCGAGTAAACACGTTTTACCACAATAGTGGATTTTAATAAAATAATACGTACTACTCTATAGTGAAAAGTAAATGCAATAAAATGTATTCAGAATATAAAGCTGTATTAATAATATTACTGCTTTCCCAGGTATTTAGTAATTTTAAATGGGCTTTTTGCACCGCAACGACCCCCCTTGGACGCGCCTGCTAAAGTAGTAGCGATTCAATCCCATACGTAGAGCAATTTAAGTTTTTAGACTATTCCATATAATATTTTATCAAAGTTTTGTAGATTTTGAATCCGACTTATTCACACTGAAAACATTTTAATTAATGCGTAATGTACATTTTATATATTAATAAATAGGATATTATGTTGACATTCTAGCATTTTAAATAGACATACAAATCTGAAAATGATTACAATAGATTATAACACCAATTAAGGTTTAAGAAATTTATAAATGGTGGTAAAGAAATAAAGTGCTAATGGAATAATAGCTATCATTGCTTAACATAGCCTTTTAAATTATGAATGATATTAATTAATATTAGTTTTGCACCTAAGCAAAGTTCTTGGTCAAAGCCCTAACCTTATATCCACTAGAGATACTTTAATGCAACAAACCGGTTTGTCAATATTTTTGAACAGCTTTATTGGCAGTCTTACATATATGGACAGATCTATGGGTTTGTGCGTACCCAGGTAATGATGAAGTTTTGTGTTAAAAGTTATTCCCGTGCCTGAAGTATATAAAAATATTAATTTTATCTTCCATGCCTAATGTTTACATAATAAGTCNCTGCTAAAGTAGTAGCGATTCAATCCCATACGTAGAGCAATTTAAGTTTTTAGACTATTCCATATAATATTTTATCAAAGTTTTGTAGATTTTGAATCCGACTTATTCACACTGAAAACATTTTAATTAATGCGTAATGTACATTTTATATATTAATAAATAGGATATTATGTTGACATTCTAGCATTTTAAATAGACATACAAATCTGAAAATGATTACAATAGATTATAACACCAATTAAGGTTTAAGAAATTTATAAATGGTGGTAAAGAAATAAAGTGCTAATGGAATAATAGCTATCATTGCTTAACATAGCCTTTTAAATTATGATTGATATTAATTAATATTAGTTTTGCACCTAAGCAAAGTTCTTGGTCAAAGCCCTAACCTTATATCCACTAGAGATACTTTAATGCAACAAACCGGTTTGTCAATATTTTTGAACAGCTTTATTGGCAGTCTTACATATATGGACAGATCTATGGGTTTGTGCGTACCCAGGTAATGATGAAGTTTTGTGTTAAAAGTTATTCCCGTGCCTGAAGTATATAAAAATATTAATTTTATCTTCCATGCCTAATGTTTACATAATAAGTCGGTTCAATAACCTTGGAACAAACAACTACAATCGAATATAGTGTTTTGTGGAGAAAAAAATTTGATCTCCATCTAGGCTAGGCGTGAGAAAAGTCAGAGGTTGTCACGCAGTAGGCGTTTAAAAATTCTTACTGAATATAGGGTTAAATAAGAAATCGGAAATTAACATCGTTTGTTTTATATCATGGCCAGTTTTAAAGCTCAAATTATATTACTATACTTAAATATTATGCCAACAATATACGAAAATATTTTAGGAATATGTGCTTTACGAATTAACTTTACTAAAAGATATATAGGAATATAGCTTTACGAATGTGTTCATATTCTTACGAAATTACATTTACGTATATTGTTTTTAGACATACGAAATAGAATTTTACGATCGTGTTATGCTTACAACTAATAAGTCGAGCGATTGTTTTACTGACCATTAATTAACACTAATTGTCGTTTTGAATCAATTTAAAACTGACTGATCATTTCATTTACATTTGCAAGTTCATTTCAAAGAAACTCTTATTCAATTTTAAACAATTAAATGCGCATTTAATGGCCACAAGACATCAGGGCAGACAAAAGCTATGCATGCAAAAGCATTAACTGAAAAATTTGATTCAAGATGGTTTAAAAAACCTTACTTTGACCATGGAAATCTATTCATCCTGGATAATATATTCCAAAGCACCGTAAACAGGAGTAATTTAGATTATTAGTAAATTCCATTATATGCATCAAT
Organism: Hofstenia miamia; assembly: GCA_900660155.1. NCBI lineage: Eukaryota > Metazoa > Xenacoelomorpha > Acoela > Hofsteniidae > Hofstenia > Hofstenia miamia. The sequence continues at coordinate 436,654 of CABFPE010000501.1, forward strand.
AAAGCAACACAGTTTTTTACGTATTACTTCTAGTATATCTTTTACAATTAATTTTTTTAAGTATTAATAAATTTGAGAAAGAATAAATTCATTGATTTTACTATGGGTTTTAAAATTGTCATTATAGGAAACTACAAAATATGTAGAAATATTAATTAAAATGAAAAAATTTCAAAAAATCAAAGAGGGATTAAGAATACTGGAGAAAAACTTAAGTAGACGCATTTTCCCTACAAAATACCTCCTGTCTCGACATTAGTGGATGTAGAATTGTAGGGGCGACCCTAAATAGATCCTTTTTTGACCTCACTGTAACTGTCTAGGCTGTCAACGTGCAGTTTCATAGCTATTAAGCTATTTTCAATATTTTATAAGTGTCTCACGTGTTTGAAATTTTTACGGACATGTTAAGTGAAACAACTTGTGAACTAATTGCAGACTAATACAGACCTGGACACAAGTATTGAGGTTATTAACTCAGCATTATGTTACAACCTAATCCTAGTAGTTATTGATGAAAATGCCATTTATGCTTGTTACATATTTGAAAAAATATAAACGCAACAAAAATGAAATTGGACCAAGGAAATGGCACGGTACCATAAAACTGAAAAATGACGAAAAATATAAGTATTCAGCGTACCCAAAAAATTTTCAACAACTGAAAAAATGTATACAATTAGAATTCTGAGCTTATTAGTATTTGATAACCCGTAAATTTTGCTGAATTACTAACCTAAGTGGGCTACTAGGGAGAAGTTTTTCCAAAAATCACTAAAAATTTCATAACTTTCTTGTTCAATCGCTTTCCAAGAATCCTCAATACCCAGCAAGCAAGAAATGTTGCCTAAATATTCCAGGAATGTTTCTGAAGTGTGATAAATGGCGGCGGTGGGAATGTTCCGGGAATGTTGTCATTGTGTGACATAAAATGTTTTGAGGATGTTTCAGAAAATGACCAACATTATATTTACAAAGATTTCAAAAACTAGGTGCAAGTAGTAGTAATAGTGTTTTAGCATCACTGTAGTCATTCAAATTATGAATTTTTTTTCAGTTGTAGGCAATTACTATACTTCATACCTTTTCTTGCTTCACCACGTCTTACTGAAATTCTTTATACATAATGATATTTATAATTATCAATGGTGACTCTAATTAAAGTTAGCAACAATGCAATTATTTGTAATCTTAAATCAACTAGTATTTTAATTACAAAAGTCTAAAGATATATTGGAACATTCTTGGAATGTTCCATTGCTGCATGGGATATTTGTTTCAATTCTGTCCAAGCATTCTCAATTATATTGAGGTCAGAACTTTGCACATGTCAATTTGGATGAATCGTGATGTGCGACAAGATTCTTCTTTTTGCTAAAATAAAATAACATAATGGGGGACTGCCAACAAATTTTCAGCAAGATTGACACATAATTAGCTGAATACATTATTCCATCAACTTTAATGATTTTGCAAATTCCATTTGCTGAAAACACCCCTATGAAATTATTCAATTACCACAACATTTAAGCGCTGGAGCTGTGAATTTGCGGCAGACTATCCTTGATACTTCTGATCGCCTCCTAATTTACTCCAGGCCCCCTAAAGTATAGCCCTAGTCCAATGCTGGGTATTATACGTTTTTTTGCTTAATGCACCCATCTGAACCGATTTGTATTTCAGAAATATATGTTTTTTTCGATGGCAATTCTGCAAATTTTGCCAATAAGTTGATATCACACTAGACTTCTTCTAGCCATGAATTTGCAGAGGTGATTAACTGCAGACCACTCTTGCTTTAACTGCTGCACATTTTTCAAGGATCCCTCTCCAATGGATAAAATAGTACCTTATCATCTCTATAAGTAGATTTGCAAGTATACCCTGTCTTCTTGAGCACCAATATTGTTCAATCTCTCTAATGTTTTGTTATAATGCATCCAACAGGACTTCTTGAACATTTGAGAATTGACTAATGGAGTCTAAGCTTAAGCCTTAAGTATTTCTAAAAATAATAAATTTTCTAATCAATCCAAGAAAGTATCAGGGCATTATCCTAGAAGTAAGTAACGTTAAAGTTTTTGGCAATGGGTACACAGTAAATTTGATTCTAATAACTATTCAAACATTTAACTAAACATCATTTTAGAGTACTGCCTCAATACGTTTGTACAACTCTAAAAAGCTATAGTTCTGTAAGATCCAAAGAGGAAAAATTAAGTGACAATGATAATGTATTCAAATTAATTTCTAGAAAGGTCAGTTGATGTATTTTTATTATCTAACCTTATTAACCGATTATTGTACACAAGTAAATCACTAAGCTATTTTAAATTTTAAATTAGTAATTGTCTCAGATCTGTAGATGATGAGGTGAACGCAAGATAAACTAACATTTGAATCGCGACCAAACGATCAAGTCAAAATCAGGTATTTTCTTATGTATATATATATTCCTACAGTAGCACTGTAGATCATAGTTTTATTATATATTTTACATACTATTATTATTACACGTTATTGCAAATTATTATTGCGAATTTATGCTACAACAATATGTACAAACGGCAAATGTAATTTTCTTCATATTTTCAATTTAGCTTCCTTCGAGATGGTTTTTTCCAATATTAACATTTTATTTTTGCTCTACAGTAATTATCAATAACTTCTACATTTTTATATTAGTATATATATATATATATATATATATATATAGTCTATCAAAATATGAATTTGATTTGATATTGTATGTCCAAGTATAGGAATGAATAACTTGGAATTTTGCGAATAACAAACTTGATTCAAATTTTAAGGATAGCGGGATGATATAATCACAAGTTAACTTCAATGTTTTTATTGACACCCTTTATTAAACTCAATGCTGTTATCTGGATGGATTTTTATAAATATTACAGAACTTAACTCGCATTTTCATAGATATTTCATCATAGAATTTTTGACTAAAATTATCTAGGACTAGTTTTACTCTTTTGGGAAAACTCTCACAAAGACTTTGGAATCTGCCGCTAATAACCACCTATATCTGTTGCTTCAAGCAAGAGCTGACAAACAAATTTCAATAAATAAGGATTCGAATTATCATATTTGCTTGGAAATTGGTCTCCAAACCATCACCTTGTATAACATAACTGACATCCCCAAGGTTCAATTCTCGTATGTATGTTGCATATATTTTTGTCAGAATTGAGAAAAATTATGTCTATATATAGAGAAATGGCATTTTCATTTAATGCGCAAATTAAATATGGTTTTCAGAATGCCTTTTTCTCCTTGCTTACCATTCAAACAATTCAATAATTTATTAAATATAATCAAAGATTGACAAATGCCAATAAATTCAAATAAAGGAAAATTTAAGCACCGAAGTATAAAACTTAAATTGTTTTTCTCTCAGACTAAACTTCACAGTAAATTTTGTAGACTACTTTTTGATTAAGTGATATTGAAATTATTCCCCCAGCAATGATTTAGGCTCACATATCGAAATTCACAAGGCACTTCTAAATCTATTGACTGTATAACTGTATAGTTGCATTCTATTGTTAATCCTAACGCACTTATTGCTTGTTTACTTTGCAAAATCATTAGCATGATTAGGAAACTCTCTGTGCTATGCATGGGATTTCAATGGGATTTATTAGATATTTAATAAATGAATAAGCTTTAAACAACCCATATGTTGTGTTTTTAATATTTTAGGAACGAACTAAGTAATAATTGTGATCATCATACATTGGCATTAGCATATGACACTCCTTAATGAATCATTTAATATTATAGGCACATTCAAGGCATGGCAACACTTAATGGAAAAAGAGTGTATATAATCACAACATCCACTATTGTAGTATTATAGATTTGTTATGATTTACCAAAATTTCCCCTATGCATTTTGCAAAATCTGAAATGACCCCAGTAAAAATTATTTAACGTATTAACTCACGAACTAATGAAGATGTATTTAAAATCTGAAAATATCCCAAGATAGAGAATTGTATCCTTTATCTTTTTTCTACTTAAATTTGCAACAAACTCAAAATTTGTTCCTGTACGGGACTCACAAAGTTTGTTTTCAGAAAACAAAATATTTCAGGGTAGTTTTTGTTCCCATGGGAATTAGACGGCTTCAATATTTGAACACTAGTTATGAAAATAATTTGAATATTTTTACAAAAATAGGATTTCTNATTTGCGTGTACTTCAGGCACAAGAATAAGTCTTAGCGCAAATTTTAATCATTTCATGAGCGGACTCTAACCCAAAGATGTGTGCATGCAAAAGGATCACAACATTTCCTAACAGGCTATGATAAAATTCTTCAAAAAATCCGTACAAATCGATTTGTTACATAAAAGTAACTTTAGTAGAAATACGGTTAAGAAATGTTATAGGCACTACTCGATATCCAATCGATTGTATTCCTACTAGATTTTAGTGCCAAATTAAAGTTAATGTTCAACATTTGCTTGAGAATAGCAAATTAACATGAAAAGTCTTTTAAATATTCTTCTTTGGATTCACTTAGTCATTAAACGTTGACAGAAATTTAAATTCATGCCAAATAAGTGCTGCTTGAGAAATCAATAGGTTTCTACGTTCAGTTATAATTAAAATCGAGTAAGACTTCAAAAAAATGCCATGACTAGAGAAGAGAATGAATCAGTGGCTTCTACAAATAAGGGTTTAGAATCACTTCTGAACGGTTTGTGCGCATTGCACCTTGATGATTGTGGAAAATTATTTTGTAACTTTCAATATTTGCAGATCATATGAAATACAATGCTACACTTGGAAATTTAATCAGATAAAACTTTCTCAATGCAATTAACAGGAAATTTGCATAAGGTAGAATAAGTATCATTACGCTTTGTGTGACAGACAATCAAATGCAAGCGACGTTTTGTAGAGTCTGCATAGGTACCTCCCATTTCGTTGAAGTGCATTAGTTCTGATCGATTAAAATTCTTCTGACGAAAGTTTGAGTGTTATTTTACATATGTTCATTAAAAAATACACATAGTCATAAAATTGTAGTGAATGCTTCTAAATATTTTATTTAAATCAGTTTTAAAATAAACATGACTTTATTAGCCAAGTAGCTAATAATCGGACATGGTACTGATTTTTTTTAGAAGATAGCATAAAAACAAATAAATTCCAGAAAAAAACATTGACATTAATGGAAAACCTCCAAGGTTTCAGAAATATTTAAAACAAAAGCAAATGTAAAAAATAAAAAAAGTAAAAAAATAAATAAATTTTTTCAAAAGCATGAAACAAATGAACAAATTATTAAAATATGCCGATCTGAGGATTAATGCAATTGCTTTTTATGACGTCTAGGCCTACATGGAAGAATTTCAAAAACCAGTAATTTTTCACAATTTCTGCTTGATATTCCAACATTTATGTAAATTTCTTAGTAAGTCATTAATCCCATATTTAGAAATTTTAAAATAATATAATTGATTGCAATGCGAATGTAAATTTAGAAAGATAACCTATACAACAAACTAAATCAAATCTACATGAACTAAGTATCATATTTATCACAAAATCAACTCAAAAGAAACCAAAAACGTTTCATTTAAATTGGCAAAAACGTTCTTGATTAAAAATTTAAGATTTGTCCAATCCCAATCCAAACTGCATTCAGTTTTGGTGAAGAGAAAATACTTGTTGTAATCTGTAAGGAATCCAAAATTAAAGTATATTTGAAAATACCATTTCTAAGTAACCAAGTTGAGAAATTCAAGAAAAGAGTGAGAAATCTGAATACAAAATTAAAAATTACAAAGATCACCCTGAGTTTTACATCGTTTAAAACAAAATATATGTTTTATAATAAAGACAATATCTCAAAAAACTTAGTTTCATCCATAGTTACAAAAACACATGTGATGATTGCGATAAATCATATATCGGAGAAACTAAGCAACTTCGGGAATAATATCTAATGAGCAATTAAGAGGTCATCTGAATTCAGAAATTTTTACCCATCACCATCAAACTAAGGAAGATATATTTAAAATTTCACTAAGAACTAAACATTGGAAAATAGCAGAGGCGATATATATATATAAAAGAAACAACAAAGGGTAAATTTTTAGATCGACAACAAAGCATGATGACTTTAAATTTATTCTAAGTGCATGTAATAATGTCATTTATATTTAGTGTAGTTTATTGTAAATTTATTTACCGCATATTTTGTAAACTGACGATGATGGTAACACATCGAAATCGATATTTAAGACTGTCGTCACATTCAAATAATATTAAAAAGCTCAGTTTGCTTACAGAAATATATTGTGGCATAACTGCATCATTCATCTATTTTAATTTCGACATTGGTAATATGAATTACAATTATCAATATATAATTTAGTTCTTTGTAACCTGTGCGATTTTAGCTTAATTATTTCCGTTAATTATTTTGCAGTATTTTGTTATAGTTTAAGAGGTTGTACAGAACCTGTTCTATTTACTAACGTTAGCAACAGTGTGCTATTATTTAATTCCTTTACCAGTTTTGTTTGCATATGTTAGTGTGATCTTTACATTTTGATTCAGACAATTTGGATATCCAGTAAACCTGTTTGCATTTTCTCTTGACTTTGTTTTTATTAAATTATGATTTTCTAAAAGTCTTCTGCGTAGAGTTAAAGGCACCTGGACGTGGTACAGCAGCTCTAGCATGTCCTTTAACTTAGGGCTAGGTATATGGTTTTATTGTAATGCATTTCATTCGTTATTAAAATTGTTATAATTGCTACCACCTAAATTTCACGAAATGAGAAACGCACTGAGCTTAGGTTTTTACTTAGCACGTAGGTTTCACTCACTGCACCCAAGGGTATTAGGGCTTTTCTTTATTAAGGCTCTAGTCTTATACGACTCTTTCACCAGGTTATCTGTTTGCAGTCGTCCGGGTATGGCTACTCTTCCCTCTCACGATCTCCTGTTTACTTTTTGTTTTTATTAGGAAGGGTACTTTAGCAGGGGAATTAATTATTGAACTGTAGCTTCGTTAAATCCATTCTTCTACACGAATCCCTCAAACGATAGGGACTTAGGACTGCTTGCTGATTTCATTCCGATGCCACTATATATGTATATGTATATATATGTATATATATGTATATATGTACATATGTATATGTATATTTGTATATGTATATATATGTATATATGTATATATATGTATATATATGTATATATGTGTGTGTATATATATATGTATATATGTATTTATGTATATATGTATGTATATATTTATATGTATATATATGTATATATATATATATGTATATGTATATATATATATATGAATATGAATATATGTATGTATATGTATATGCTTTTAAAAATTTGTGATTTGATGTCTTAATAATTTGTAGATCATTGATTACAATGCAATCGTCTCACCTCAATGCGAATTGCAATGGGAGATATATTTTATGTACATTGACTTATATGAATAACTACATGTCTTACATAAACGTATGCAGTCATTATGACTGACTAATAACCTATGCTTCTTGTTGGTCATAAGCAGTACCTAATAAAGTATGGTTCTTGTTGGTCATAAGCAGTACCTAATAAAGTATGGTTCTTGTTGGTCATAAGCAGTACCTAATAAAGTATGGTTCTTGTTGGTCACAA
>CABFPE010000501.1:541331-568082 GCA_900660155.1 Hofstenia miamia
ATATATATATATATATATATAATTACATATTATTTCATATACCATTCTAACGATTTAATATTTGGGAAATTTTGTAATTGGTAACTAACATTTTTCAGTTTAATAGTTAATTAATATAATAATAATAAAAACGAATGTATTAAATATTAATTCTTTTAAGCATTCCAACCCTTCAAATATAAATTTTCTTTAAGTAGTTTGTGTTAATTTTCTATTGTTACTATTTGTTAATGGCTGCTTAAAATTACAAAAATCATAAGCAATGCGAAAATCAAAATTTTTGTTGACCTACGTTTCTGAAGGCTTTATATTATAGTTGTTACATATCCACCAAGGTGGTGAAAATCTATAATTAACCGCTTACGCTAAGAAAACCAATTTGACGTTTGTGTCAAAGAAATAGAATATTGTATGCGTACTTAGTTTATTTAAATAGTAAAAATACATACTGTCCAATCACATAACAGCTCCACCCAGATTTTATTTAAAACTAACTTTTGGCTTCATTTGTTCTTAATAAATGCAAATCAATAATTTGTTGACAATTCAAACTGTCTATATCAACGAATAACATTTATTAATCAATTCGAAAATAATGTCCCAATATACTCGATTTACCAAATTGTTCATTCAATTTTATATTAATTTACATTTTCTTCAATTTAATGACATCTCAATTTTCGAGAGTTCGTTGACTTATTATAAATTATTTCAATTGAGTAGATTTATTAGTTATATGTAAATTGTCCAGAAGCTAACAGAAAGAATGTCCTCTATCTTAGAGATCGTAAGGTTTGCGAATAGCTGCATCATTCTTTATCCCGAAAACTAGAGCTTCTTTATGTCAAATTAGCACCTCACAAAATATCTGAAACATTAAAAATACAATTTAGAATTATCGCATTTCCTAGTTAATAAGCATCGTCTGTAAAAGTGACGTAAGCCAGTTATGCTTGAGTTAAAATTTTTGAAGTGTGAAGTGCATATTTACAAATGTAATTGTAAAGTAAATCAATCAATAACGTAACAAAAGAAGATATGTGCAATTTAAAAAATAATGCATATTTATTAATGCCTTGAAGCAGATTTGATCTCAATAAATAATGATTGTGTAAAGCTGTTGACATCTAGGCTAAGGTGTTACTAGAATGCGCAAGAGGAAAGTCAATGTTTGTCCAAGATCAGTTGATAACATACCTTCTTTTGGAAGGTAAGTATTTCATTTAAAATTGTGCAGGCAAGCTTCAGAATTGGAGCAAAGTGTATCTTTTAAGCCTTCTAATTAGTGTGACATCGCTGGGATCAGTGAAATTAAACTTCCTTAGAACAATTCTCTATATAGATCAAAACTTGTTATTATATACAAAACTGTTGTCTACATATTCTCAACTACAAGGTAAAAACCGAAAACACTTAGATTTTACAATTATAGCAAAAAATGACTCTCAGAATATTGTTTTAATGACAGTGAAGGTTATAACATAGAAAGTGAAAAATTTACTACTTCACACATTCAGTGAACACCGGGCAGACATAGACAACATATCGTGTTTTTTCTACTGGGTTTTACGATTTAAAATCTGCAATATATTACAGAATAAGGACACCTTTATTTTTGAAGTTTTCAAAATTAATTTAAAAACTAGCAGCCACATGCTTTATGACATTTGAGAGTTAAGCATTGTAAAATTTTTTGAAAAATTGGCCTTATACACAACTATTCTTGTGAAATAGCAGTCTTATATATATATATATATATACAGTGCCGGTCAAAAGAGGTGGACCACTCATCTTCACAATGTATTTCTGCAATAAGGAATACAATAGCTTTGATTTTTATCACTAAGCTGAATTTTGGCATTTTGAATTCAAATTTTCATCTAATTTTTTAATGAAAAATATAGTTTTTATCCTATGTTCCTGGGAAGGAGCACCCTAAAAGCTATCTACATAAATAATCATGCTATGTAAATTATAGTGAAAAAATCGAGTTCAATGTAAAAAATTAGTTTATTCTTAAATTTTTGCATAAATGTATTCCGTTGTCTTGAAAAATACACCATTCAAATCTTGCTGAAATCCCATTAATTTAAATGAATTTGCAGCAAAATCAGTGATGTAATAGGATTTTTACAAACTTTTGCTTTTAATATTTCCAAATTTTCTGAATAATTTCGTACACAAAGTTTAGAATAAACTAAATTTTTTACTGTTAGTTCGAATTTTTAACTTTTTATTACAAAGCATGTATATTTATGCAGATAGTTTTTAGAGTGCCCATTCACATGGGCATGGGATAAAAACTATATTTTCATTAAAAAAATTAGATGAAAATTTGAATTCACAATGTCAAAATTGAGCCTAGTCATAAAAATCAAAGCTATTATATTCCTCATTGCAGAAATAAATTGTGAAGATGAGTAGTTCAACTCTTTTGACCGGCACTGTATATAAAAGGTTGGAGAATTCCATTTTTTTTAAGGAGGCATTAGCAGAGGCTGTTGTGCAGAAGGTGGAAAAAGAAGTGAGAGATCGTTGATCGGAGTAAGCAAATTAATGTCAATAATATCTAATAGTTTAATAGCGAATTCGTATTGGAAATTCTGATTTATGAATGTTCTCTCAAGAACTAGTTTGGTCTATGAATATGCATTTCGATTCAGCAATAAAATATTTTCCTTCAAAATTTTGAACAATGATAGGGGTGGAGCCAGTGAGGGTGGCTCCATTGAATTCAATAATTATTTTAGTCATGAATGATGCATGAACTGGGTAATTATAGTGTGTGTTTACAATTTGGTGACAAATTGGAAAGGAAACTGTGAATTGAAAAACATCTGGTTGATTATTATAGAAATGCAAACATAAACGGTGACAGCTTTATTGATTTAATTTGAAACTTATACAAGAATGACGTTTCAACAAATAAAATGTATGAAAAATTTAAATTGAATTTAGAATGGATAGCAAGTGAATATTAACCCTATATTGTTTCTCAAGAATTTATGAGAATATTCATTTAATAAAAGACTTTTGTCATTTTCAAAGCATAATTCTATAAGAACTAAAGGTTCATATGAAACTATTCACTAGGGCTGTGTGAGTTATGATAATTTTTATTCGAGTTGAGTCTCAACACGGATTTGGTGTCTACAAGTATGAAGAATGAATTCCTGCACTTAATCTTATGATTGTTTAAAAATTAGTAGTTACAAAATTATACTATAGCATAGTAGAATTTAGAAAATTGCATTTTTTATCATTATTAATACAAACATTAGAATCTATACTCGAAATTTCAAGTACTTGCTGGGCCTCTTCACTTCTATCTAAATTTGCTTAATGAACGTTTTCACAATTCAATCAAATAATAGGCCATTTCACAGCATATGCAAATTTAACATGTAAGATCAGATTAAATGAATATTAAGATATTATTTATAGAATAGAAAAGTTGAATATGGCAGACTTTTTTTTCAACTCCTGATTTGATATAACGTTTTCCTCATTTTTACTAAATATTCAGGAAAAAAATATTGCTTGGTTTTCATTAGTCAATGTTGTAAATTTAAATATTATTAAATTTATTTTTTATCTTCCATAGCTAATGATTGATATAATTGCTCTCAAACAATTTTAATGGACATAAATTTTATCAAATGAAAGCGTTATTCGTTAGAAGAAATGCTATAACTACTCAGATCCTCAGCAAATATCCTCAATAACATATCATTAGTAAAATGAAGTGATTGATGCATTACCCATTTATAATTCAAATACGTCAATGTTCAAAGTTTTGCATGAAATTGTTTTGGATACATACAGTTCATTAATTTACTGAAGTCCTATTGGATAAACAATCTCTACAAAATAGAATGAGGTAATTTGTTCTATAATTAAAAATTAAATTTTTAAAAATGAATGCATGTTATTGGGCATGTCATGCATTTACTAAATATTACATTGTTTAATGGTTCTCTATGAATTTAACATAAATGTTAACCTTGCCTTCCAATGTAATGGCATTTTCGCAAGGGATTAATATTGCACTGATGAATCGTCTCATTCAACTTTGAGACAGATTTATTGGGCAATATAACTGTTTATTGTGGATAAATAATTTAATTTTCAGAAAGATTGCATTTTTACTGCTGATACATTAATTAAACTGACAAATCTAAATATAGACTAACCTCATTTTACTGTTATTGAATAATTCTGTAACTGATTTTATATCAACATTTAACAAGTTTTTAGATCTCACTTTTCTGAACAAACTACTTCTTGACACTTATGATTTCGATTTTTCCAACTTCCTCAAATTCTCTAATCCTACATATTATTCTCGTTCTTCTTCTTATGTCTTGTTTCAACTCCCTCGCATTAATAAAGCTATTTGTTCTCACAATTATTTCTTCCGCATAATCCCTCTTGCTAACTTCATTATCTCTAATCTGGAAATTGATCTCTCGTCTAACCCTCGTATTTTCAAAAGTCAGCTCCTCTCTTTCCTTCCTTCTTCCGTATCTCAACATGGTCTTCATTATAAATGCGATCTTTTCCCTTTCTGTACCTCTTCCTCCTGCCACTAATTTCCTTCGTTCATTTTTTCTCTCTGTGTAGATTTATTTAATTCATTTTATTTGTATACACCACGTTGTGGTAGAATACATTATTATTATTATTATAATTATTATTATATTCTATAGCTTAAAGTAAATGTACATTCATTAGATCAATTGAAGCTGTCTCATAGCATCATAAGGAAGTATTCAATGATTAACTTTACTCTAAGAGGTCATGATAGTAGCATAAAGTTAAAATATGAAACAGTAGAATTCAAATAACAATATTATAAATGAGAGTGAAGCAACTGTAATATTTTGTTTAATGACATCATTAAATTTCATTGTAAAGAAGCTGTGTGAATATACAAAGCAAATATACGTTTTATAAATTAATATGGTTTATACTGATATGCTATTGAAATTAAAGGATAATCTTAAGCCCTTTATTAATGCTAAGTAAAATCGGAATTCCAAAGCAAATCACCAAAATATTAATATTATACCTATTATAGTATAATATCTTAATAGTAAGGATCTTATAACAACCTGAATATTAGAAATATACGTTTTGGCATTAACTTAAGGCTTTTTAATCAAACATTATATCGTGGTTAAGAATATAATTTTTCAAATTCATGCTTAATGAAAAGTCAAATGACCTTGTCAAATACTTCTTCCATAACCAAACAGAATATTGATGTACTTAAAACATTACCTTTTTATCTTTACTTTTTTAAATGTCATCAGTTTACATTTAAATAAATATAGAATCGACCTTATTTCTTTAGAATGATTTAAGATTTCATGAATTCTACATGGTTCAAAATCTATTATTGGTTGATGGTGTACTTTTGCAATTTTCGATGGGTGAGATTAGTTTATCAAAAAGCCTAACATAATTCCTTGTTTTTTTGCTGCAAAAATTTTGCTATTGTTTAATGTCAAATAAAGACATTCGGTCTTTTTATGACTGTAATTTCCAGAGTGAAATCTATAAAAGATTTTACTTTAATATTCACATTAGCTACTCCTTGCAGGCAAAGTTTTATTTCAGAGATGTCAGGAAGTTCATCACAGTAAAATTTCATTGTTGCTCCAATATGCGATAAAAAGGATTTGCACATTGGCAAATTAAAAATTCAGTTGAGAGAACATATACAATTTTCACTTAGCTGTGAGTCATCAGCTATGATTCATAATTTACTTCCCCCAATTTTATGGCGACAGTTAAAGTTCAAATTAATAAACAGCTCAATTCAAATTTGTTGCTAATTTTGAAACCAAGCTTTTTAAACACCGTTAAGGTTCTTATAAATGTTAATTTTGTTGTAATATAAGCCAGGCTTGACGTTGTGTGCGTTTTTTTTACACAACAACCAACAAAACACCACAGCAAAGGCTGTTGTGTCACACAACAAGAACAACACAGCACAGTAGATTCATAAATGTATTGGTAAGATATCCACTAAAGAAAGAGGTACAATGATACCAAATGCTAAGCCATTCTTCTTACGCCATCAAATTAATTACCTTGTCGATTAGAGTCCTACGAGTACGCAACCAAAAAACCAAGCACGCTACCAGACCAATTTGAACTAACACTTGCATTTATTAACTATTATATTTGCCAAGCTAAAATATGTCTGTAATATCTCGATTCAGTATCAAATTGGATTACTAATCTTTAATTTCAGCACATTTTCTTTCATTACGAATCCAAAAATGGAATGTACGCCAGCAAATCTTACAAAAGTCGGCCTGTGCCTCAATTTTCAAAAGGATTTTTTTAACATTTTCAAATTTCAATTTTCAACACACTTGAATGTTACTTAAAACAAGCTCTTTGTAAATAACTTAATAATTCAAACTTAGATTTGTTTTAAAATTTACATACATTCTTATTTCTATTTATGATTTAAAATTTACATGAGCCAGAATCAGCAACAGACATTCATTTGACATGATATACCATTTATATTAAAAAATTTTTGTAGTTCCATGTTAACCCTTTAACACACATTTCGCCAATGTATGCAGTTGGCTTTGAAACTTCGCATTTTACTATCATTAGGTGTGTTCTTAGCAATGTGAACTACACAAAGAAGCAGATTGGAATATGAAAAATTATCTTACATTTCTTAAATATAAGATTCACTTATTCAATACATTAGTGAGCGAATCAAATTATAAATTTTGAAGTTCTGCTATATATAAATCTGTTCATCTACAATGATTTATTATTGACTAAGCCTTCCCTTTGTCTTTGTCGTATAGCATACATTGTATTTGTCGTATATTAAGCTTCATTCATCTTAATGATTCTGCACAACACTTGCATCAAATCAATTCACTTGCCTCCACTTAGGTAGCGAGCAATTAAAACCTTTCAAATTTTCTCAGATGTTGGTTAATAGTAGTTACATGTACATTTATATAGGATGCTAAATCAAAAATTAGAACAACTCCATGTGTATTACTTAGAGATATCTTTACTTGCTACAAAGTCCCTGTCATTATAATGTACGTTCCAGGCAGAGATAGAATCGGATCCAACATTTTAAGATCCGATCCGATTCGAAATTTTAAAAAATTTTTAGTTTTCAATCCGAAACGGATCCGAATTTAAATATGTATTCCAACAATAAATAAATATTTATGTTTTTCTTAACTGCGAATAAAAAAATTTAAGAGCTTCAACACTATCTTTAGATAAAATCAACATATTTGTAAACTTTGTAAAAATATACTTCCTAAAATTGTCATCAACTATAATCATAATATATTTATAGTGTTTAAATAGTTGAGTTTTTTATCGTATTACCTCCCGTATTAAATTTTTCTGTCAAAATTCATAAATAACCACTTTGCAATGCCAGTATCTATGAATTAAAGTTGTTTCAAACAAATAAATGTAATTGAAAATTGCAGCTGACGCGATGAAAACAAGATTAGCATCCACTTCCTTTTCAGAACTCAGCTTTTTCATTTGCAAGTTTTTACAAACAAGTGTTTTTGGTTGTTTTACTATTATATACTAATGTGATGGCAAACGTGAATAGCTTTTTCAGATTTGAAGTACTCGTCACTAATTTTATAAGTTGTTGGAAAGAATACCGCGGAACATGTTGTATGAACAATAAAATTCCATTACAAAACTTCACTTAGACTGAGATTATTAACACACTTAAATTGGGATTCAATGTAAAAATGTGTGTAATTTATAAAATGTACAAATACACAAGTTTTAAGAAATTTTGGAGCCGAAACAGATCCGAAGTTTCTCAAAATGAATATCCGATCCGAACCGATTCGAGATCCGATCCGATTCCATCTCTGGTTTCAGGTTCTTAATTATTTATTGAAAAACTATTCTGTTCCTATGCTTGTATACACTTAATAGTAATTTTTTCTTGTGAATGATTTCACTTATATTTTTTTATAATTTGTAAATGCCAAATGCAAGGACCATGATTATTGATCAATATATGGTAGAAAATATTAGCGATTAAATTTTACAGTGTGGTTTTAGTTGAATTTATATTTACATATTTTATCCTTTTTATGCTAGAATTTTGTTGAAACAAAATGCCCAGTGTGTCCAGCCCATTTTAAAAATCTTAAAGCCGCGCCTCCTAACACTGCATATTTGTCTATCAAATCGATTCGGCATGTTCAGAAATTTGATGTTATCTTTACTTTTGATAACGTCATTAAATCTAAAATTTAAGAATTTTATAAAATAAGTTGAATATTGGATTTAAGAGTTGTAAATGATAGAATTCTATAGTAATCATTCTTACCTTATCAATGAGTCTAACACTTGTAATGAGTCTTTCGAAAAAAATCAGACATCAAATGAACATATATCTAGAAAATTTATATTTTCTGTAATAATGCCCAATAAAATTTAAGAGCTTTATAAAATATGTTAGATATTGGATTTAACAGCTGAGTGCCAATGTTTCTAATGAAATTGAAGTTTGAATGTTTGATCTCAAATATATATATATATATATAATCCCTCCATATATTAGGGGAAAGTGAACCTTTTAATATTCTATAAAAAGAACAATATATACATTCAAAAATATACGGTATTTATTAAAAGCTACATTATAACTATACGGAGTATTTTGCAGCATATTTCTCAATTTACAAACTCCTCTAAATTCGTCCATTAGTTAAGCTTCATTTCAACAACAGAATTTTTGTGAATTAGTGAGCTCTGCAACATTTTTCTTTGGTATTTGGGAAGAGTTTGTCTTGCTTCATTCTTGAATTTTCTGTTAGAAAGCCATATTTCCAACCATCCTCAAGCAATGAAGCCAACTAGTATGTCATCTTTATCATCATGTGGCAAAGACGGCTTTAACTTTTCGATCATATTTTTGTCTTTTTTGAGGATGAATTAAGAAGATTGGTGCTGATTTATGAGTTACATAATCAATCTTTCCTTTAGAGTTAACTTGTTTTTCATAAATTTTATTCTCTTCTTGGCCCAACGACTGCCTCTTTAGGTTTTTATTATCAAATACAGTATCTAATTCTTAAGTTCTTCTTTTGGATGTTTTTGGTTCTATTCAAAATTTTCAATTTCTTTATACAAGTAATAATCGCTTGCTCACTGCGTATTCACAAAATAATCTTCTACAAAAAGATCATATAATTCTTCATAAATATATGTTACACAAAATTAAGGTATTTTGAATGTTAATCAGAAAAGAAAAAAGAAGAAATAACATATTTGAACACAAATTTTTCTTTATTTGGCAACCTTGGTAAACTTTTCCATTGAAATAAAATGCGGTATTTATTGTAGGGTTTCATACGTAAAGATTCATAACATGGCATGGCAGGAATTTCAATTTTCCAAAAAAATTCATGTAATCATCACCTTAATATATACATGTATATATATATATATATATATATATATATATATATATACTGGTTATCATCTTAAGACTTTGAATATTTTTATGAGAACTTTTATTGCTTCTATCGCGACATGCTTCGACAAACTTGTTGTCATCTTCAAGCATTTGTAGCAATGTTCCCGAACTTTTTTTCATTAAATGTTTTTGATCTTTCATAAATGCTTAAATTTCCTTGATGTCTTTGTTTATTTATTAAGGTTTTCTTGGTTGAATTAATACATATGGCTTCTGCTATCTTAGTTTCACGATGTTTTACTAGTATGTTAAAGTTTTTTAGCTTAGGTGCACATCCATGAATATATATTTCTGATTGTAGATGCCCTCTTATATGCTATTTTGCCCGAGTTATATATATATATATATATATATATAGGAAAGTTGATGTTGCAT
The DNA here is from genome assembly GCA_900660155.1 of Hofstenia miamia. Taxonomy (NCBI): domain Eukaryota; kingdom Metazoa; phylum Xenacoelomorpha; order Acoela; family Hofsteniidae; genus Hofstenia; species Hofstenia miamia. The sequence continues at coordinate 551,227 of CABFPE010000501.1, forward strand.
TGTGAAGTTTTAGCTACTACCCATAACTTAAGAAGAAGGCTAAGGACTCCCGGAGATTACTTTTGCCCAAAGTCGAAATATACTTGAACCCTCCGCAAAAGAATTAGTTTGAGTTGAATGCATGTCAAAGTAGTTACAAACCAAATCTAAAATAGTTACTACGTGAAAGTGAGGAATTAATCTGAACTAAAACGTTTTTAAAGCATGCAGCATTTTTTTACTCTAAACTTTATTTTAGCTATTCTTTACTTTATCAATATATTGATTTCATGCATTCATTTTAGTTCTTTTACTACAATGGATGAAAAAAGGCAGAGCTCATCAAGAAAAAAGTCTATGCAAGGCGGCCCAAGAGAATTAATTTTAAGCAGTATACGAATTTTCAAAAATTTTAGTGGTTCTCCAAATTTTTTTGAGGTCTTTAACTCAAGAACAAATACAGATTTCCAATGTCCAAAAGCGCCACAAGATCAGGAGTTTCTTCTCTTTTATTTTCATGATTAAACCGCGTGCCTTCTGATTCAATAGATTTGGGGGATGTGCTTACAACATAAAGAAACAGTTAAACTTCGTTGTTTATTATCTTTCCAAATACATATTCATACGATAAATTCATACATTTGAGTCAGTATCCTTATCCAATAGAGTTTCAAGAAGCAATGTGTGCGTTGAAATTACAGCACACAATCAAATTAAGCATAGCTGTTAGAATGACATCACAGAATTGTAGATGAACGTTGCGGAATTTTTTTCAAGTTTTAATTAAATTATACGAATTTGAAAGAAGTATTAAAAAATAACCCGTTCCAAAAACGTGGGTATTTTTGCGTAAAATTTGGGAAAAGACATTAAGAAATATAAAAACCTCTGTATGGATGCTTTATTAAAAATACAGTTCTTTATTGAAAGAGCTAAGAACCATTTTTTACTTTAGAAATGATTATGAAATAATATTTCTTGCTTTTCTGCTCTAATCTGCTCATCACATGTATATATTTTTAAATATTTTCATAAAATATAAATTTTCTCCAAAGTAATTTTAGTTTTTCAAACCATGAAATATTTTGAAATCGTTAGCCAATTGAGAGCACTGTCTTAAAACAATGTTTGAAAATAAATTGCTTTAAACATGTCAACCCTGTATACAATTCAACTTATTTCTTTAAATTTTTTTCATCAAATTTTAATATTTCTATTATTGGTTTGTAAATTGCAATTAGCATGCAAATGTTTTGAACAGAAATACAGAGTTTTTTACAGCACACTAGGCAATCTGGCTTAAGCTACGTCACTGATATATATATGTTTGTATATATATATTATATATATATATATATATGATAATAACTAAATTTTACGTAGAGACCTTAATCTGAAGCTAAATTTGACAATAGTTGTAATTAGAAAATAGAATTAGTAAAATATTCACTAGTAAAACGCTGGAGTAATAAAATGAATCATTGAAATTAATTTATGTTAAAAATGGAACAAGTATTCTATGTAAAAGTAATTTATTGTAAAGCTCTCAATGTTTTCCGACTTTGCTTTCTTCTCATAAATCAGTATATTAATAATTAGTTCAACTAAATGTATGTGGTACTACGTTATTGTTTTCATTATCACACTCTCAAAACGAAAATTTATCAAATCCGGACAAATACCTTAGCAATTTGAAAAAAAAATTGTTATTATTATTATTATTATTATTATTATTATTAATATTATTTTTATTCGTTCTTTAACTGCATTTATTATAAATATATAAAACATTTCTTTACAATCCAATGCATTTTACACCATGAATTAATTAGTTAAAATTTAATACAATATAGGTCATCTGAAGCTGTCAGTAGTGTTGTCGACAGGAAAGGCACACAAATCTACACATCACTGGAGGCCATATGCAAGTATGAAGAAATCTTGTCAATATATTTTCATTACATTTAGGCGCAACACACCCAAAGTTTGATTATTAAATAATAAATTAAACTTAATACCATTTTCTTCATATATTAGAATGTCTGTATATCTTAAGGTGTCAATAGACCTTAAAATGAGAGACTAAGAATCACAGCCAGTACAAAATGAAAAATATGTAGTACATAAGCATAATAATGTACGGAAAGTTCACCAACTTAAACTATAAAGTTCTTGCAAACTCTAAAATGTAATAGGATTTTACAAAAGATTTAGTTTGTTTCTTTTGGAGTATAAGATTGAAACCACATTGCATTGTTGTGTTTTAAAGACTACGACCGGAGCCATTCTCACGGACATCACGGCAGTGATTTCAACTTGAAAACTTAAAAAAACTTGAATTGCTAAGCAACTTAATGCTTAATGGAAGTGGCTTGTAACTTCCTGTTGATAATCATGGAACTTTTCTAGTTTTAAGCTATACATTTATCCTCATAAGAATTAGCATAGAGCATGCAGGAATTGTAAAGTTTTAGTTGATGAAATTTCTATTAGACCCGTCTGTATCTGCTATTTTCTTTTAAATATTTAGTACCTTTCCATACTTCAAATGAGTGCACACAATTAGAATCAATTCATTAAATGAATTTTGCTATCATTACTGCCAAAAAAAGACTTTTTAAAAGAATTAACGAGTTTAATGCATGGATATATTCATTTCATTTATATTCAAATTAATACTAGTGTTAAGTTGTCCTAACAAATATTGACATAGCATTCTTATTTTTAAAACATATTAAGGTTCTCAAATCAATTACACTACATGATTCATAATTATTGAGGGTTCAATAAATTATTTTTCCAATGTGTATTGAAAAAAAATAATGAAACTTCTTAGATTTCTCAATAATTTTTGTGTGTATGCAAAAACTTTATTCCCATTGCTTAGAAAAATTTATTGTCAATAATACACAAATAAAGGGTTTTGCTGCTGAGTAGATTATTAATGATTTTCAAAATGCGTTTAAATTTAAGAAAGGCATTTTCAAGTATTTTGGGTACAGGTCTGCTGACGTTGCAAATGACAACTTTGACAAAATCAATTTATAATGGTCTAAATCAAAAGTAAAGAAATTAAATTTAACTCAGATAGATTGTAATTCTGTCAATACGGGTTTAGCTTATCTGTCCTTTATGAAATATGTCCAATATGTGCTTTGTCTTAAAAGGTTTTCAAATTTCTATCACTTTTCTCGATGGGAAATCTTTTGTAATATAAAAATACCGCCGGAAGTGTCATACTCTATTTGTCAGAAAATATTTTGTTCTAATATCATTTTGAGACATTTCTTTCAAAATTGAGCCATTATACTGTTTTCTGAATAGTTTCTGCGTTACTGTTCCATTTACTTGTCCTTGTCACACCGAATTGGGCAGACGATTTGTGTTAAAATAATGTCTGCTACTCTATTTTATAACAAACAAAATAGAAAATAGGTACATAAAAAAGAAGGTTAGTTCTAATAACCAAATTGAAATTTTGTAGTTTTTAAATATATTAATTTTAATTATTTGATAAGTCCAATTATTGAAGATCCACAAATGAAAATGGCGGCCATTTAAATGTGACATATTTTGTCGCACTCGTTTAGTAGGCCATGGTCAAAGAAAAACAAAATGTATTACTTTAAAGACCAAAACCTTCTATTCTGTCTAAAATTGCATACAATGAATTAATTTATTAAGTAATATTGCGCTGTACACTTGCTAAAAAAAGTTGCTATTTATAATCTCGATAATTTCAGTAAAAAAATTCAATTAACTTTTTCAAAATACAATAAAGTACAAACAGATATATCATTTTCTCAAGCAATGAATTAGTTTCATGAGAAACTTTCACAAATTCAAGAGTGAAAGTTGCATTAAAACTGCTAGATCAATTCACATTGGCATATCAAAAGGAGGCTTCATGTATAGTTCTCTTTTTCCAAATTTAAATATTGATCATTATTCCCTGCAATGTCAGTACATTTCTAGGATTTCTAGGTGTTTGGAAAATGCCATGGTTTTCATTTATCAATGAGAATAATATTGCTCACCAACACATTTTTACTAAATGCTGCAAATCCAAAGAGGATACCATTCGAGATTAAAAATTAGCACTATTGTTCTTGTAGAGAATTTCCAAAAATTGTTTGCGCTCAAGGGTGGATGCAGGAAGGGTTCGATGGGGCTCAAGCCCCTCTAAAATATGAAAAATTCATTAAAATGGTCAATTATACATCTAGCATTTTATTTTACCTTGCCTCTCTCTAAAAAATATTTCTGTGGCCACACAAGTCAGACGTTATTTTAGACCTAGAAAGCATGAAAATCTGCACCCCTGAAATGGTCTTAAATGAACAGGAGTAATCACATTTGTAAAATGCCAAGTTTTCAAATTTGACCATTCAGGCTTTCTAGTGTAAAGTTGGAAAACACGTAATATAGCAATAGTGGGATTAAAAAAACATAAATGTGCATGATACATAATGGATGAAGAGAGTACTATAGAATTTTCGAGAATATATTCTTTTTGCGAATATTTCCAACATACATCCCTTGTCTTCGTGCATAAAACTGTCCTTATTTCTAAAGTATTGATTGTTTACTGCATCTCCCACTGTTCTACCATTAATATTGCTTTTATGACTTACTGTACTCCTCCAACTTTAGAAGTCTAAAAAACTGAAGTGAATTAAATGCAAAAATGAAATACTTCAAAAAAAATTATTATGTTAGGGAAAAATGTAAATTTCCAATTATTTTGACTCAATGTATGTTACTATATGTTTGTTTTTTGTCCTATTATATTTTGTAATTATAATAATTTTCTTAACAGTTGTATAATTTAGATGTGGTAGCTGTACTACATACAGTTAACTCTAATATGCTGTTACTAGATTTCCTTAAGAAAAGTTCACTGTTAAGACACTGAATAAAAACAATGCTAATTTTTTAATACCCATCCGCTTTTCCTAATTACATTCAATTTGCTACTAAAAGAGAAAAAATTCTTTTGATGTAGTATTTGATCTTTTCTTCCAAACACATTTCAAAGTTTAAGTTAATCTTAAACAGTCTGGCTTCAATTTAACACCACAAACCGTTTTTCCACATTTTTAAAAAAAATTGAAAAGACCTGAAGAATGGGCAGGTCTATTGGGGAAAATGTTTTAATGCAATGTTGAAAAATTCTTCTGAAGTGTATTAGTAAAGTTGTTTAATAGATTTACAATTTCTCTTTGAAAATTTATAATGTTCTTTTTTTATAAGGTTTTAGGACCATGGAACTTTGACTGCTTCTTGATAATTGCAAAAATATACCAAAACCAAATTCAGAGGTGGTGGACTCAAAGCGAGAAAGAAATAGAAGATTCTACTCTATCTTTCATATAAAGCATAGCGTTAAAAAAATTTATAGGATCATGACGAAATTTTAAAAATTGAAATTTTATGATCGATTTCCTAACATGGTACATAAATTATATCTAAATCTAGCTCCCCTCTTCACCTCTGTTAATATCTCAAGGGTTTTTGATCTAGTGATAATCCTAATTTGAAAAGAACAAAAGGTATTGGCAAAGACTAAGTTATGAATTCAATTTTAGATAAGCAATATTATTTTATATAATAATTGTACGTTTTTGGGTAGGTTGAAATTTACGGTCACAAGTTTTGAAAGCATTATATTCATGATATAGACATTTTGTCGCAGAGTCCATTTTTTATTATAAAGTCAAATTTTGTGTTATTAGAGGTTTAAGTTTCTCTGTATGCCCCTGTGAATGACATCCTAGAAAATATAACAAAAGCATGCATGCCATGAAAATACAGCACAAAGAGAATTTCAGTGTAAACAGTTTAGTATATCAATAAATTTTGATATTAATGTACTCAGTCGTTTAAGAATTATTGATATTCAAAAATTGTAAAAATCCCTTTACAATGCCTGCTATATGTAAATTTCCTTAATGTAAGAGAGGCTACCCAAATCTCTAAAGTAGCCCACATAATAAAACCTGATCACAAAGTCATGTAGCACATCATATATAGCATAGCTTACAAACTACATGAGTGTTCGTATACCCTAATATGATATTAAATTCCTTCCTAGAGAAATGTGCAACGTTCTTGTGCGAGTTTCTATTCTAAAAATACATTAGTTGGTATGATTTTTTACTAATGACTTTTATTTCACGATAAATTACCGATAGTTTACAAAACTTGTCATAGAAGGCCTAATGACCTATACTTAGGTAAGAAGTTGGACATGTGTAAAGAAGTTAATAAAGCCAGTATACTTATCTTGATATTGTCATGTAATTGCATACAGTACATTAGTTGCATTGGGCCGAGACTCTGATAGCTTTTAATTTATGATTTTTTCAAAAAATTAATAATATAATGTTGAAAAAATTAACACTAAATGAATGCGATTTCTTCATTAGAAATATTTAAATTGCTTAACAACATCAAAGAAAATGTCTGCTTTACTAAAAAGTTCTACAAAAGCATTACAAATATCCATACACTCATTATTTATAGTAATTTTATTGAAAATTAAAATAGGATTTGAGCATTTGGAAAAATCTTTCAGTATTCTTTAGAAAAACAGTTACAGAGGTGTCAACCTGAAGGACTGAATAGACCATTCATATTTGGTACCGATCCCGTCTGGTGCCTCTTCCGTTTTTTTGGTTCCGGTCCCAATCTCGAACAGTAAATTTTGTTCCCGGTAGTCACCAATGTAAATATCTCATATACACTGAGAAATTATTTAATTTAAAACTAAAATAAAACTAAATGTAACAAAATTAATTAAAATTGCATTATTCTTTAGCAAATGAAATGCTTAATGTTTAAGATATTAGGCTGTCAATTCTTCATAATATGCACATAGGTATCTGGTTCCGAAACATTTGATACCAGTTCCTGTGGGACCAGATACGATACCAGAACCAGGTATCGGTCACGCACCCTTTTAAGACTAGATTCCCTGTTTCTCTTCGGTTTTTCGAATTGTATTAAATTTATAATAAAACTAGTTGTTTCAAGTATAAATATGCCGCTGTATTTTGTGGACCATATTCGAAATGTTCTAATGCAAATAATAATATTTAAAGGTCCAAATTATAAGGTCAAATTTTGAAATGAACTGCTGAAAGCTGTTAATCATAAAAATTAGTATTTACAGGAAGAGAAATTATTTTTACATGCTGGCTTTATAATACCATCAAATATTTTTCATTCCATGAAGACACAACCATGACACTTTTAAGACCTGAAAACAGATTTTCTTGCATTTCTGACGTTTTGTAAGTTTTTGGGAAAAAATTTAAAAAATTTAATGAAATTTAATATATCCTCTAATAAAAAATATTTGCCTGGTTGAGGCGAGTTCCACTGTTTTGGTTGGGTTTAAGCTTCTTTTTTAAAAATCCATTTCAATAAATTATTTGAGGGAACAATTTTTCAACAAACTACACTTATTTCTGTTGAAATATGCATTCCCTTCAAATGATTTGAACATATTTATTTTACTTTGTTATTTAATAGATTATCTTTGTTAAAAATGCTTAAAATTATCTGAGCAACTCAAGGCTTGATATTTGGTGCTCGACTTATTATATTGAATTTATTCTTCTTTGAAGATCTTGATGTATGAGAACTTAAGTTTGATGTACTGAGAGATCTACATTAATTAATTTTTCCGTATTATAAAATTCATCACAATGATATTTGTAAGCAATTGAAAAATGTTTCAATTGAATTTTTACTTTGAAAAATATAAGTGATTTCTTTTATTACGCAATTGGTTTTAAATTAGCAAATTATGTAGTATATATTAGTGCTGGTCAGTATGCCTTTCCTATAATCTTATTTAAGAAATGTTTATTAAATAATAGGAAGAGCTATGTAAAAATTTCTTTGAGCACAATATTTTTTTAAAAAATACCGAGCTAAAACGAGCTTCATTCAGAGATTTTATGTGGCGAGCGGAGCCGAGCTTGGAAATGTCGGCTCGTTGACAAGTCTGAATGAAACCATGTATTGAGTTAGAAACCTTAAGATCATGGGAAATTGATAACAAGCAAACTACAAAAAACAACGCGCTTTCAAATATTAAACATCAACAACGTCGCAAAGGCATTTTCATTTCATCATTATTCCTATATTGAATAATCTGAATTTTATAACACCTAAATATATTTTATTACACATTATTATTAAATTTTGGCAGACTTTGGTTGTGGTGAATATATTAATGTTATTGAATCTTGAATAAATGAACAACGCAATTTCTTTACGAAAAAATATCACTTATTTAGATTCCTAAATTTCTAAGAAAACCGTTACAGGGATGTATAGGGATATGATTTTTAAAAAACTTTCACATTTTGAAAAAAACATTTAAGAAATTTAGTCTGTTTCCAAAAACCCATATAAATTATAAAATTCATAAGCTACTGAAATAATAAAATCAATATTTTAATATTGAATTTTACTAAACTATAATCAGTCATTCAACCATTTGTTACTGTATGTCAATAATTAAAATTTTTACTTGATAACTTTTTTTCAATTTATCTGCTTTAGACAGCTTGTGATAATAAATGCAATCCTCGAGCTTTGAAGGAATAAACTTGAATAATAGAACGAGATTAAAAATGATAAAACAATTAAATGGACAGTGAAATTAATGAAAATATTTGTTAGGAAAATTAGTTTTTGCACAAAAATTGAAATAAATGTTGAAAAGGCCATTGAATTTAGGTTACAAGGAATAACTAGGTGCAAAGTCGACTAATGATGTATTCTTAACGGACCGTGTGATTATAGGTGTTTGTTGCAGAGCGGTTGCCTATGATCTCATACACGTTTTCTAATTAACCTTTTCAAGAGAAAATGCATTTTTGAAACAATTTAGTTAAAACGATTTCCTTTGTTTAAACAACACCTTCATTATAATCAACAAAAACTTTTACTAATTCACAGAAAAAAGCTTCAAGTATATTAAATTTACAAGTTTTTGCATTAAAATTTTATAAGAAATGTTCTTCATATTAATTGTTATTATATGTGGAAGCAAAGTTTTTTATATTCATTAAAATGAGAACCTATAAAGTTTTTATCTTCAATAATCTATCTATTAGGGTCACAGAAAATTCAGATGTGCCATTCTCATTATCTAAAAAATTTCATTTAAAATTTTTCAATTCATTTAGTTATGTAATCAACTACCAAGAATTTCATAATGAAAAAAATTCAAAGTCTAAAATCATAATTTTTATCGATTTTAAAATTTTTGGGACACTTTTATAAGGCCTAACTAACTGCATATATGGTCAATTTCAATTTTTTCAAAAATTCATTTTGGCTTTAAAGATACTTCGCCTTTCCTTTGATACCTTATAGATTCCCACATCTTTATATAGGAATTTGTTAAAGCACATTCATTTATGACTAAACCATTGACGTCATTTAAGATTGATACATTTCAACTGGTAGAAACTTAACGAAAATATTATATAAGTTCAAAGAAAGCAATAATCTTAGTTTATGTTTGTAGTTACTGAGAGTGATTTATTACTCTCTTATTTCCTTGAGGATTTCTACCCATGCGAGCATATTAATTATAAACATCAGTGACGCATAAAATGAACTTTTCCTTCTTTGTGGCATTATCTAGTTTAGAAATATAAATTAAGACTTCAGGCGTTGACGTACTAAATAATTATTTTTCAAATTTAGATTTCATTCATTGGTTTTTTTAAGAAATTTAGTTTAATTATTGAAACTTTAAATCTGGTCAATTTTGTTAAATTTTAATACATTTATTTGTTATATTTTCGATATGAATAGAGTATTTGCGAATACAAACTAGATTTCTTCGAGACCAATATTTTTGGCACAGGTTCGGTAACCGAACCAAGAAACAAACTCAGGATGATACTAGTGCAGGTTTAGAACCAAATTGATTTAATACTAATTTACTATATTTTATTTCTTTATATTATATTTGCTATTATACTTTACCTAGCAAACTAAAATATGTCTCTAGTCTTGCGTCTAACAAGACATTATGAATTGTTTTTCACTGCTGGGGCACTACTTCACTATTTAATTTTTGTATGATATTGTAGTTCTGTAGATGCAAGATGTTTGGTTTTGCTGCAGAGCATAGACTGATGGTGTCAAATGACCCTAAATCTTACTATAATCATTAATATTTGCAAAAAACATATTTTATGTTTACATGGAGAACCAACATAGGTAACAACAAAATTGTATTTGTTCTGGTGGGGCTCTAATGGCTGCGGACATGTATGGAATATGTCCATTCGGTATTCAACCTGTCTAATAATGAATAACCATAAGAAATTTGATTTCAGTACGAGGACCAAAAATCAATGCACGGAAGTGATCTCATGGACACTGCAAAGAGTCCGAGACGGATCAATGGAAAGCAGGCTGGGCTCAATATCAAAACAAAGTATGTGGTCCAAGCAAAAATTTTGCTCTAAGTTTTTTCACCAATACTTTTTATATGTTCACAATATAATTATTAAGCTGCTTCTGTTTACCCTGTGTAACCATTTCTTTTACAAGAAGGTTTAATCCACAAGATGTTCGGTGATTATTGAGTAATAGCATATGTACATTCCAACAATACTTTAAATGTCTTCAAACTGTTAACGGCTTAAGATTAGTGTCGATCGCATTATAAAAAATCCCACATTTTTCTGATGAAATATATATAACGATCACGCAAAAGCTGCGTAAAAAAATTCGTAATGATATGTAAGCCATTTTATTGTAGCAATTTCAAAATTTATGACGAGATTCAATGAATGGGTTAGAAAATTATTGTCATTTATTTTTTTAGACAAAAAATAATCAAAAGCCACAAATGTATCATATATTCATTGATTGCTCTAAAATACTTCCCTTTGAAGACGTCTTCCTAAACTCTTCAGTGATTCAAATCTTACTGTTAGGAAACTTTGAATAAGAAAGTTCAATATGCATGCAGTTGTCTCTAAAATCTTGGAAAAAAAGACTACTCATATTTTGCTAATAGTTGATTTAATAATGTAAGCAGTACATTAAAAAATGCAAATGAGATTTTCTAATTTAGATTTCACTTTAGGAAAGGACTATACACTGAGGTCAAAAGAATTATCAAAATACAATACTATTTCGGAATCAAGTGCTCCGAAGTGTTTTAAAACTAGTCTCTGATGTATGCTTCACTTATTAAGTATTCCTATCGAACGGGAATATCCATTGGTTAATGAACTCATTCAAAAAGATATTTTGAAGTATTTTCAAGTTGCTTAGACAGTTAACTTAATCAATTGTGCTGTCTTTAGTGTAAATATTGAGCAAGTTTTAATCGTATTTTTTATTCAGAAAATTGATTTTATCCTTTCATATTTTGTAAAATCAGTGTTTTCTTGGTGAAACTATAAATCTTAATTCCGCACAGAGATGGACACAGCCCGGCTAGTCAACTATTATTTTTGAAGCCCCTTTTCGGCTTGTAACCATTTATTGATCTATTTCAACATATTAATTTTCATCTGTAGCACTAAGTCCAATTTGACTACCATCTTCTTCTGGCTTAGCAGAAGTTGCTTGCGTGGCATAGATCTTCAATGCAATGTTACACAAAAGTGGATAGGTGCTTCTATTGAGATTTCAAAAATGTATATTTCAAGTTTGATACAATTCATTTATTCGGCCCGTTTTTGTCCATCTCTGATGCTGCATTGCTTTGGTGTATTGTGTAAATTTTTATGGAAAAATAACTAATTTTTGTTGCAATGAGAAAGAAATTCATGGAAGTTTTGGGGAATGATTCCCTACTTGAAATAAATTGTTACCATCGATGGAAAACTATATCAACATGGGATCCACTGTGCTTTGACACTTTTCGTAACAATGATGGTTTAATATGCGCTATTAGCAAATGATATGTTTTTATGAAAATTTGATTATATTTTATTTCAAAACAAGGAGAGATAGTGAAGGCATCTTTACTGCTGCAATCATATACACCAATATGCATGCAATAACTAAAGGAACTTGATTGGATTTTGTTGCACAGCACTTTAACAGCCATCAACTAATTAAATGTATAAATAACTTTAACAATTGCAATAAATTGAAATGAGAAAACATACATTAGCTTTATTAACTCCTGTATTTTTAGAATTATTAATTGCCACATTTTTCAAACAATATCATTTGTTCTAAGATAATCTTTACAAAGAATATTAAGACATTTAATGTTTTTACTGGAAACATTCTAATACAAACGAATCACCCCTATCCCATTTTAGTGCGTTCATGAAGTCTATAATTAAACAGCAATTTCACAAATTCCTTGAAACCCCAGGGCCTTCACAAAATTACTAGTTACGCAATCCTACAGCAACATGTAAAATACTACTTCGGAATTTACATTCTAGAAATATCCATTTTACGAGCAAGAATGATTCAGCATTTTTCAAGCAGCTAAAATCCTTCTTCTTGGATGATTTCAATAATATATATACATGTATATATATATATATATATACATGTATAATAATTTATTATGAAATCAACAAAAACAGAGCCTATTTGAAAAAAATTGATGAAACCCAAATGCCAAGCGTACACGTGTTTTTAAAGTATGTAGATTATATTGTTGCTGAGTGCAGCTTGCGAAGCAGAACAATTCTTAAATATTTATAAGGATCTATTGACAGAATTTGAATCTATCAAGAAATTTTTTTATGGATAGATTAATATGATGAAATTGAGAAAATAGAGCAACAGCACATTGGAAAACAACTGACTGTACTCTACCTGAAATGCATTATCTACTGAATATACAAAAGTTTAAATTTATATAGCCCTATTAATATGTGTACTTTTACCAAATCAAAGGAATTCCAAAAACATGTTATTAAATAAATAAATAAATAAACAAATATATATATATATATATATATATATATATATATATATATATATGTATATATTTATATATATTTACATATATGTAAACATATATTTATATATGTATATGCAAGTACGTAAAAGTCAAGAGATGCCAATTACCGTTCTGACGGAAGATTCGAGCAATTCGTTTATTAATAGCATGACCTAAAATTTAACTTACACTTGCAAGAGCACATTACAAATATTGTTTTATGTATAATATCTGTAGTAACATATCAAATGTTTATGTCGCTTAGAAATTTTAAAATCATTTCTGTTCTAAATTAAGCATGCAATTAGAAGCGTAGAAATCTAATTTCAACATACTCCAGGAGTTCTGCGATTTGAAGGACTCGTATTGCCTTGGCGAATTCCAATTAGAACTCTTTTTTTATTTAGCATTGATTAGAATTTGTTAAGTCTGAATTACACTTTTCCATTTTATTCAATCTTGGTGTAAATTGATGTCACAAATCCTTAAAGGAAATTTAAACTAGAAAATCCTTAATAAATATTCTGAAAAATATTAATTGTAGTAATTTATCCATTTATATATTTCAAATATATATAGTGCTGAAGGAGTGATGCACTAGATTTGTTCATAAGCAAAACTGCAAAGTAAGATATTGTAGAAGCATTATTTGTAAATGATTTTGTGAATATTAAACAGTCTGATTTTCATAAAAAATGGACATTTTATATACATTTTGCAAAACAAATTGCTTTATCTTGATAAGTTATATTAACACTAGAAAGACGAGGTGTGTCAAAATTGACCCAAATTAGAATTTTGTTTACTTGTGTATGCATTCATTAAAAACAACAGCAGGTATATGCATCACCAAATAAACTGATAATCCATTTGAATTTGCATGTATAATTTTTTTTTCATTTTTTACATAATGTTCTATTTTGAAATGCTGCATGAAAAAGAATAGCAAGGAGCAATGGTTTTTCTAGTGTTAATGGGTTATAGTAACCTATTGAATTGGTTAATAAAATAATAAATAGTCCATGTTTTTAGTCAGTCCCTATACATGCAAACATCCTAAATTAATTATAACATTGCAATAGGTACATTTTGTTACACAACGTTTGTTCATAATATCATAAGATTTTGGCAAACTATTCATATTTTTCATATTTTGACAAAATGAATTCTGCCAAATGTATCTCTCCAACATGAATACTGGTTTGCAACTGCATTGTAGCAGGCATTAATGGCAATACCAAAGGATTGAAAATGTCACGTGATTGTATCCAAACATTTATTGCATTGTGGTTTATGTATAGTGATGAATAAGGCTTACATCGCTGATACATTGTTGTTGTCAATGTGGAACTTCACTAGCAGCTGCAGGGGCAGTATTTTCTGACGGGGGGAAAATAGTACCTAAAAATTTAATGATCCTAGATTTTAAATTTTTCAATTTTTTACGAAAAAGTTTATATTTATCCAGACAAAATCAAATTTGGAAATCTGACGGGAGGGACATTCCACCATGCCCCCCTCCTGCGTAAGGCACTGAGCAGCTGTATAACAAATGCTGGTATACGAGAGAAGTTAAATAGTCTGCTAAAGCACAATATTTGCCATGAACCCTTTCTCATATTGTGGTTTGATAGGTCGCAGGCTTTCATCTGGAAGTCCATTAATATTGGTAGAGGACAGTCTCAAAGTTAGAAGCATACTACCATGAACATCAACACATATTTACAACAGGATCGAGGCAAAATTTTGAAATGAATTACAGATGTCATGTGATTGTGTAGTTTACAAGCGGAATAGGGCACCACTAACAGGCAAAGAATTCTTATCAAAGAATTTTGAGGCTTACATAATCAGCATGAAGTTTCCACAGCACTGATCCCTAAGGTTTCCAATCCCGTGGGCTACTGAATACTGATTCTGAGATCAAGGTCTATGGTAAACTTCCTACATTATTAAAAGAGATGCGGATGTTTCATTACTGTAAGACAGATCCCAGCAGACAATTTGCAGAATGATGTGAGTTATTTGCCTATTTATCTGGATGCTGTTTTGCAGGAGGAACAGAATCATTTTGAACATTTACTGTCATCTTTACAAAAACCTCTACATAATTCTTTGTAACAATATATACTCAGTCACTAATAGTTTCCGCCTTCCTTACTCTATGCAGGAACTTAGTTTCCTGCAGGACTTTCTGGTGACCCATGGACTTTTGCGATAGTTTAACACATGGACATGACACGATACAAATTGAGAAAGATATTGCAGGAATCAGTCGAACGCTCAGCTCGGTATTTTTTTCTACTTCCATTTTGTTTTGCTGTTGTTTATTTCATTGCGAAATTTATTAGATAACACATATTTATGGAAGATTGAAAATTCAATATTTTATAATGCCCAAAAAGTGCTGTGTACCTTATTGCAATTGCCCACCTCATCATAAAGAAGAATAATGAATTTACTATACATTGATTTCCGCATGATGATGTACTGAAGTAGAAATTGTTGCACGCTACATGGCAGCAACAAGACGATATTTTGTGCCAAGTAAATGGACTTTAGTATGTTCTCTACATTTTCAACATTCCAATTTTTTTTAATAAAAGAAAAAAATTCCGATTAATTAAATAAAGAAGACCTAAATATGGCGCTATACACTATCTTTCAAATGTGCAACCATTATTATTGTAAATATCTTCCTTCAAATAGAATTGATTCAACAACACTCTCTAATAAGTTAAATTCTGAAAGTTGATGCATTTTTAACTAAATATCCGTTTTTCAGACGAGGCTTCTTACAAATCTTAAACATCTTCTGTCACATTACAATTCAAAGATACTACCCCCCCCCCTAATTTTTAAGATACTTCTGATTTTTTTTAATAATGTTTAAATATTAGAATGGGTTCGATCCAAAAAGCAATCTTGAATGTTGACAAAACCAAGGAAGTTACAATATCCTTTTAAAAACATTTCGACCTTTCTGCAGAACCTCATGCCAGGGGAAATGTAATTGAACGCGTAGTTTCGGCCCCTTTTCTTGGTATAGAATTTCAGTCAAATCTGAAATGGAATAAACATGATGAAAATCCAAAGTGATGCTTTACTTCAAATATATATTATTGAATTTAATTTCAATCAATACATCTTTTCTTGCTTTAGAATTAAGTTTCTTTAGTGGCAGACAATGCCATCAATAAAATAAACCTCTCATATATTTTATGAAATTTCATTCTAAAAAAGTTTGAAATCCTTTTCCAAGTTTAAGGTTAACCCCAATAGCAAAGCCATGTGGCATTTTCGTTATTTTACATTTTTGGTGGCAAAGTCGGGTAATTACGTGGCATTGTAGAGAAATTTAAATTCGTCAAATCATTTCGTAAATTAAATGGCAAATTTGTAACATTTTTACCAAAATGTCACCAACTATCATTAAAAAGGCAACTACCAACATGTGTTGCTTAAAGGTTTGTTTACATAAGAGGGAGTGACAAAAAGGAGCCACATTTACCAAAATGCGACGTAAATTCTAAGTGAAAGTGCGACGTATTGCCACGAAAATGCCACGTGGCATTGCTATTGGGGTAAGCTTTGCAAAGTTGATTATAATATATTGTATTAATTATCTTAATCATATATGAAGTATCCTTGAAAATGATTAGATATCCAGGAAAACGTGTTTTTGCATTAATTTAATCTTCCGTTTTGCTAAATCTTCTTGACACAATTTCAAAGCATATTTCAAGTTTGTTTAGAAGAAATTCACTGGCATCTCTACGCAATGCGCTAACATTGTTAAGAATATAAAAAATTAGCATAAAACATTTTGAATATTGCTGTTGGGGAAATTCGGAAAAGTAGAAATACTTTTTTTACATTCATAATACTTAAAAGACTTGTCAACGAGCCGAGC
>CABFPE010000501.1:584409-606238 GCA_900660155.1 Hofstenia miamia
TCGGCTCGGCTCGCCACATAAAATCGTTCAATGAGGCTCGTTTCAGCTCGGTATTTTTTTAAAAATATTGTGCTCTCAGCATTTTTTCAATTGCTCTTCCTATTATTTAATAAACATTTCTAAAATACGATTATAAGTAAGGAATATTGAATGAAAAAATAAGAAAAATCTGCATAATTAACAAGCAGCACTATAAATTTTGTTTGCTTAAAAACGGCTCGTTTTTGACTAGTCGTATATCCAATACTCTGCTCAAGCTCGGCTCGGCTCGGCTCGGATCGTTAGAAGTTCGGCTAGTTGACAAGTTTGATGATAACTGCAAGTTTTACCTAACAAATCATATTCGCCAAGGATATTAAAACTAGCTAATAACTAATACGTAAAATCAATAACATGAAAGAAATAAAAGAATTTCTTTAGATATTGGAATGCTTATAGAAAACTTCTTTTGTCAAGTGATATTAAATGTTTTCATGTGGCTTTGTATACAGGTAAATACACAATTTACAGAAATACTTTAAATATACATGAGCGGCGCTTTGACGCCATGTTAAGTTCAAAGGCGCCAAATTTAAAATCATGATAATTCGAAGTATACTATCGCTCTAGAAAATTAATTAGTATTCATTAAAAATATATAAACTAAAACATTAAAGAATTGAATTAAAGGCTGAAATTAATAATTGATGTAGAAGTGAGATGGTATATCTCACTTATCTATTAGTTTGTATCATAATTTAATAAAAATTCGTTGGAAACACTTCATTTAGAATGAGATTTGATGGCCCTTTGTCCAAATTAAAACAACCAATAATTTCCGTTCGCATATTGAATAACGCTTGTCAATAACTGTATTTAGAAATCAACGTTTATGAAAATTCTATTTTTTAATAGAAGTCAGTTTATTTAGTTAGACTAATAATAATCAATCAAGCATGTGCTCTAACAATCGAATTATTTTATTATGACAAACGGTTTTTGTTTATGACATGCACGTAATAAGCATGTGATTATTATTGTAATAAACAAACTACTTTTCAAGAATAAATTGATTAATATATTTTCATTGGGGCAATGATATAATGCAAAGTTGAATTAATTAATGCTATGAAATAGCTGTTTTACTAATGTATGTAGAATAAACTCACTGCTTTTGATTTAAATTGATTATTTTTAGTTAATTATGTGTAATTCCTCTACATGTATTTTCATATTAAATACTCTTTATTACTATATTTCAAACTCAAAGTATGATATCAGAAACTTAATGATGCTTAGATTAGAAATGAGTGCGTTGCAGTGAGACATGCCGCATTGGTGATGTACACAATTGCTGTGGTTAGCAGCAGAATTAAAACTACTTGTGTTGGTCTAGAAGCTATACAGACGACTTGTTATATTTTAGGATTTAGAGTCTCTAAGTAATTTCAAAAAACTTTTTCTGAAACAAAAAAAATATTAATGGTAATTTTATCTAGCTAAATTGGACGGATTACTAAAATACCTAAGATATTGTCTTTAGACTTTTCTATGGATGATCCTTAACTCTTAAAAACAATATATATCTTTTCTTACGAAGTTAAAAGTCGACCGCGCTAAAATGTCATTTATTGCGGTGGTTGGCGGTGATGTTTTTGTCTCTGTAGTGGAAAATCTTTTATAAAACCTGTACCGCGCTCATCTCTAACTTATATATCAATTTTAAGGACATGATGTAAATATGATGACATGATTTTGTCATTTTTTATTGAATGTGTTGATTTTTGAATTTGAAAGAAAAATTATGAATTAAGTAGCCAAGTTGAAGGAAAATAGTAATTTTATTCAATGATGACGTTATGCAAAGTACTCGCTCTTACTGTAAATCCATGAAGCATGTAGAACATTTTATATTTCAGTATAAGATTACTATGGCAAATCAACCAACCTTTTCTAATTTATCATGACACTTAACATCTCATATAGCCAATAACTTGAAGGAACTTTTTAAATTTCTGCATTCATTTATCTTTGCAGAGGGAAATTATTTTGAATTTTGAAGAAAGCAAGAAGAAGGCATATATTATCTTAAACTATAAAAATTTTTGTGCTTAGGTTTTATGTAGATACTCTTTGATGCATATTGCTGTAGTGATAATTATGGAATCCCCATCGGCATCGTTTCATTTTACTTCTGGATTGAAATAATGCGACTGCTTGTTTGTCTACGTGTTATTCTGCTACGAAATTTTGCTAACATATAAAAGTTTGAATTTTGTTCAGAGCGCCATCTATCGAGTTTGTACGCGTTTATTGACTCAGTTTGTAATATTATTTCTGGAGTATATTGATCTAGTTAATTCTAAAATTTGAAAAAATGCTTTAATACTTGAAGGAGAGCCTTGCCAAATCAGATATTGATTGTCCCTCGAAACACTTTAAGTTTTAAGTGTTAATCAAATAACAGTGAGAACAATGTTATACACTCCAAATCAAAATTTATTAAATAGCAGCTAAATTTTCTTTTTGACTTTTTTTATCAATTTTCAACCAGGCAGAAATATTTTAATTTATATTATTTTTCAAAGCCTCCAAGTCTCAGTACATGCCCGTGCGTGCACGTTGTTGCGCATAATTCTTCATTATATATATTTTTCAGGAACATATATTACATACAAATTGCTAAAAAAATGTGTTACAAATATGAATTGTGTTTAAAATGTTGTTAAAAATATTTGAATTCTTTAATAATACAGCTGGGTATTTTAGTTCAGCACCAAAAATACTCTAGCATGATCTTCTGAACACTTAATAAATAATATATATTTAAGAAAAAATTTGAAATTGAATTTTGATTGATTAAGGCATATTTTGCAGTTTTAGCAATGGCAATCAAATTTTATATAATCAATAAATTGCCATTTGAACAAAAATCGATTATATACTTTTATTGTGCATTATAAATTATAGCATAAATTTTTATTTATTATTGCCAGATTTTGAATTTATAATCAGAATTTGTGATTTTGAAAAGTGTTATTTTATAGAAATTTAATCCAATACTCTCATTTTTTGTGATTGACGTAATCAATACTTACTAGTTTGAAGTTTGAAATAACTTCTGAAACTTTTCTTTTTAAGTTGTCATTGGTGTATTAGCCCTAAACTACCTTTCCTGTCTGGTATGTAAATTAAGAACAGTAAATTCTTCTGTGTAAAATATCTCGATTTTGTATTTTTTAGAATGTTGCTACGTTAGCATTTTAAATTACAATACTATGATCTATTGTTGTTGGAACGCAAATAAGCTTTTATAATAAAAGCATTTCATTAATAAATATAATATATTCTCAAAGTTTTATGAATGAAGGCATTCTGAGATAGAGCTCATGTACAATAAAAATGTAAAGTGGATTTTCCATAGATTGTTCCCGCAATAAAGGCGATAATTTAAGTTTTTTCCATATTTTCATTTCTAAAATGAAAATATGTGATTTTTTATGTTTTTAGTTTTATTAGTGTAAATTAGTTTATTCTTTAATGTACATATATAAATATATGAAAAACCAACTAGGTTATATTATAAATTTGTGAATATATTTAAATATTATATACTTAGTATTTGATCATTTTGGCGATGTATACAGAATTGTAAAAGAATTTATCTAATATAGCTATTGAAGATTCAGTTTTTTAGCTGGATGTGGACCTATTGCTAATTTTTGCAGAATTCACTGTCTCTTTCGTATCCAGATGATGTCACTACCTTTAGATTTTCCACAATTTCATCTTACAAAGTAATAGTTTTATGATTTAAAAGGTAGTGACATCATCTGAACAAGAAAGAGACAGTGATTTCTGAAATATTTTTTATTGGTTTTTTATTTTTAAAGAATCTATACTAAGTTAAACATTTTCAGCTAAAAATATTCAAATTTAAATTTTAGTGAAAATCCCCCATTGTTTGATTGACTTTTCACCTGACTCTTTTAAACCACTTAGCTCATGACCTGTTTCCTTCAAAGCATTGAGACATAGATTTCTAACAGACTGTCTATAAATAAAAAATAATATTTATAAATTAAAAAAAATTTTTATTGCACATAAAATTCTTGTATTGTTTATAAATATTTGAACAAAAATGCATTTAGACAAACAATAGCGTCTTTAAAGCAACATTGAATAGAAACTAATTAAAATCTCTTTTTAGCTAAAGGTAGCATAAAATATTGTAAGGCTAGGGGATTGGACAAGAATAGAAAAAAAATCTAAATATACATTTGAATATGTAATTTTAAATTGTTAAAAACTTCCATGAACCTTGGCAATATTACATTTTTTGCAAAGTTTTTTTAGGCTATCAGGTTACATTAGATAAATCAGGTTTGAATGCCATTTTTATAAAAAAATTGATTATTGCTGCGCACGTTGTCAATATCAATGAAGACATTAAGATGCTTTCAACAATAAAACTACTGCAACCGGACTTTTTGGTTTTTACAGAAAAGGTTGAATGTAATTGATTCATGGTTACGGATTGAAAATTCAGGATGAAACGGTTTCATTATTGTGTAAAAAAACATTTGCGAAGAGGGATAAAAGTCAGAGCTCATTTTTAGTTTCACAAATTTGACATAACATTCAGAAATTATAATTGTGATATGCGACTTGCCTAATCTTACATATACACATTTGTCGAAAAATCACAAAGTTCGTCCGGATTTCTGGTAAGCAAATGGCGCATCACATTTTCAAATGAACACCTTAGTATCCTTCTAACTCAGATTAACGTAGGGCCAGATTCTCTAAATTCAAAATCAGGTCAAAAATTGAAAGATGCCTTACTCCTATTATTTACCGTTGAAACTCCTTAAAAGGATTCTTAGGTCTTAAACAGAACAAAATCTCTTGAATTGCGAGATGCCTTACTCCTATTATTTACCGTTGAAACTCCTTAAAGGATTCTTAGGTCTTAAACAGAACAAAATCTCTTGAACTAGTTTGATTTTTAGCACAGTAGCTTATGTGAACATTTTACGATCTTTGTGGTGGATGTATTTTTTGAATATATCTACGTCTTTGTCACTTGGACTGATTTTTTGGATCCAGATCCATTTTAAATCCATGAAGTTCTTATGGATTGATCCCTAGGATTTCCACTGATCCATGGCTTATTAAAAAGATGCTATCAAATCGTCAAAGAAAAGCAGTTGTATTTTGAAAGCGACATGAGTAAAAAGCAAAATGCAACAAAATGAGAAAGGTTCGACACCATAAAATGCCAAATCAACAACCTTTGGTATTTTTAATATTAAAATGAAGACGTTTTAATGAAACTAAGAACAACTTATACCCTTTGTACAGCAAAATCATGTTATAATTTGTAGAACGCTGTCTCTAATTTGCTTCAAATTGCTTGGGTTTATATTTGTAGAAAGAGAATGATGAATACTCACTAGTGGGTATATTAGCAGTGGTTTATCAAACGCTACATATATCATCTTGCTTAAAATCTGTACCTATATAAAAAATGGATTCCACTGATTCCTTAACAATATGTAGAATGGACTATCTGAGAGACTTACAATATAACTTCATGCAAAGATAATTTTGATGGTATTAATTACTCTGTTAAACCCCACTACTGAACTAAATTTTTGGATCCATGAAATATCCATTATATCCATGGATTGCATAGTCAAATCCATATCTACTTCAGATCCATGGACACATCTACTTTCTCAACGAAGCAATTTTATTCAAAGATGGAATTGGTTCCGACAGGCCAAGTGCTTGGATTAGATGATGCCAGTTCGGGTTGGTGTTATGATCTTGTCATAAATGCGGAAATATAGAAAGCAAAAATCTATACTTGAATATTTATGTTGACATAGAAGCATTCGAGGTTTTATTGTTGCTTTGCTCTTACTATTAGCTAAGAATTTCATGTTTTTTAATTTTTTTGCAATCGTGCCGTACTTTAACATGTGCTATATAAGTTACATTCAATTTGCTTGAAAATACAATTTACATTTTCTTATTTTACAGTCGTTTCAGCGACCGTTCTAACATTTTATTTAAGATTTTCGAACACAGTGTGTAGATTTTATTTGAAGTTTCTTTCATAGCAAACCAAAAGATTGGAAACAATTTTTCTACATGTATCATAAAAACGGTATACAAAATCTGCCATACAAATATATTAACAGTAATGCGGTCGTTTACATCGACATTTTCCTCTCTGAAACGATCTTAAAAAATGCACTCTCATCTGTTTACTCTTAGAAAGTTTTTCAAATTGCACTTAGCTATGCTACACCTCAAAGATGTTTTATAATTTTTTAGATTAAAGTTTGTCTAACAGTGACGTTCTCTAGTCTCGTGATTTCGTGATATTTGGTTCGGTTAGGGTTAGAATTATATTCCGGAAAGAACAGCCAGATAAAAAAAGTAATTGCTCATTCTTCTGTGCCTTCTTGAAAAAATTTGTTTTTGAATTCTTGTTGCAATACAGTCTTTTCTTCATTTTCTTCTTTATACTAGGAATGGACAGAAATACCTTATCCCTCCTGTCCTGTTGCCAAAAATGGCGGATTTCACATTTCACAATAATTGCACTAGAAACCAGTTTGTTCTAGGTATGTATCTTTGAAAGATGATGCTTTTTAATGTGTTAGAACACACTTTAATCCTTTGACAACAATTTTTTTTTGTTAAAGTGCAAAATACTTTTTTCTAATTTTTTTATAGAACATACTTCCTAAGGACCTATTTCAATTAAAGAAAGTCAGAAATTTATATAATGAGCAAAATTTTTAATGGGACACATGTGTCCCAATAGACTATAGACGTGGGTCATATGTGTCCCAATAGTCCTTCTAACAAAGGATAAGAAAAAAACAAAAAATTACCATTTATTTTTCTAATTATAAATGATATGGTGCAAAGCAGTTTATGAAAAAATTAGAAATCCTCATAAATTCTGTTGTTATAGAAATTAATAGCACTACACAAGCGTACTCTGCCACAGTTACTAATAATACAGCTCAAATTTTCAGCCCCAGAATATATTGCCATCGTACATTTGGCAAAAAGAAAGCCTAAAACTACTAAATACTACCAAAATCATAATAAATGGGGCCTATATAGTCCAATAATTGATTGGAAATTTTGGGAGACATATAGGTCCCAACAGAAGCGAAAGCGTTAATGTTAGAACACACTATCAAAATTTAACATTTAATTAAGCACATTATATAAAAAATGGATATTGTGGACGAATAGAAAAAAATTTTCCATGAGGATTTTATCATTAAAAATTTTTCCAACCCATGTTAATGGAGTTCTGCTTCCTTTTGGCATTTACAGAAATCAGTGTTTTTGATATACAAGGATCCACAGAAATTCAGGAGATAGTTAATATTCTAATTAACTTCTATTTAGCCATAAACTAACTTCTAGATATATAACATATTCAAGTTTTTTAAAAAACTTTACTTTATATGATACTCAAAAAGATAAGTGAATTTAATATTTAAGCCTAACAATAGACGATTAGAAAAAAAGCTACATGTATTTAAAATGATCGCAATCAAAGTTTGATATTTGGATCTTACAGTTTCGCCTTTGTAACCAATAATTATATTTCCTATTAAACTTAAGGTAATTTTATAAATCAGAAGAGCAAACTTTAGTCATAAAACGAGCTTTGAATGTCAATTTGCAATGTGTAGAGCAGATAAATCAGTGGAAATCAATTAATGATTTTGTAGTGGTTGTTGTGATTGAATATAGATTGTAAACGCATAACTAAAACAAGTTTGCGAAAAAACCATTATTTAATAAAAACCCATTTTCATATTTCCACATAGGCTTATTTTAAACTGCATGCTTCCATACAACTGGTCACGGCTGAGCCTCAGAAATATAAGAAGAAAGAAAATTCTTATAATTAGGTTATTTACTGACGAAGCATAACCAAAATTGACGCATGTCAAATATACTTATTAGATAAGTTGACGTTGAAAATGCGACTGATAACAAAACAAGCGTCTCCCTCGAAAATTCATTTATATCGAAATATAAATTTATTTGCAATCAAAATAGTGAATATATTACAAATCACATTATGAAGGGTTTATTGATGCCCTTAGCAAATATTTATAGGCTTTGCCTTAAAGAAACTCTAAATTGATTGAAGAACGCATTTTCAATAATTTTAAAATATGTCTATAGCAGTGGTGTATTTTTCTTCAATAATTATCACGCCCTACTGTAATCATGGCTTGGTGATTTGCAGCAATATGAATTAGTTTGGGCACAAAAATGTATTCCACAGTAGACCAGTATTTGATGTAACCAGCCGCTTTAATTTTCCAAATCAATGAGTTTGTTATTTTGCATTCTCTACGACTTCTGAAACCTCCTCATTTTCTGATAATAGCGAGAGCATCTCAATATGAATTGCTTGATGGTGACAGAACACAGAATGTAGACCGACAATAGCACAAATATAGATCTACTGTTTTATTTGGAAATGCATTATTTATCAAATATTATAATTCTTTATTTGTGAGACTGTCTAATTTGCGTGGCGAAACTCTTGGTTGTTTCGAAGCGAATGTAGTAATTGTAGAGCCAAAGAGATGAAGGATTTCATGATATTCATTATTTGAATACTTGGTAAAAAAACTTGAAAAGCACTTTATAGCTTCCTGCCGTTTTTTGTAATGCGAACCTCCAGGCCGTGAATACCATAGACCTTAAATTCATATTTTCCATTTTTTGTGTTTAAAATAAAAGTTTCGATGTTCTTAATAAAATCATTTTTTGTGGAATCTACAGAAGTATTGACGTAGCATGCTAAGAACGTTCGGAAATCTAGATTAAAAATTGTTTGATTGAAGCAAATATGGGCATGGCTTTTGAAAAAGAGGGATATTAAGCGCCCCTCGGGATGACCAATTTTGTGCCAACAATTTTATTGCGGCCCTAACATTACATAGAATGCAACATTTGCAAACGGCATATATCATTTAAGTTATTGCTACATATAGATGCATGTAGAGAAGGGATTGAGGATTTTAGACTTCTAACTATATATTTTTGTGTAAATATGAAAGCAATTGCCATAAGTATGCATATCAAGAATATACATGTATATCCAATTTAAGGGCACTACGTACGTCATGTAAACAACTTCAAAATAATTCAATCTGCCCATTCCATAATGTTAAAGTCATTTTATGCAATTTTTTGATAGAAATAACAATTTTTCAATCTTATTCAAAAGTTCTAAATATATAGACAAACTAGAAAAGCTCTCGGAGAGCGCAGACCTTCGCCACGCAGCTTGTGTCCCCCGGATCAGCACCAAAATTTAAAGGATTTCTTCTTGAGCGGAGAAGCACCTCTGGTGCATATTTGAGGTAAATCCATTTATTACTTTTTCCGTAAAGTTGCGAACAGACAAACAAACAAACAAACCAACGCTACCAAAAACATGACCTTCTTGGCGGAGGTAAATATGAAAGGTTTGATTTATTTGCTGTTCGGGTTGCAAAATTCATTGCCATTTAACTATTGAATGTGCGTAAATGACTCAATTAATTGTTTAATTTGAATATGATATCTCTTCTGAAACAAATTACGTAATGCTAATCAAAATTGCATTTGCGCCCCTCAATGCACCCCAAATTTCTCTTTCTGCATTATATTATGCAGTTGGAATAATTACTGAACCTCGAAATTGAACTGTAGTTTATATATATATATATATATATATTACGGATTTGACTTATGAGTTCTCCTGAATTCTGAATTTTCTAATTTTGCATAGCATCATATGATGAGCAATTACGAATAAACTCTTGCAAAAAAACAAATGCTTAGATTAACAATGCAATGATGTCAACAAGTCTGTTGAAACTGTTGAAGTTTTTCGGGGTGAGCATTGCACATTGCCATTACCATTAACGATATTAGTCCGACTTTTGAATCTACCAACTGCATCAAAAGACAGATGAGGAAAACTCAATTAGGGTTGACCCTTTGTGAGCTTGTGGAGTAAACCTTAATTTCCCAGTAATAGAAAAAACTCTTTAGAAAGGTAAGCAAAATTGATAAAAATTATGTCGCATTTTGTAAGAAAAATTCAAAGATAGATGTGCAATACTTTCGTCAACTCAACTTAACCCAATTTCTGGTAATTACGTAGCTCACATTAATGTATGGTGAATTTTGCCCACACTAAATACTGCAGTAAATTCATAAATATCAGTGTACTACGAAAGATATTAATTAAAGCTACTTCTTTAGTAACATATATATAGGTATAGTCACCGCTGTGTACGGTTGAAAACGTACACAGAGGTTGAAATAAAAATTTCGTCGACAGCTCTGTACTTTTCCCATAGTACGAAGCAGTTTTTCCATTCAGAAATCCCCAATTTTTTATTTATGTGGACTTTGACTATACAGTGATAATTGTATCCATGTTGAGCATATCTATGCGAAGTTTGAGGCTTCTAGCCCCAACAGCCGATTTTCTGTGTTGTTAACTTTAGGAATTTCCACTGCGAAGTGCTACATGACCCGCTATTCCCATGGGATTTACTTGTTTCAATGCCCAGGAAATTAAAATTTCGACGCACCTGGTACCAAAATGGAACTGGGACCCTAAAAGAAGAACATGGGACCTCAGATTCCAAAAAATTCTGCATAATTTTTTCAAAATTCCTTTTTCAAATGAAAGGTATCCCATGGGATCGCAGATAAACATAATAGGATGAGAATATTTCCTGGGATATGTCTTTTGTATGTGAGACCAATAATTTACATTAAATTTGGCCTTGGACCAATAATTTATGGTCCTTTCAGACCTTTTGTGCAAAGCGGTCATTATCAAAATTTGCTTGTCTACAAATGTTGACTTAAAGTCGTTCAAAAGACAGCTTCGTATTGCTAGGGTTTGGACAGTTAAAATATTTCTATTATTTTTGCAGTAGCTCATCTCCCGCTTCATTCTCGATTTGTTCACGCATCAAATTTTGGAGTACATGGAATGTAATGATAGTTGTATTTGTGTTATACCCAATAAACAATAAAACGTTTAGAAGACGTCTTAAAATGGTTTAGAAGACGTTTAGAAATGGCATCTATGTCAGGTGTAGAAGACGTCTTTAATAAGTTTAGAAATGGTTTAGAAGACGTTTAGAAGACGTTTAGAAAACATCTAGAAGACGTTTAGAAGACGTTTAGAAGACATTTAGAAATGGCATCTATGTCAGGTGTAGAAGACGTCTTTAAGACGTTTAGAAATGGTTTAGAAGACGTTTAGAAGACGTTTAGAAGACGTTTAGAAGACATTTAGAAATGGCATCTATGTCAGGTGTAGAAGACGTCTTTAAGACGTTTAGAAATCGTTTAGAAGACGTTTAGAAAACGTACCTTAAAACGTTTTACAACGTGTTATACCATTATAAAACGGGTATAAACCGTCCATTGTTTATTGGGTAAATATTTTCCAATATTTCCTAGTGTCATAAGAGTTGTCATATGAGTACCTTGAGTACGAGCACCTGGCCATGTGGAAGCTGGTATTGCAATAAATTCTATAGAATTTTATAAATGCTTGACTTATAAGTCTTTTTTGTTTGCTTCATTATCCATTCACCAAAAACACTAGCAGGCACATTTACTTCCAATTATGTTGAGAATCTCATTGAATTTGCTGCTATATAGAAGAAATTTTGCTGATGTAAATATATTCTCAATGAGTAATCGCTCTTCTAGTCTTTAATAAACATACAGTAAAAAAAGAAAATTTTTTCTAAATCCACTTGTTATATTTTTTAGTGTTGGTTACATGGCTAGTGCCTTTCCAACGGTATATGATGAATGGGTTCTTGAGGTATTTTTCAGTCTTTCAGAATTTAGTCCATTATGACATGGTTAAGATTTTGATTTGTAAAATTGTGTAAGATGATGATATGTGACACCGCAAATGTGCGCAGTGGGAGGGAAATTATGTAATTCTGTCATTCCAAACATTTTTAAGAACAAGAACCTTCTCGCACTTCAATATGCTTGATGCCAACACTATATTTTGGATAGGGTTTTGAGACTAGTTAAGATGTGGGTTGTTTGAAACATATCTACATATTAATTAATAAACTCAATATGAAGCTGTATTCGCATTCTCTACGAACTTGGAAACACATTCGGTTTTCATTTTGCAAAGAGCTTTCGAAAAACAGTCTGCCGTGAGCAGAGCCGGATTAACATCATGGGGGTCCCTCAGGCAATCCAGTTGTGGGGGCTCAGAAAACATAATATTATAAGGCTGGAAACATGCTGGATACTTTTGATTGGTCATTGCATGCTAAAGATTAAAGAACTCTCCAGTCTCAGTTAAATTTTCAGAAACATTTGTAACAAGTAGCTGAAAACATTGATTGAAATATACTTAGTTAGACTGAATATCGTTATTAATTTAATTCTAAATATTTACATGTATTTATAGATTTTTTCAACATTTCATTTAGATCTATTCCCACAATATAATAAATATAAGAAGTAGAACAAACGGATATAATGGATTGAAAATGTACTAAGACACTCTACAGGTCAATTCAATCCTGGAGAAAGAACGTTCTTTTCCACATACTGTAAATGGTAGTTTTAGAAAGAGCTTAAGAGTAACTTTTTAAAGTATATACAACGACAATTTGAGCTAATTAATGTTTTTAAGATTTCGGAAGTAATTGCTCTTAGCAATGTGATAGAATATTAATACTAACAGATATAAGTTGGTAATTGAAATTTCTTGACTGATATTGGCCAAAACATATTCCTTACAGATGTATGCAAACAATTTTGCCTGTTGCTTTTAAAGAAATAATATTATAATATAATTAATGCACATCAGTAAAAGTTTGCTTTAACTGTATAGGTTAAGCATAAATATTTGATATTTTAAAGAAATTTTATAGTCTAGCAATGCTTTTATTAAATAATAAAATCTTGCAAAAATTGGTAAGATATTGGCAAAATTTTATTAAATCTTGGTAAATTTTGCGACTGAGTTGCAAGAATTTGCCAAGATCTTACCAAATTTTTATCAAGTTTCTCAACTTTTCATTGATTAGGGGAACATTATCCTAGAGAATATAATTACTTATCACAAGCAACGAATTAACAATGTTACTTTTGTTTTCACGGTGATTCGATAATTCAGATGAATTTAATTTTTTGGAGACTAATTTAATAGCATTTTTAAGTTTATGGCCTCTAAAATCGGAGACACTTCCTCCTGTGCCTCCGCCTTAATTCGACCCTAGCCGTGAGCCATGAAAGTGGTATTTTAGTTTATATTTCCTTAACACAAACCGCAATGATTTTCTCCCCGTGAGCAAATAAAATGTTTGATATTATGTGGTTCTCCAATCAAATTTCTCATCCACAGGCATTCAGAAAAATAATATCAACTTTACTCAATTACACTAATTTGCATAAAATCATTTGCAATGAAAAACAGTGAAAGTCTTACACGCTTTTGATGCAAAACTATCAATGTTTTGAAACAATTTAAGATATTTTACTTGTTTTTTAGCTTCTTCAAACAAAATTACACGGGATGTTCTTGTATCAGATTTCAAAAATAAATATGTACTTATTATTTTTTACAAAATATCATGTGAAAAAGGTATAAACCTAATAAATGTATATATATATATATATATATACCTACGTATATACATATATATACATATGTATATATGTATATATATGTATATATAGGTATATTGATATATATATATATATATATATATATATATATATATATATATTTACTCATGGGGAATTTCTTGGAAGTTGCTAGTAAGAATCATTAAGCCTCTTTACGACTCCTACCAGGAATGGTTAAGATTCCTTAAGAATTCTAGTAGGAGAATTGCTTACTTTGCCATAACTGGGTAGAAAATCTAGGAATTCCTAAAAATTCTTGAACATTTTTAGTAGGATTCCTTAGGAGGCTTAAGGAATACTAATATGAATCCTTAGGATTCCTTAGTAATCCTAGGAGGATAATCGCTGACTTTGCAAGTACGTGGCAGAAAATCTAGCAATCCTACTAGAAATGAATTCTTAGAAATTCTTGAAAATTCTTAGGAATCCTAGCAGGAATCATATTCTAGTAAAAAAACACTTCTTTTCATGAACTTCGTGTGATCCATTAAATCTTAATAATGACATTCAGTCAGTTGTAGAATGCGTAGAATTAGATTTCTAACAATTGTGAATCACATATATGTATGAAGATACTTAAATTTACCAGGCTATTTTGATATGAAATACAATGTAAAATTCATTAATATGCAAAATGCTATACTTCAACTCTGAGAACAAAATAATACAAATATATCTATAATTCATATAAAATCCTTAAAATTCTAATAAGTTTTTTCAGGAAATCTTAGGATTTACAAGGAATTTTTTAATATAATCTTAGTAATTCCTAGATTATTCCTAGTAGCTATCCTTAGGCAATTCCAGGAACTACAAAGAAATAAGAATTACTTAAGATTTTGTAGGATTTATTAGGATCATACTAGGATGAACAACATCGGTATATATATATATATATATATATATATATATATGCAACAGGAGACAGATTGGGCTAAGAAATTAATGATATGTCTGATGGTGTAAAATGTGACAACTAATAGATCTTAATCACGATCAGATGCATTTTCTTACAATTGCTGCTTAATTACTTTAGAGGGAAAATGTAATTAGAACATGTTTCAAACAATAGAGCTGCATCAATTTGATATGAAGACATTGTGTGTACATTGCGTGCAGAAAAAATTTCAAAATAACTGTAATATTTATATCTGTATACTACTGCGTTTCAAATTTGCTTGTACGACAGAGCATGAAGATTACATCAGATCATATCACGTAATTTCAATTAATCTTAAAAGTTCCACAGAGCCCATAGAAATCACAATAAAAAGTCATTAGTTTAATGGTGTGTATTCGCTTAGTGGTATGATATTTAGCATTCATTTGTGATATTACAATTCAGGTAAACAATTGGTGAATCCTATAAAGTCTTCTGTAATTACCGCTAAGTGTGATTGCCGAGTGATAGAGCACTCTTTGCTTAAAGCAAAACATTTAAATATGGGCATTGTAGCATCAGACTTGTCAAAGAGCCGACATTTTCAAGCTCGGCTCGTTTAAATTTTGTGTAAGTTCGACTCGACTCGACTCGGCTCGGCTCTCCGCATAAAATCTTTGAATGAGGCAGGTTTTATCTCGGTATTTTTTTAAAAACATTTTGCTCAAAGAATTTTTTACATAGCTCTTCCTATTATTTAATAAACATTTCTTAAATAAGATTATAGGAAAAGCATAATGACTGCAAAAAATAAGAAAAATCTCCATAATCAAATTAACAAGCAGAACTATAAACTTGCTTTGCCTAAAATAGGCTGCTTTTGGTCTCGTTTTATGTCTAATACAGTGCTCAAGCTCGGCTCAGCTCGGCTCGCCACATAAAATCTTTGAATGAAGCAGNATATATATATATATATATGTTAATCAATATACCTTGATGATGTTTATTAACATATTACTTGAAGTTATAGAGACAATTGGTAAGAGTCGTTGAATTTTTTACGAATAATGAAGTTAAAATTCAACCTAGTTTGAAACTATAATGTAGGAAGCAGATCCTAGAATTATTTGCTACAACGTAACTTTGATATTGAAAATTATTTTATTGATTGTGAAATTTTGAGATAAATTTTAACATATTATAAAATCTCCATGTATATGCTAACAATATGATTAGATATACATGTTGGTTTTATACAGGCAAATGCATATATGCTTGTATTTTGACTATGTAATTGCGCAATTAATTCTAATTAAAATGGTAAATAGAATTTTATTTTTGTGTTTTAATTAATTTTGCAATTAGTTTAGTTAAATAAACTAGTTCGTAAATAGAGAACGGGATTAAAGTGGCAGTTTTTACAACTAAATTATTGAAGAAACATTTGTGGTGTAACTAGCAATGGTGGTTAAGTGATTCATTATATCACAAAATTCGACAAATTCTGGCAGTACAACTAACAACCAGCAGGCTTAAGAACAATAAAAGCATGATTTAAAGAATATACGTAAATGTTTTCCCTCTTGTTTAAAAACTATAACATAAATTTATAAAATGCTATATATATATATATATACTTTCTTATGTAAAATCATAGAAATAAATTAAAAAAGTTTTATTTTTGTATAAANAATTCTCAAAAATCGCTGTAGAAAGAGATTTTATTGGAATGATTTACACAACTAACGCCAAGATGTTATTTTGTTTTCGCAAATAATTCTAGCGTTAATGTTGCGTGGGGAGTCTGTAATTAGCTTGCGTCAAACAAGGTATATTTATATCGCTCAATATTTATTGGGAAGAATGTGGAAAGACAGCTGTTGATAAAACAGTTCTGCCAAATGGCCCAGTTTATGATGGAGTTTTAGGAGAAGTGTGTTATTAGAAAACAAAATACGATTCGCGAACACTTTATTTACCAAACAATTATATCATATATTTGTGCTGTAATTTCAATCAAACCCAATAAATTATATAAATATGTATATACCTTCTCAGCTATTAGTTAGTGCAAAGTAATTTTAAGCAATGTAATATTTAATTATTGTTATATAAATAAAATTTTTCCATAATGTTGTTATGTAAAATTTCCTGTTACGTTGTATTCGTATGCATATGCTTTTGTATAAGTGTCTAATTTGTAATTTTATTTAAAAGACTCGTAAAACCAACATACTTTTATTTTATCACTAAATTACAATATTCTTTTGTAAATAAATGTACAATAATAAAATGTTTAATCATTTAAAGAGAAACTGGTAATGTTGTTTTCTATAAGAAGTTGTTGATTGTATAACATGTCTCTTTGTACCTGCACATGCTCATGATAATACCACACATACCCACGGATGGCAAACTCAACAGAGCTGTCGCCGTTCCTGGTTTTAGAATACGGCATATGGCACGGTTTTTCTTGAGTTTTCTGATGTAAGTAAAACCTTCTTGGGTGTTGCCTGAAGTCATTGGTAACTCAAAATCTTGGAGCAGCTATTCTTCAAAAATGTAGAAATAGGATCTTGACAACATCATGTTGCAAGAGCCTTTTATAAGAGTAACTGACATACTTTTTTTTCAGTTTATAGCCATTAAATACTTCTAACAGGTTAAAT
The DNA here is from genome assembly GCA_900660155.1 of Hofstenia miamia. Taxonomy (NCBI): domain Eukaryota; kingdom Metazoa; phylum Xenacoelomorpha; order Acoela; family Hofsteniidae; genus Hofstenia; species Hofstenia miamia. Next base: position 601,687 of record CABFPE010000501.1, read on the forward strand.
GGAACATGGATGTTTGCAATACTACTCCAATGATTGCTGGTAGTCAGTCAACCTATTGAAATCAAAATAAACATACTTAACCTACGCTCGACTTCTACATTTCACCCACGTCAAGGTCCTTGGAATCGCTAAATAACCCCAAGTAATCGCATGTAGTTATTCAGACAATGTTCATTTTCTACCACTACAATTAAACCATAGGCTCTACCGCACTCAATTGACTCATTACATTTAAAGTACCATGCCTATCTGGTTTACATGACATCTCATTCAAATTCCCATTTAGTTCTTCCTCTGAATCATAAGATTCTTCATTGTCACTTAATTCCACCATCATCAGATTCTTTGTTACTTATTAGAACTTCAGGGAATCTTCTTCAATTTCATCTTGTAATTCATATTCTATGATAAGAAAAGTATCAACAAGTCAATACGAAAAGAATAGTGATAACTCATTTTGATGACTAAGGTTCATGTGAAGACGCACATAAATCTGCAACAAGACGGAAATGAAAAGTTCCGTTGGATGACAAATCATGCAATCTTACTCATGATTCAGATAATCTAAGATGAGTGATTCAGGTTGTGGAATATGATCAAAATACTGGTGTTGCTTACTGACAATACTTAGCAGAAATTTGGAAACACAACTTTACTTTACCTAATGCATGGTTCAAATATAGTTATTGATCTTTGCAATGGTCTATGGGCAATTTCATATACATTGAATGATAACAGGTAGATGTGTTTTACAGAATCATGGTACAGTACTCAACAAAGCTGTAGAGAAACTACTATCCAATTTGAAAGAAGTTATGTGAAATGGTAAAATTAATCTTTGGTCAAGGAGTGACCCCAAGAGCTCTACATGTGAGGTACAGAAGCATTGAAAGAAATATTTCTTAACTCTCTGTGAACAAAAAATATTGAAATCTTCTATACAGATACTTAAATATATGAATGATAAATCCGTGAAGGGATTCAATTATGCATCAGATCCATTAAATCTACTGATGATCAAAACTTAGTTTTAGTAAATTCGACACCCAACGCCTCAACGTGGGTTAAATCAATTTTAAAGTTTGACTACTGTTAAAAATTTTCATTTCAGTTGTTAGCATTGATTTATATAATTTCAATGCATTTACTTAGATTAAGTTGTCGTTTATTTCCCTGCTACTAATTTGAATAGCATATTCAACACCTAATTTTGGCAGAAAATGTTTATATTTCCTTTAGATATATTCATTGCTCATCGGTTAAATAGTTTTACAAATTGCTGTTTGAAACTATTTTATTTTTATATTATTATTTTATGCTCCACAGTTTTTTCAAATTATGCATTCACTTACATTACCTGTTGTAGTTAGATGCTACTATCTTTAATGTCTACTATTTCTTTAGATGAGATAGAAATCATTAATTAACATTAATACAAAAGATTCAATGTTTGCTAAGAACATAGTTTGCAAGTATTTTAAAATAATCCAAGAAAATCTGTCCAAATTGTAACTGATGGGATTCTAACAAAAAATGAAAAAAAACTGTTTTTTCTATTAGAGATTACATCAGTTGAGCATTGTCAATTACAATTGTTTAACAGAAATATCGTATTCAAATGCCGATGTTAGTTTTTGTAGTACTTTTGCGTTATCTCTAACCCCCCACACACACACATACTCAAATAATTTCAATTAAACCTAACCCCAACTCAATCCATTTCCCAAACCATGTATACTATGTTCTCATCATGACTGAGCCGCTCGAAGAAAACATATTCATTTTGATTTATGTAAACAAAGTAACTATGTGAAAAGATATGGGGAAAAAGGCGCTGTGTTGATTGAATAAACATTGCAAAATTTACCTATTGCTTTGTAAACAATCAAAAGCCTGGTTGAACAACTAATTAGCCTACTAACAGTAGTATATTATAATTATTTTATAATTCATATTGAAACTTACTCATATTAAGAAATAAATTTGCATATTCCTTCTACATAATGTTTGGGGTATGTTTGAGGGAAGGGTTAGGANACAGCCCCAACTCAATCCATTTCCCAAACCATGTATACTATGTTCTCATCATGACTGAGCCGCTCGAAGAAAACATATTCATTTTGATTTATGTAAACAAAGTAACTATGTGAAAAGATATGGGGAAAAAGGCGCTGTGTTGATTGAATAAACATTGCAAAATTTACCTATTGCTTTGTAAACAATCAAAAGCCTGGTTGAACAACTAATTAGCCTACTAACAGTAGTATATTATAATTATTTTATAATTCATATTGAAACTTACTCATATTAAGAAATAAATTTGCATATTCCTTCTACATAATGTTTGGGGTATGTTTGAGGGAAGGGTTAGGACTAAGGGCAGATTGGCTTAGATTAAGGTTAGGGTTATGGTTTGGGGAAGGTGTTTGGGTACCATTTTTATTTGTATCATAAGCATAACATAGAACAAATGAGAGGTTCCATGACCAAAATGTGAACAAATTACTCCAGCCTTTCATCTATTGTTCTAGGACATAAATCTAGTTTATTATTAGTATTGTACTGAAAGTCACTTTAGAACTTCAATTGGTTACAATTATCAGAATTTGTTGTTTTGGATTTTTTTATATTACTTAAAACTGTACGGAAAATTTAAAACTAAGCTACGTTTAAATGATGATATATTTTTTATTGTTTAGGCATTTATCGAATGCTATAAAACAATTTTCAATCAAAAACCAACTCACAACTGAAAATAATCAGGCCAAAAGTATCAGTTAATTGTAACTTTAATTAAATAATGTAATTAAGATGCCATTTCTATAGGCAGTAAATTTTCAAAATGATTTAACAAATTCAATACAGAGTTCTGTAAAATGAAGTTGCAAATTTAATCATTATAAAAACTTTATGTTCAAGTTGTATTGAGCACATAATCTACTAACAAAATATACTTCTAGTTTTACTAGCATATTTCTTTTGAAATTATTTTTCAAAAAACTCATCAAGTCATATTTCTTTATAAATGTCAGGATGCATCATTGGATTCATTGATGCATTAAGGCTTGAACTAGAGATTTCAGTCTAGAACAAAGTTGTATTTTGAAAATTTTTGCAAACATGTCATTTTCTAAAATTATTGATTGTCATACATAATCAAAAATAAGACACAAAATAATTTAACTATCAATTTTATATGGCAAATGTTTGCAAACAAAGTGCCTGCTACTAGGCTGTACTCTAAAATAATGAGTAAGTGGGCTCTAAATTTGAGCACTTTATTTTTATATTGTTTTGAACATGATAAAATTTTCAACAAATAAAGTTCAAAATTTACAAACTGTAATGGCTGGGTTCCCAATTGAAGCTAACAAGGTCATTTTCTAAAATTATTGATTGTCATACATAATCAAAAATAAGACACAAAATAATTTAACTATCAATTTTATATGGCAAATGTTTGCAAACAAAATGCCTGCTACTAGGCTGTACTCTAAAATAATGAGTAAGTGGGCTCTAAATTTGAGCACTTTATTTTTATATTGTTTTGAACATGATAAAATTTTCAACAAATAAAGTTCAAAATTTACAAACTGTAATGGCTGGGTTCCCAATTGAAGCTAACAAGGTGGACTGAGCTCCTTGAATGCCGCCATAGTACACCCCTGCCTGCTACATATTTGACAGTAAATCAACCCCGCAAACAACCCTCCCCAAACAAATATATATTAAAAACATTTTAATGTTTTCCATCAGACCATTCAGCTATTTAGCAATAACACCTCATAAATAACAATTATTAGTATTCGTGCTTTCAAAAGCTAGGCAAACAAATATTTTTAAGCAACTAAACTAGTATAAATAATAAACCATGAAAAATATATTTATATGTGAAATACGGAAGGTGATTTTTTTAAAAAAGATATTTGTAATATTATTATAAAAATAAGATTAGTTCTGCAGTTCATTTAGTAAAACATTATTCAAGAAAAATTGCTAATAATTTCCTTAGTTTTTCTCCTCTAATCTGTTACTCTTGAATTTGTTTAAATTTGCTCTAAACAAAAAATAATTATTTTAGCTAAGGAAGTCGACAAATCATGCATTTCAAAATATCGAATACGAATTTTATCGATTTACAATTGGAGCCATGCCAATGATAACAAACTTGAGATTAATTACAAAGTTTTTTAAGATTGCGAAAATTAGAGTAGAAATGTAGAGCAGAAAATGGCAGTTGAGGGCAATCACATTTAAATTGTTCAAAATTTTTAAAATTCAATAATTCTATAAAACGGCATTTGCATAGGGATGTGAAACTGGCCTCCCTTTGAGTGCATATGTATATGACGCCAATTTATATCAAAATATGTCTTTCTTAAATTATCAAAGTTTCATTTGATTTTTGAAAAAATTGGTTGCACATTAGTAGAAAAAAATTCGTTTTGCATTAACAATTCCTATAAATTTTCAACATTTCTGTCGAAGAAAAACAAATGGCTATCGTATTCTTATTTAAGAATTTGTACAAGGATAAAAAATGCGAAAAAGT